>PVKV010000838.1:51175-243940 GCA_004027835.1 Alouatta palliata | reverse complement strand
TGCAATGAACATTCGTGTGCATGTGTCCTTATAGTAGAATGATTTATAATCCTTTGGATATATACCCAGTAATGGGATTGCTGGGTCAAATGGAATTTCTATTTCTAGGTCCTTGAGGAATCGCCACACTGTCTTCCACAATGGTTGAACTAATTTACACTCCCACCAACAGTGTAAGAGTGTTCCTATTTGTTATCTTCATAAAAGAGAATCTCATTATTTTTTTACTTCTTTGATTATTTTATCTTCTATTATGACTTATACTCTAGACTCTAAAAAGTCACACAAAACATAATAAAAAAGAATGAAATCCTGTTCATTATAAAATATTATTAGTTTTAGTAATTTCTGAATCAGAGGGAACTGCGTATTTTGTAGCTAATAGCCACTACTGAAAGGAAATGCAGAGAAAAACAGCTTAGTGTAGCAGTGAGGACTGTGAACCCAGGAGCCTAATACTATTTGCTGTTAGCTCACCTTTAGCAACCACTCTCTGAGTCTCATTCTTCTCATTTGTACAGAAAAAGGTTTGGACCACATGATCTCTCTATATCTAATATTTTACAAATCTCTGGAAGTCTATGATTCCATGATATTCTGTGGTACTGAATACTCTAAAAGATAAAGATAATAGAATGTATGTCCTTTTCTCCCACATTTTAATTAACTCACCTTTATGACAGAGTTTATTTGTGAAAAGTCTTAAGCAATTATAATCTGAAGCCAATAAAAATGAAATAATTAAAGCCATTTCAGGTACTGTTGCAAAGAGCTCTATTATATATGTAATAAACACTTAGATTTTTTTTTTTTTTTAATGAATGAGACGTTCTTATGTTGCCCAGGTTGGCTTTGAACGCATAGCCTCGCCTCCTTAAGTGCCAGGACAACTGGCCTGAGCCACCGCGGCTCCTATAAACACTTAGATTTAATAAAGAAAGCTCTATTCCACAAGCCACTCATACTAGGCACATCACATGAGAATGTGTTAGAGAAAATCAGTTTACTCCAGTTCTTCAGGGTCAACTAAGTTAATTACACTTGAGTGTATATTTGAGCCTATAATATATTTTCCAAATATTGCTTTTAAGATTTTTTTAAGAGAATTTTCTCTTTCCATTTTGTAAGTACTTCTCTACTGTGACAAAACTTAAATTCTGCACAATACCTGATATCTGAGGCAATTCATATTGAATCCTTTTGTCACTCTTATTGTCTCCCTGATTTTTGACAAATAGTTTATCTTAAAAACTTCCTTTTGATATTAAAACAATTGTACACTATATTATGCAATATGTATATGTAAATGAATATATACTAGATATAGTGTATGCATGTGTACTTATCACTCACACACAAATGCAGAATCAGAATTGAGGGCTTGATCATAAACATGGCTTACAATTTCTGATTTCTCTGGCTATTTCAGTCTTACTTCAGTTTTTCAATAACAGAATAAATGTGGTTCCACCTTTCAGTCTAGATCCACATAATATCTGTTAGAATTCTTTAGTCCAACAAACACATATGAATTCTGTAGTAGGTTCCAGGAACAAACATAAAGATTAACTAAATACTAAAGCTGTCCTCAGATTGGTAAGTATGTGATCAAGTGACTTTCCATTTCTTTAGTTTGTGAAGGCAGTTCTGGGTAAGCAGGTCTATCTATGGTTTAATTTATATAATATCTTGCCTTCTAACCATTGCTTACACCCTAATATAATATCAAGAAATCTGATGAGATTTAAGTTGCTAACTATTTTGAGGGAAGCAGAGCTGCTCCTTTCACTCAAAGATGGTATTATTGGAGAGTCATTTTTACATGTTTTCCCAGTAGCACAAATCTACATCCATAACTATATCTACAGAATGGCTGCCTCGGTTTGGGATCAACTTTTTCTTTTGAATAAAACGGCAAAATCCTAGAGCTTTAGCTTCAAAATACCTCATTCTAATTCATGTATCAGGCAACATGCAGGGCTTTGCAAACTGGAGCTAGTTCAGGAGAAACAGGTGATGTGGCAAGATATTGAAATCCCAAATCTCCCTCATTTCTCTAAGATAGACTCAGGCCCTCTTGAGTGTCAGTTGGCAGCACTATTTCATTCTGATTTTACACATTCTGCCCCTGAATGGTAGCTATAGCAATGGAGTATTAGAGAACTAGAAGGATACCAAATGGCTCGTTAAAACATGGCAATGGATACACATTAAGCAACCACAGTAGATGGAATAGCTACTCTGGAATAGCCACTGAATCTAGGCTTTTGCTCTGCCACTCACTAATTGCATGCCCTTGGATAAGTCATCAGTTCTCTAATTCTCACTTTTCTCATCCTTAACATAAGGGATTTAGATGAGCTCTAAAGTGCTTTCCAGAATCAATTCGACATTTGTAAAATCTTTTATAATTTGCAAAACATTTCTACTTACGCCATTTAATTCACACTCTCTTATCTATGTCATTTCTATTTTACATATCACTACACTGAGGCCTCCCCAAGAAAACCTTGTAATAAATCTAAGTTTCCTTTAAAATTATTCAACTGCTGTGGGCACTCATGTGGTCATAATTCATATTTACTATTTAGGGGTATTAGGCTTTTCTTCAAAAAATATCCTGTTTATTTTTATATTACAGAGGAAACACCTAAGGGACAGAGAAATTAGGTAAATTTCAATAACAATAACAATGAAATTCTATCACTTACTGAAAATTAACTATGTGGCCTACATTATACTCAATGTTGTAAACACAGTATTTCTAATTATCCTTAAAGCATGTAGTAATATCCTTGTTTTTCATATGAGAACAATGAGACTTGGAATGTAGGTACCTATTCTAAGGCTGTGCATTTAATGAGTGGTAGAATTTTGTTTGGAACTTAGAAGTGAGTGTTCTCTCAACTACAGCACACTGTCTCTCTTTTTAACTCAAATGAACGAGGATGTAAAAATGTAACTATATCTAGAGTTCAGTGTTAAAGTCAGCAGGCACAATTAAATAAGGCACCACACTTTAGGTACTTCTTGTTACTATACGACTGGTACACTCAGCAAATGATCTATCGTTCTCTGAGCTTAGGCTGTTCTCATTCCATTTCTCTCAAAAGAGGCTCAAAGCATTACCCTGAAGTCTAAATAAGATAAAAACATTCCCAAAATATCTACGCTATTGTAGGCTAAAAGGAAGAAATTTAATTTCTCTCCTCAGGAGACCAAACTGCAAGTGCACAAACTAATTAACCATTACCTGCTGAAGAGGGAGACCTGGGAACCCTGCACAATTATCTCTTCTAGGAATGCTCCTAGGAGCTTTTCCTTTCTCTTACAAAATAGCAGTATTAGGAGGTAAGAAGATAAAAGTCTGAAGAACTGAAAAGCTGAAATCCCTCTGGAATAAATAAGAATAACCATTACATGCAGTTACTAACACAGAAAGAGACAAACCAGACCTCTTAATCTCTCTCACATGAGTCTTTGATATTTTAAAACCGAGAAACAACTTCCATTTTCATTTTATCAAAGTATAAAAGCTAATTTCTTAATTCACACAAGTATTGACTGTGTTCGAGTTCCACTTTGGTGGAATTAATATTGAACATTATATTTCTAAAGTGAATAATTTAACCTCACCCCTTTTTCCCCATGATGAAGTCATCCATGAAAGACACTGGGCATCATTAGAAGTTGCCATAGTATTTTGAGTTTGGGATAGAGTGATTTTCCATTTTATTTTTAAAATGTAAACAGAATGAAGAGATTATTTTTATAAGTCCCCCAAACATACACATATACACATGTGGAGGAAGGCTCATTAATTCAAAATTTTATCCAACAGTCTGAAAGCTTTTACTCACCTATGATTTAACAGAACCATCTTTGCTCTAATTGTGTTTCATTCCAAGAATTACGATACCAAAATGGATTAATGAGACAGTACATGATGTGAGTGGGCGATGTAGAGCAGACAGCCAAAATGACTTGTTTTTGCTCTATTACCCCCAGAGAACTTTACACTTAGTGTTAGCCGTCGTGTTTACCTTCTTTACTTGTCATTTCCATCATGACACCTCTGCTGGTCCTCATAACAAGGCATGCATCCTACTGTCCCTGCAAAGTGTCACATCCAGACTGCTGCATCCTCTCCTGCAGGCTGAACTTCCAGCTCCACATTTGCTTTCTTGTCCATTGTTCAACCGAGAAGTCTACCCATTTAGAAGCAAATACCTGTCCTCCTTGATGGACAGATCAAGTGCCAAAGTAATATAGGGATGGGTTTAAGGTGACTCTTAAATAAAGTTCAGAACAAGCACCTGCCCACACTTTTGTCCATTATCCAAGTTTTCAGTTTACTTTATTTTTTGAAACCTAGTCTCGCTCTTTCACCCAGGCTGGAGTGCAATGGCACAATTTTGGCTGACTGCAACCTCTACCTCTCAAGTTCAAGTGATTCTCCTGTCTCAGCCTCTTGAGTAGCTGGGATTGCAGCTACTACACCTAGCCACCACACTAGGCTAATTTTTGTATTTTTAGTAGAGACAGGGTTTCATCATGTTGGCCATGCTGGTCTTGAACTCATGACCTCAGGTGATCTGCCCGCCTCGGCCTCTCAAGATGATGGAATTACAGGCGTGAGCCACAGTGCCAGGCCCATATTCAAGTTTTTATACACATTTATAATTCAAGGCTGTGATGATGTAAGTGATTAAATGGCCACTTAATTCCAGGAAGTTTAAAAAACACTCTGGAAAAAATGTTCTTGACAGACAAGTGGTTTTCAAACCCCAGTTTAGTCACGCCACATAATGGGAAGCATATGCGTTGTTTTACTGTATGGCGATTTAGTAATTCTCTGTGGTGATACAGTATTTTAGTCAATCAATTGATCTGGAATATTTTTAACAATGGTGCCATCCTGACTTTAAATTTGTAGAAGTATACAATATATCCAGTGAAAGCAAACAACGTATGGTTTAATGAGCACTATGTGAGAAGGACATGCAGTGCCTCGATTTCTCTAATGCCACCTCCAAAGGATGAAGCAAATTCTGTTACCCTGACATATATACTACACAGCCTTCCACAGCAAAACTACCTCCACTTGAGATAACCGCTATTAATATGTTTTGCCCTATTCTTCCAATCCACCTGTAATTAAGTGGCTAATTTTTGCAAGCCAAGTACATAATAAGAATTCATTTTTACCTTATAAATGTATAGATAAGGCCAAAGCAAAGCAGATTTTGTAAATATCTAGGCTTCTCTATTTTTGTTTGTTTGCTTTTAATTCTCTTTTGGGTGGTTCATCCATACTCATAGTTTCGGCCTATCTCCTCCTGATAACTCCACAATTTATATCTCCAATATCTTCCTCCCTCACTTTCACTCTACTTCACTTTTTCTCTATTACTTTAAAGCCATCATTCCTGAAAGCTCCCTTGCCAAACTGGCTCTGCCCACTGAGCTCCGTGTTGTGGACCTGTACCACCCATCACCCAGGCTGGGACCTTAGCTGCCCTTCATTTGGTCTCTTGTTCCTCACCCACCTCAGCTCATGCTGTTGGATTTTCATTTCAAATGGCTTTTTATTTTTTCTTTTCTACTATATTAATTTACCTCAGTAATTCTCTTTAATTTTAAATTTCATAAGCACACATAACTCATTACTCTTTTTTTAAAATAATTTATTTATTTTACTTTAGGTACATACTATATCTGACATTTCTCCCCATGTTATCCCTCTGCTCCCTCCCCATCCCCCATTGTCTCTCCTCTACCCCCTCAACTGTACCCTGTGTGTGATGCTACTCTCCCTGAGTCCATGTGTTCTCGTTGTTCAACACCCACCTATGAGTGAGAACATATGGTGCTTGGCTTTCTGTTCTTGGGTCAGTTTGCTGAGAATGATGGTTTCCAGATTCATCCAAGTCCCTACAAAGGACACGAACTCATCGTTTTCTATGGCTGCGTAGTATTCCATGATGTATATGTACCACATTTTCTTTGTCCAGTCTATCATTGATGGGCATTTGAGTTGGTTCCAAGTCCCTGCCATCGTACACAGGGCTGCAATGAACATACCTGTCCATGTGTCTTTATAACAGAACGATTTATAGTTCTTTGGGTATATACCCAAAAGTGGGATTGCTGGGTCACATGGAATTTCTATTTCTAGATCCTTGAGAAATTGCCACACTGTCTTCCACAATGGTTGAATCAATTTTACACTCCCATTAACTGTGTAAGAGTGTTTATATTTCTCCACATCCTCTCCAGCATCTGTTGTCTCCAGATTTTTTAATGATCGCCATTTTAACTGGTGTGAGATGACATCTCAGTGTGGTTTTGATTTGCATTTCTCTAATGACCAGTGATGATGAGCATTTTTTCATATGTTTGTTGGTCTCATATATGTCCTCTTTTGAAAGTATCTGTTCATATCCTTTGCCCACTTTTGAATGGGGTTGTTTGTTTTCTTCTTGTATACCTGTTTTAGTTCTTTGTAGATTCTGGATATTAGCCCTTTGTCAGATGGGTAGATTGCAAAAATTTTTTTGCCAGTCTGTGTCTTTTGATTGGGGTGTTTAGGTCATTTACATTCAATGTCAATATTGTCATGTGTGAATTTGATCCTGCCATTTTGTTACTGGCTGGTTTTCTTTCTCATTAGTTGACTCATTTTCTTCATTGCATTTTTGGTCTTTGCCAACTGGTTTGCTTTTACAGTGACTGGTACTTGTTCCTTTCCATGCTTAGTGTTTCTTTCAGGAGCTGTTGTAGGGCAGGTCTGGTGGTGACAAAATTTCTCAATAATTGCTTGTCCATAAAGGATTTTATTTCTCCTTCACTTATGAAGCTTAGTTTGGCTGTATATGAGATTCTGGGTTGAAAGTTCTTTTCTTTAAGGATGTTGAATATTGGCTCCCACTCTCTTCTGGCTTGTAGAGTTTCTGTCAAGAGATCTGCTGTAAGTCTGATTGGCTTCCCTCTGTGGGTGACCTGACCTTTCTCTCTGGCTGCCCTTAGCATTTTTTTCTTCATTTTGACCCTGGTGAATCTGACCATTATGTGCCTTGGGGTTGCTCTTCTTGAGGAATATCTTTGTAGAGTTCTCTGTATTTCTTGAATTTGAAATTTGGACTGCCTTGCTAGGCTTGTGAAGTTCTCCTGGATAATATCCTGGAGTGTGTTTTCCAGCTTGGATTCCTTCTGCTTGTCATATTCAGGTACACCGATCAAGCATAGATTAGGTTTTTTTACATAATCCCATATTTCTTGGAGGCTTTGTTCATTTCTTTTCACTCTTTTTTCTCTTGTATTGCCTTCTCTTTTTACTTTATTGAGTTGATCTTCAATCTCTGATATCTTTTCTTCTGCTTGATCAGTTTGGCTACTAAAACTTGTGTTTGCTTCACGTAATTCTCGTGCTGTGTTTTTCAACTCCATCAAGTCGTTTATGTTCTTCTCTAAGCTGGTTATTCTAGTTAGCATTTCGTCTAACCTTTTTTCAAGGTTTTTGGTTGCTTTGTATTGAGTTAGAACGTGTTCCTTTAGCTCTGAGAAGTTTGTTATTATCCACCTTCTGAATCTCGTTTCTGTCAATTCTTCGCACTTCTTTTCGGCCAAGTTGTGATCCTGTGTTGTTGAGGAGTTGTGATCCCTTGAAGGAGGAGGTGTTCTAGTCTTTGGTGGTTTCACCTTTTTTGCGCTGGTTTTTCCCCATCTTTGTGGATTTACCTGGCTCTGGTGTCAGAGAGCTGCTTGATGAAGTCACTTGTCTGCCTGTGGAGGCACTACTGGGTTTCTAGGGACTCCTTCAGGTTACCAGGGAAGCTTCCTGTGTCTTTTTTGTGTATGCTGGGAGATTAGGCCTGCCTCTTCCTCTGACCTGTAGGCACTGCTGGGTTGTCAAGGAAGCAGTCCTGTTGCTACGTAGGCTTCCTTTTTGTTAAAACATGTAGCCTTGTCCCACCCTTCTAGTGGTGGGTTGTGCCCTTCCTCCACTGGGCTGGATCATTCAGGGTTCCTCTCAGACTGTGGCACTGGCTACGTAACCCACTAGAGTCAGAGCTTCAGCCCTCTGGGGTTTGTGGGGGAGGTTAGTGACCCACCCAGCCGCACCTGGTGGTCTCCCCCTTTCAGCTTTCTCTCTCTCCTGTCATGGGGTAGGGGCCACCCTGCTGCTCCTGCTTACAGCTGCCTCTCTTTCCGGGTGGGTGGAAGGGGCGATAGCTCAGTCTGCAGACTCTTATTCAACCCCGCACTTGTAATTCCTGGCACTTGACTGGCAATGATCCCCTGTTCTGTGTATTGCTGAGGCTTTGGGGGAAGCACTGTATCCGGACCAGAGCACCAGAGGTGGAGCCTCCGACTCACTGGTCAGATGTACTTTCTGGGTGAAGCAGCACTCCTCCCTGCCTTGGTCTGCCCTGAGTGGGCTTCGCTCACCCTCGGACCAGACCCGCTGAAATGCAGGTACCTTGTTTGGAGCTAGGAGATCTCTGGGTTTCTGTGTCTCTTTCACTGGGTGTTGTGCGCTGGAGTTATGTCTAATCCGCCATCTTGGATCCTCCCCCTCATTACTCTTTAAAAATTTGAAGTATATCTACAAAACTGAAATCATCTGACTGCTATCCAAATTCTAGTTTCCTTGCCCACTCTCTGTAACCACTGTTAATGAGTTTTGTGGATATAATTTTAGACTTTTAAAAATGATTTTTAACACACATACTTTGCACTAAACAAAACAGATGGAATTGTATGTGATTTGGAAAACATGCATTTGATATGTAATATTATTTTATACATGTATTACTGCAACTTGCTTTTTTAGTCAGTAATACCTTTGAATCCATTTATATTGATACATGTGGCAATAGTTCATTTCTTTTAACTGTTGTATATCACATGAACACGGTATATTTTACAAGCCTTTTCCTTATTATATGTATTTCAGTTGTTTGCTATTTTTTCTATTATGATGAATGCTAAAAATTCTTGCAATAGCTATCTTTGTACTTAACTGTTTAGATATCTAAGAGAGGAAATTCTAGAGTATATGGCATACATATTTTCATTTTTCACATTCCTTCCAAAGAGGTTATGCTAGTCATACATTGCCTATATCTTGTTCACAGTCTTCCTGTACCAAGATCTCCCTCCCCACTTCTGTCAGTTTGACAGGTGACAAGACTTCCCATTGCATTTATTACACATGACACTGACCTTCTTTTCTTTTGTTTTTTTTTGCTGTGTAGTCTCTGTTCTGATTCTTTGCATTACTCTGTATGTAAGTTAAGGAAATTAACCCTTTTCCTGTAATATATCTTGCAAATGTCTTCTTCTGGGGTAAGAGTAGTCATGCCCCTCCTCTAAAGCCTAGTGTTTTACCTTGTGTAGAATCAGAAACCAGGGTGGAAAAATTGGCCAAGATAGAAACCATTAAACTGATGGCTGGAAGACTGAGGAACAAACAGCCTTTTTCTGTGACACAGACATTCACAGAAAGGGTTCTACCATCCAAAGCCATGACTCTGAAACATTTCTGGCTTTGATAACTAGCTCACAGAATTCAGTGAATGGAAAGAGATCGAAAGAGCATTAAACAATTGAGAGAGTTGCAGCTGTAATTGCAGAAAATCACTGTCTCTCAAACAAGATGGGTCTGCTATTTCATACTCAATAAAATTTCCACGTCCACAAACCTGCACCAACAGAAAGTGGACTGATAAAGACATGCAGCACTTCCCTCCTATGCCTAGGAGCATCTTCCATAATGCCTGTTTCATGGAGGACAAAGTGTGAGAGAGACCCTCTTGGATTAGGGGCAGCAAGGTTGACCGACCATGGAGACTTGATGATTGGGGTAGAGAGTCCTCAGTGACTGCATTAGCCTCATAGTTTTAAGGACTGTCTATACACTGAAAACTCTCAAATTGGTATCTGTATTTTAGATCTCCACTTTGAATGCCAGACACACATATTTAAGTACATAGGTGACATCTCCACTTGGTGTTTCAAATCTTTCCCCTCCAAACGTGCACCTCCCATGGACTTGCCCATGTCAGATGATGGTAACATTTCTAGCTCAGGCCAGAATCTTATCACTATCATTGGTGTCTCTCTCTCAAACCCTATACCTTCCCCACTGTCAAATCCTGTTGCACACATCAAGCTATCACCTAGGTATTAAGCCCAACATCCATCCATTCATACTGTTTCAAAATAGGATGTAAGGTGGTTAGCAGCAGTCAACACAATGCAAAAGATTTTCAAAGATAATCAAATTAGGCAATGGAGGGAGAAAATGATAAAGCTGAGGACAGGGATACTATACAAAATGTGTACCTGAAAGCCCGCTAGAGTCACCGGAAATGAACCCAAGTTTTGTTGCTGAGCTTCTTATTATTCAAAGCATTATAACTTTCAATACTAATGAAATAAGAAGAATAAAAAGTCTCTATTTTGTGTTATTAGAAAACTGCCAGTGTTTTATTATATCTATAATAAAAATATAAAGTAGGTTACAGTGATTTTTGTTCAAAATAATATATAATTTTAATGTAGCCTAATAAAAATCCCTAAAAGTAGTACTAGTGTCAGAATAAAAGAAAGGTAAATGAAAAGAATTCAAAGTTCAGAAAGAGACTCAATTATATCAGAAGTATGTGATAAAACTGAAATATTAAATTTGTGGGAAAAGTGTAGATTATTTGACAAATGTTATTACAGTAAGTGAAGAATTGTTTCAAATAACAAAAACATTTCAATCTTTACCTTATACCTTGTAAGAATATACATTTTAGCCAGGTTAAAGTTTGAAAGTAAAAATAATTAGAAGTAACATTCACATTTATTAATACTTGGGGTAGTAGGGAAGGCTCTCCTAAAAATAATATTGAAGGCAGAAACCATTAAAAAGAAAAAGACTAACAGGTACAACCACTTAAAAATCCAACTTCTACATGTCAAAAACATAAAAAAGAAAAATATAGTAAAGAAACATATAGGCTGGGTACGGTAGCCCATGCCTATTAGCCCAGCACTTTGGGAGGCTGCAGTGAGAGGACTGTTTGAGCCCAGGAGTTTGAGATCAACCTGGGCAACACAGGGAGACCCCATTTCTACAAAACTAATTTAAAAAAAATAGCTGGACATGGTGGCTCATACCTGTGGTCCCAGCTATTTGGGAAGCTAAGGTGGGAGGATTGCTTGGGCCTAGGAGGTTGAGGCTGCAGTGAACTGTGATTGTGCTACTGCACTCCAGCCTGGGCAAAAGAGTAAGAACACATTTCTTTAAAAAAAAAAAAAAAGGAGGAAAAGAAAGGGAGGGAGGGAGGAAGGGAAGGAAGGAAGGAAGGGAGAGAGGGAGTGAGGGAGGGAAGGAGGGAAGGAAGGAAGGGAGAGAGGGAGTGAGGAAGGAGGAAGGGAGGAAGGAAAAAGGGAAGAAAGAAAGGAAGGAAAAAGGAAAGGGAGGAATAAGAAAAGGAAGGAAAGAAAAAGAATGGTTATATAAAAAAAGAATTATATATGATACCATTTTCTTTTTGGATATACATATATAGAGATCTTATAAATTAATAAAAATATAAACAGCACAATAGAGAAAACATAAGCAAATAGCATAAAGAAATAATTCTTCCCAAAAGAAATTCAAATGCCAATAAACACACAAAAAAACATTCAACTATCTCAATAATCAAATAAAGGCAAAGTAAAACATTGAGATGTCATTGAATCTGGTAAATACAGAAAAATAATAAGCATGTTGGTATGGTTGTAGAAAATTGGAACCCTTATATGCTATTGTGGGGAGAGTAAATTAGTTCAAAATTTTGAGAAAGTGATTTAATTATATGTATAAAATATCTAAAGTTGTATTAGCTTCAGCAAGTCTTTCAGCATTTTATATACATAATTTGTCAATTATGGAAATGTGGAATCTATAACAGTACCTTATGTTTCCTTTTGCTTTAATTAGCAAAACAGCTTAATTTGTTGATAGAAAGAAGACAAGAAATATATACCACAATATCATCAGTGGTAATCACGGTTTTTTTTTTTTGAGATCACAGGTGATTTAAATACGTATTTGCCTTTCCATATGTTTTGACTAGAAGCCCTAGTTGGAAATAAAAGGCACAGTCCTGAGCTGGCTATTTTCAGAAGCACGGTGTATTTCCTGAATACATTTAATACATGGTAGCTAAGAAGAGCAAAGCCTATTTAAAGAGGTGTAATGACTTCATCAGAATCAGTAAGCAAATTTTCATCAGTGCCAGTCAATTTCTAGTTCTCAAATATTTAACAGTACACTCAACTTCCATCGAAAGAGCCTATGTAATACATCTGGCAGCAATTTCTCTGTCTCCACAAGCTATGGAACCCGAATTCTGTTTCTAAAGGACAGTAAAATAATTAGTTAAGATTGTCTCTCCAGTTTTACCTGAAAGGTTGTAGAACATTTTTTAGAGATAATGTAAATATGTTGAAGTGCTAGACAGAATAATTTGCAAATAGCAGAATTAGTGGAGAGCAGTTCAACACTAGCTGCAAAAATTCAGGCCCAAATTTTGGTGATGTAATTCAAATAGTCTTGTGAAGAAAATACAAATTCAGTATTCAATAGATTTTATGTGCCATAGCTTCTGAAGTAAAGAAAATTTTGCTATGGTTAAAAAGTCAACACTGAAGAAAACGCTTTAGATACTCGGAGTACCTTGTTAGTTTCCTTTTCCTACTGTGCTGAGCTGGCTTCAACAAACGAGAGACAGCATTTGGTAGATGTAAGATTTTAGGTCTGGAGCTAGTACACTCTCTGTGACTTCCTCTAACCTATTCTCTGTGCCTCATTATCTAATTTATAAAATGAGGATAATAGTAAGTTTATATGAGTTTTACAAGGACTAAATAAGTTAATGAGTATATTTAATCTGTAGCAGCTAAGAAGAAGTCATGTTTACAAAGATACTGACAAGTATTTGCTAAATAATCAATAAAATGATAAAATGAGTTTGATACATTATAAGTAAAAATATGTTGAATAATATTTCCTGGCCATGACAAGGTTCCTAGGTATATAGTAAAATATTTTAAAGAAAAATAACATGTATAAAAATATAACTGGTGCAGCACAGTATATAATAAGGATCAATTAAGTGACAACAAATAATAATTGAGTAATTGAAGTTTAGAGACAAGAGTAGTAATTAAGACTTTCTAGAGAGGAGGGGTTAAAATAAGCTCTAGAAATAGGAATAGGATTCAATTTGCTGGAATGAAAGTAGGAGTACAAGATGTTTAACTGAAATTTAACTGAAAATTGAAGTTTTATCATCCAATGTTAGTAAGCATATTATTTGTTTCCTGACTCTTCTTTCTCCTCTCCTATATGAATCCATTTGGGATATAAGTTGTTTTTTGTTACGGTGTTGAGTTTTAGTTTCTTGTGAATAGGCACACACTTGTGTTTTCCTTCTCAAAAAAAAAAAATTATGTAATAAGTTTTCAAACAAAGGTGAGTAGAAACATAGTATAATGAAACACTATGTTCTTTAACTCATCGTAAAACTTGTTATCAATATTCTGACATCTTATTCTATGTGATATATTGATTAGCATATAACTGCAAACACTCAGCTCTCTGTTAAAATGAACTTTAAATGTGCAGTTGAGAGGTATCTATGAAAATATGACTTTTTTCATTATTGGGCAGAATGCCTCCAAAGAAGCCTCCTGGACTTTGCACATTGCAGCTTCCTGTAATAAGGAAGGATTAAAGTATTTTGTTCAAAACAAAGAGTTTCTCATAAATTAAATAACTTTTAAGTAAACTTTTATAAAATCAAAGTATTATAAAAATATAGAAAAATGCATAAATCAAAATACATAGCTTCATTAGTGTTTACCAAGTGAATACACCTACCAGCCACTCCAAAAAAAGGTGCTTTACCAAGACACTGTACTTACATTATCCAAGGTATTTAGGTATTAACCCCTCCAAAGAAGAAATGCTTATTTTAACCTCTCATCATAGGTCAGTTATGTTTGAGTTCCATAAAAAAGGATTGATACATACGCATTCTTTTGCGCCTGTTTAACTTGCATAACACTATATAAGACAAGCATCTATGTTATTTTTATTTTTGCATATTTTTCCATAGTATTTATTCCTAAATATTCCAGGTATTATTCCAAAATGTATCTGCTCTATTGTTGATGGATATTTGAGTTGTTTCCAAATTTTTAATATAAATAATGCATTAATAAGTTCTTACATTTGCCTTTTGGAGCATATATATTCATTTCTATTGGGTATATGTTTAGAAGCAGAATTATTAGATACTAAAAAATGTTTAGTTTTTGTAGACTTGACAAAAAAAGTTTTCCAAAGTGAATGTTCAAATATACATCCCCACTAGTTCTCAGTTTGCTCCAAATCCTTAGATTTGTCATTTTCTTAAATATTAGCAATTCTATTGGGTGTGTAGTTATATCTCATTTGGATTTAATTTGTAATTAATTCCCTAATGACCAATCAAGTAAGAACTTTGACCATCTACTCCTATGTTTATTGGCCATTTGGATAGCCTCTTGTAAAGTGCTTGGTCAAAATGATTGACCTATTATTAAAGGGCTTTTCTAATGTTTTTATTTAGTAGATTTCTGGAACCAACATATAAATTTTGGACATGAATTTTCTGTCCATCCTGAATATAGATCCTGAACTCCCAATTTCAGTTTGTTTAGAACCGTGACACTACCAAGAGCTCTGATTAATCTTTTAGCTTAGTGTGATAATTGTAAAATTCATTTGGTCATCATCCCGTTTCCTGACATACAGTTCCTAAAATCCTTTGAATGTCAGGAGCAAAAACAGTGTCTTTGTCTGTTAATAAGATGACTGGTGGCTGGAGGCCCCTGGGTAGCTTCAGGATGAGGACTGGTTACAGGAAAAATCAAGGCAGGAGTAGAGGATTAGAACATTCAGCTTCACATCGCACCTCCTCTGGGGAGGAGAGTGGGGGCTAAAGTTTAAGTGGATCAACAGTGAAAAATTTTTAAATGATGCACAAGTAATGAAGCTTCCATAAAAGCCCGAAAGGACAGGGTTCCTGGAGGTTCCTGGAGGGTGGTGCGACTTGGTGGGGCAAGTAAGCAGCGCACCCCTTTCCACATGCCTTGCCCTATGCATATCTTCCTCTGTATCCTTTAGAGTCAACCGGGTAGGAAAGTGTTTTCCTGAGTTCTGTCAGTCACTCTAGCAAATCAGTCAAACCAAGGACGGGGTTGTAGGAACCCCAATTTATAGCCAGTCAGTCAAAATCACCGCAGGTAAAACAGCTTAGGGCTTGGGCAGTCTTGGGGAATAAGCACCCAATCTGTGGGATCTGATGTTGTCTACCAGATAGCAAGTGTCAGACGTGAATTAGAAAACACCCAGCTGGTATCTGCTGTGGAACTGATTGCTTGCTCGGTGGGGAGAAATCACCGCACATCTGGTGTCAGAAGTATATGACTATGCTGTATTGAGAGTAGAGAATAGGCAAAACGTAGGGTTTTCTTCTATATCTCAGAGTGTAGTCGGAGAAACTGAGTTTTTTTCCCCCCACAGAAAAGATTAGTTACTAGCAAATGCTTCTGGGGGAAAAAGGGCTCTCATCTCTGTATTTCCTTTTATCTGGAATTCTTGGCCCCTTAACCCTGGTTTCACTGTTACTCTTAATTCTAATTTTCATCTCCCTAACTTTAAGAACTGCTGAAAACTCCAGGACTGCTGTATTCTACTTAGCCTCTCAGCTCCATGCCATTTAAGAAAGAGCAAGTATCCTGTGATGAAAAGTGGGAAAAAAAGCCAGGTCCACTTGACTACATTTCTATTCTCTATGAGATCTTCGTTCCCTGACTCCCAGACCTATCCGCAATCTCCAGTACCTAGCTATCTTGATTGCTCTCCAACGTCTTTGGACAGCAGGGTATTTGGTATATATGTCTAGACATAATTTTGCTATTATAGTTGTTTTTAGAGGAATGGTTTATTTGGCTTAAGCTATTCTGTTATAGCAGGAGCTGACTAGATTCGGAGCTTAAAGCCTGGGTTTTATTTCCAAAATTTAAGCAGAATTTTATTAGAAAGCATCTGTGGGGCAGAGAATCCAAAATTTCTGTCAGATTATTAAAAAGACTGTAATGTTAAAAGAATTTAAGAATTACTGCCATAGATATGTAAAGTGATTCATTAAGAACTGACAAATCAAGTAAATATGATCAATATCAAACACAATTTTTAAAGAATGCTGATATCAAGTTTTAAGGCATTTGAATATTCCCGATAATGTTCACACTATCTGGAGAAATGCAAATTAGTCTGAGATATTGATATATAAAGATGAATGTTGAAACTAAAGTAAGGTAACAGATATAATGTTTGTAAATACAAACAGCTGCACTGTAAGTTACCTTTTAAAAGACATTCCCCAAGTCATCTAACTTCCAGAGAAGAAGCAGGTGGAAAAAAAAGGGAGAGAGGGAGAGAAATGAATTTCTTAAATTTCTTTATCATATGAACAAGAACCCCTAATCATGAAAATGGCAGATCACAGTGTTTCTCCCAAAATGTAGGGAAGATACTTCGTTTGCAGCTACATCATGAAGAGGAAATGACATAGGGCAATAAAAGAAACGTCTGCCCCTGCCATCCAAGTGATAAGAAGGGAGAAAAGGAAAAGAAATGAAAAACACAGCAATACAGCAATAGGGTGGTAGAGTGTCTCACTCATGAGCCTTAATCTTGCCTCTTTGGGCTGAAGCTACAGATGTGTTACAAAAGTTTAAAGTAATGCTGAAAGCAGAGGATTTATTGTTTCTCTCCATGATAGGCCTTGAGAAAAGACTATAGTGTGGGGTAGATACTAACAGGGAGCTGTTCAAACAAGTCACTAGGGGCAGGATGGGATGGCTAAGCACAGAGTCCAGTGCATAGCCTAATTGCTCTTTCAGTGCCAATATGGCAGGAATGCTGAGCTCTGAGCTCTTGGGCTGCCTTGGGGAGCATGGCAGAAGCTCAATATGAATGTGAGACAGAGTTGGCCAGGCTCAGTGCTGGGCCTTGATCTAGATATGAGAGGTTAAACCATGGATTACACCAGCCTCCAAATCCAGTAGCACATTGCTGTAGAATGCCCAGGGGTGGGCTTGGATGAATCCTTTGTAGACTCTTGCCAGCACAGACTCAGAGATCAGCAGGGGGGGCTTACAGGAGCCCCTCTTGCCAATGTACTAGATCACCCAAGCCCTGCCCCACTGTCCAAACACCATCTTATGAAGCATCAAAATAAGAAAAGGAAAAATGAGAAAACCAAATAATCTTTTTTAAAAAACAGCTAAATCGAGGTCAAAATTATTGGCTTCAGGCTATGTTTGGACAAACTTTAGAATGTCTACTTTCCACTACTTAGTGCACGGAAGCTACTGAAAGAGATAAGAGCAGTTTTAGAAGCTAGACACTATATTTTCTTGGCATATCTGAGTATAGTGTGAGTAAACTTACGACGCCACTGGAGTGTTAACCACAAAGCCAGTCTCATAATGCTTATTACTACTGTTGAAACAACCACATGCCACGTCTGGAAACCCATGGCAGACAACAACACTCCATCTTCAAAATCATTTGAATTTTTTTTTCTTGCTTCAGGGTGAGTTTGGAGACAGTAAAATTCCCACGTTGGCTAAAAGAAGAGGAATCTAGCCAGATTCCAAGATAATTAAACTGGTCAACCAGCTCCAAGACATTAACAGCTGGTGTTTTAATCATTAATGAGACAGTCAGTTTCTCTAATCTGGGAGATGGACCAAAATACATCGGTTTGGTTTTCTTTTCATTTTAAATCAGTTCATGGGAGAGGAGCTATCCTTCTATCTTAGAGCTGTCACTCTGTAAGCTGCTGCTAACCTGTAGCAGACAAAGGACATTGCAGTATCACCATTATACATATGCACAGAAGACAGGGCACACCCAGTTAGACCACTCTTAACAAAACAAACAGAAAGCAGACCTAAAAATTTATTTCTGGGCACTCTAATTTTAAGGGCCCATGTGACTCTCCATAGAATACATAAATAAAAAGGATAGCTACATTCTGGAAATATCTGCAGTGTGAATACTCAAAAAATTTGCAAATTCCTTTATGTTTTTTAACAGCCTCTGCATTACTGAAATTAATATTCAGATTTAATGGACATTGTGTTGGTCTTGCAATACTATTCTCTGTCATCACTCTATTATTCGTGATTTTCACTTAATATAACTGCATGAATGGCACAGGAGGCTTGTCAGAGCTGGAATCAGAAAACACTTGTTCACAAGAACTAGGGGATCTAGTGATGTCCAAATGTATCTGTTTAAGAAATGTTTTAAAGCAACAGACAACCCAGCAGAAATACTTAGTCTGTTTCAGTTGCATTCAAAACAAGTTCATTTTACAGTGGATTAAAAATCTCAGAGGAAGTATAAGGAAATGACCAGAGTTGTTGACTAAGTTAATAATGGAACAGTCAGGTGGAGAAGTATGATTCTAATGATTATTAGCAATTTATTGTAGTGTTTCTAAAGGCATAATACACTTTAACATTTTGTATGTACTGCTACCAACAGCACATAGTCCATATATTATATTGAAATTGCTTACTTACAAAGTGCTTTCCAGAGGTATATGTGTGCGTGCTTTGGACAGGGACAGTCTTTCAGATCTTTTTATGATGTTGGCATGCAATCAATGTTGTTGAATTGATAATGGATGATCTTTTACTCTGTATGAACAGAAAACCTTTAATATCAATCAAATTGGAATGCTATAAAATAATTTTAAGAGCTTATTGGGAAGAAATGTTTTGCAATAAATAAAATATTTCTTATATTGAGCCTAGAATGGTGTGAGTCGAGGAAGAGAATACTGTTCATAACAAGAGACTTAAGAGGCCATTCTGAGTTCTTCCCAAATTAAAAATAATCAAATATATGATAGCAGTAACTATAACGAACACATATCAGGATCTGTCCACACCTGTCTCTTTAGTCCTGTGAAATCTCCTCCCGTAGATCACCCACCACTGCAAGCATACAAGGCTCCTAGAAAGATCTCTTCCTCTGTCTTCACCTGAGACCAGCAGTGTATCCTCCAAACAGACTACAGATATTTGATGAACAAAACCCAATCTCTCCCCACATTCACCCTGGATGTTGGTAAATAAATTTTTTTATCAGTTGAAATGACACTAAAAGAAACTAAAAAGCAAATGACATTTTCAAAAGCGTATTAATATTTTGACACGGAGTCAGGCCCAACAGAGAGTGGTTTGCATTTCTTTAGGGAGGCCGGGTAGGGAGGACACAGGGGCTCTGGTCTCATTGGGGCTAAAATGACTTTCTCCTTAAAGTCCCAAAGCTGGGGAATGCTTTCTGTTTGTTTGGTTTTTATTTTTATTTTTTTAAAAGGAGGATTGGTGTTTGGCCCTTTTTCCAAGAAAAAGAAAGAACTGAGCAGTTAAGTGCCAACTTAGACAAGAGAAGTCAGGGGAGGGAGACAGTGTTGGATCAAGGGCTACTATTGTTTTAGCAATCAGGGTTTATTTTAGAGGAACTAAAGCAAAATATATTTCTACAAGTATTTTTGTTTCAATTTCATCACCTTAAAAGATTACACATTTTAGTGCCCTATTTAAGTAAGAGCTTAAGCATATTTTAAAAGTTCTCCTTTCATGAACTCATTTGTGGCTTACCACACAGGACTTATCTTCCTGCAGAAGATGCAATACAGTACAAAGAACATTGAAATATCATTATTTTGTCCAACACCATGTTTCCCAATATTGTGAAGATGATGCAAAAATGATTGGTATCTGGGAAGCATTACCCTAATATGTCAATTTCAAAAGCTTAAGTTCAGTTAAAAAAATTGAACTGTACCATTTATGAATCACTTACTATCAATAATCATGTAAGGGGTAGGAACTTAAAATATTTTTAAAAATCTAGTCTCTACATCTAGAAATTGATTTTTAACAACTTACTGTGTAAAGGCGAGGGACTTTAAAGATAGATGAGTAAAATCTAATCGTTGCCTTCTCTGAAGGTGGGAGAGAGAGACAAAAAAAGAGCAACAGTTTTGCTAAAATGAGGTAAACACTATAAGGTGAACCAAAGGTGACTTCCAATTCAGTTAAATTCCTTATTTCCTCAACAGTGTACCAAACTGCTCTTTAGAGTGGCCTACGTACAATGTTTCTTACTTTTGAGGACTTTAACCTAGCAGTTATCAGGCCTCATTGAGTGTCAGTGACCTTGAAAATACACCTTGTCCAGAATGCTCAGGCTAGAAGTCTAGAGATTTTTACACATTTAAGTGTTCTTGGGTGAAAACAGAGCATCAGAATTTAAATGGAAAAAAAGAAACCAAAACCAAACTATTCTCCAACTGATTCTAATGTGCAGTTAGAACCGCTTCTTTCTCCAGGTATTTCTGGTTATCATAAAAAATTTATATAGAAAATAGTAGTAGTTGAGGGCAAGAGTTTCTTTCTATAAAATTTTATTTAAAGAGAAAAAGGGATTGAAAAGAGGGTACTGAAATCAAGATTGGGGTCATAAGGTTGAACAAATTCAGCATAACACGTGTCACATTAACAGAGAAAGGCAAAGTCAGGCTGCAAACTATATTCACTCTCAGAAGACTTATTAGTAGGCAAAGAAAGTCAATAAGCAATGTAAAAAATGATTTAAGCCCTGCCACTACCATTTTATCTGGGGGCAAGCTCTGTCAAAGACTGTTTAGTGCTTCGCCCTATTACTACAAACTTACCGCCATCTGTTCCTTTTGTAGCTTCCTCTTTTTCTGCTGAAAGGAAATGCTTCTCACTATATTATTAGGTTTCCTATTATACATGCTCCATTCTGTGGTTTGAATATCAGAATTTTGCAAGGAAAAAGCAGAACGTTTGCCCTCCAAATGTACCCATAACTCTCAGTATCTTTTAACTTCCAGAGCAACACTGACTTCCAGCTTCTGGGATTTTCCTGAAACATGTTTAAATGAGAAAAAGATTTTGTTAAAGATCAAGAGCTTAACTATATTCCTACCCAGGCTATTTTTGTTTCTTCACCTGTATCAGGACATCTGTTATGATTTTAACAGAACCTTTATTAGGACATCTGATTCTGGTTGCTCTATTCTCTGGTGAAAATACATTTATTACAGAAGCTGAAGATATCTGGGCTACATTTTCAAAGGTAAACTACCCTACCCTTCAACACCTCCTGGAAAACCTCAAAGAAAATCAGTTTGAATATATTGATGCAATCAGAGAAAATCCTGGCCTAGCACTCATTTAGTCATGATTCCAGCAACAGTTTGAAATGCAGTTTCTCATTAGGATAGTAACACTAATTAACACAGTGTAGGTCTGGGGTAATCTACAGCCTTAGCGCAACCGATTGCCATGGCATTTCAGTTTGTTCTTGGACAGTCCTAGAACTTTTCACTAACAAGTTTTCACATACGTAATCGGGAAATGTTTCTTCTTATTCTGTGGAAATGATCTGGGTATGTCCCTCTTGCTAGGGAGCTAGACTAGGTGATAACTGAATGGCCCCTTCCAGAACGCAGTACTATGCTTTACAACCATATAAAAGTAATTGCTCACATGCCAGTATAATGCATAGCACTCATAAAAAGAAAGAGTAATAAAATCCATTCACTAACATTCCTATTGTTCAAAGTTTATGGTAGATTATAATAAATCTCTGAATAGAATTGTGTAGGGTAAGAAAAAAGTTGATTGCTTTATTTATATAAGATTTTAATATACTCAATTTCAAGGACAACTTGACAAGTTAAGTACGTGTCTAATAGGACTATAGGGTCAGAGTTTTCTCATGTGTGTATTCACTAAAAGATATCTTTCTTAACTTCTCTTAACATTGTTTTTTCCGGTAAATTACTATGGGGTAGCTAAGTTAATTTTAGTAATTGAGAATGTTCTTGAATGAAGTAATATCTCTATGCTGTTTAATATTTCTTCCAGAACACTGCATTACCTATAGGAAATTTATTTCAATGTCTGTAATCCCTGAAGCCATTTTCCACACCAAAAATATGCCACTATGTTTTATACAAATCAGAAATATGATTGAGCTTAAAGAAGTACAGTGAGTCAGAAAAATAAATATATTCATTATAAAAGAAACATATTGGTTATAAATCCATGCAGCATGGGTTAAGTGATCAATTGATACATCTGCATTGATTCATTAAAAGCAATGCCTTACTGGTCTATCATTCTTAAGCATACATCATTCTGTTACTTTATCCAAATGCTCATCATAAAAATAAAAATAAAGATGTTCATTTTTAATTGATCTATATACCATTATTAATCTAGTCCTATCTTCCCACTTTATAAATGAGTATCCTGAGGGGCACAAAGAAGGGACTTTTTCAATGTAATTGTTAGCATCAGTATTGGAATTCTAGTCACTTGGTTTCAATTTAATTGCCTTTCTGTCTTACAAGTCTTATGTACTAAGGCATTTCATAATATTGTAGTGTGATGAGTAGGGTGCAGAAAATGGTAAAAGCATCATATATCACATCAAGACAGAGAAGGGGATTTCGTAACTGCTCCTTGAGGTTAAGACTTCATATTTAGCTATACTAAAAAGCCATCAGATACACAAACTGCTAATATGACCAAAAGGTTGCCTGTTCAAGAAGAAAGTGCTTAGTGTGTGGGTAGAGGAGAAAAAAAGAGAGGGAGGACAACGACGTGCTGAAAGTCCTAGAGTACATTAAACCTGGTGCTCCAGGGGACCCGGAATAAGGACAGGTGAGAGAAATCAGGGATAGGATTTCTTTTTTGTTCTCTCCATTACTTTCTCCTTAAAAGCTGTGATATTTGGAGCTGAAGAGTATGTACCATCATACAAGGGTGGCAAGAAGACAAGGCAGGGTGAACATGGTGATAGCGGCATTAATTTCCCTCACTCTCTCTCCCTAATAGTGAATAGGCAGACTTGGAACAAATAGGATTTATGCAAATGAAGACTACACACCTTTAGAAAGAGAGAAGAGAAATACACCGAGCACAAATGGTCAACTGCTAATAAATACTGCTCCTCAATAAGCAATGCCCTGTCTCCAATAATTTATTTAGTCCACATATTTAGTGACTATTTATCTTATGCATGTCACTGTGATTGGAGCTGAAACCCTTTGCTAAGGCCTTTGCCCAGAAGTTTATCAAATGTTACTCACCGAGCTGGGGAAAAAAAAGTTACTTTTACTCCTCCAGGAAAGCACTAAACCTGTCCTCCCTAAAGAATTCTCTTTGGCCTGTGCCTTTTCAGTGTACAACTGAGATCAGAAATTATCTAGTAAAGCAATAAGAGCAGTCTAAAGTTTTAAAGTACACTATTCTATTTGGAGAGACATATTTTTCCATACACAATATTTCTGCAATAAGAAAAATGTTTATGAGGTAAGTTTTGACATTTTGATTTTTAAAATAATAGAAAAGCACATTTCTTAAAAGGATCTACAATGAAGCATTTTGAAAAGGGAAGTATTTTACAGAAATGTAATCAAGTCCTTAATTCAGTGTTTAAATAAAGAGGTCAATAAAGAGGACAACTTGCAAAAATCACCTGGAACAAAAATCAGATTCCTGGTCTTAGTCAAAACTTACCACACTTGAAGTTTGAGAACTAGAGTCCTAAGTTAATTCATTGTGTAATGAGTGCACTGATTTTTATTTATGGGGTTTATTAAAGGCAGAAGATTATTAAGATATAGTTATATATTGTTGAAGAGGTAACTGCAAAACAAAGAGATATGCCTAAATGGCTATATTTCATGTGTACCCTGGAAATTGAAAATGTGAACTCCCTGTTTTGAAAACACTTGGGGAAGCCGTGAAAATCAGGTTATAGTAATTATGATAATAATGGTTTATTCCATTGGTTCACTTTTTTTTCTTCTTTGTATGTGGAAGATACAGAGATAGAGTGAGATAACTAAGTCTACAGATTGCCTATGTAAAACTTCAATTAAAGGTGTTTTGGAGATAGGCTTTGTTAGTTTTATAAAAATGTATTTCAGAAAGCCATTTCACAATATCTGCCATGATATTCTCAGACACAAGATAGAGATGTGTGAGCTGAATGATAATCTGGTTAAGCAGATGCAAAGCTAGTTGATCCACTGTATGAAGAGTGTGAGATTAGTGGATCAGTTTCACCCTGGTAAGGAGCCTCTGCTGGTGTGTTAAAGAGCTCTGTACCATGTCTTGATGAACATTATGAATGACTTGTATAAAGACACAGAAGGAAATTCTGTTATATCTGCAGACCTCACAGAGCTAAAAACTGTAAAACAGCATTAGGGTTCTACAGAAAACTGGCAGGTGGGAATGATGGGCTGAAATCAGCAGGAATGTATCTGTGGCCAGCAAATGTCATATCCATGCTTAAGCCCAGACTGTAAAGTCAGTATTGGACAATTCAATCCCTCATATAAAAGAGTAAAAGCAATAGCAATGTTTTCTTTTAGCCATTACTGTGTTCAATTATTCTTCTTCATATTTACATGTATTACTTATTTAATCCTTAAAACAGAGCTATACGATAGTTCCTATCATCTGTAAAATGTGACAGATAAGAAAATCAAGGTAAAGAGAAGGAAAGCTACTTTCAGTAAGTTGTAAAGTCAGTAAGTTGAGAAGTATGAACAAAGTACAGACCATCTAATTCTAGAACATGATGCCGTAAAGTATGCATTTAGGTTTCCAAAAAACAAGTACATAAGCACAGGTTGTTAGGGAGACATGGTTTAAAAGCCCTTCACTGAAGTTTTCTTTGACAGAGAGTTCAGTCTGAGACATAAGTATTGCCAGAATAATTCATGCTATCTCAAGCAGTATTTGTGGAAGAAATGTATCTAGAATAAAAGAGAGAACATTTCTGTTCTATATAGTGTCATCATGCTTCAAATTAATTCATACTATAATTTTATGCCCTATACACTTCCTAAATTTATATGGACACTAATAAAGATTTTTAATTCATTAATGAACAATAACATAAAATAAAACATGGTATAATTTGAGCTCAATACACACAATTAGAAAATTTGAGAAATTCAACAAATCCAGTTGATGAAGGCAGCAATCTAGGTAAAGTAAAATTGTAGTCTGTAACTTAGTCCCTTCATTTCTTTTTCAAACATGTTAATGTACAATTAACACATCGTCAATGGAATCAACTTGGCGATCTGCATGTTTCCCAAATGATCAGAACTTCTTTCAACATTCACTTAATTTGATCAAATGGTCCTTACTTTGTCTTATTTTTAGTTGACTACTACTGGTATGTTTATGCTAAGAAAAAAGGAATTGGACATAGATTTAGTTGGCTTCAATTTACTCTGAATATACAAGATTAACGATTTTATCAGATTTTAGTTTTGGACTTTAAAATTAGGATTGGGCTGCTGAACTCTCTGCTACTTTTTGAAGGTATTGTTTGAATGCAAATGCTTTTGTAGACTGTTTTTTAGATACAGTATTATAGTACTAAGTGCAAAGCCTGTATTTTATGGTACTGAATTTGAAATTTATGTGCTTTCTTATATTCTGAGGATCAATGGATGGCAAAGCTCTGTAAACAAAACAATTTTGAACATAAATTCAAAAAGATTCTGGAAGCAAACTAGAGTTTACATTTTAATCTTCTCAATTAGGAAGTTGCATTGGATCCCATATTGCTACTCTTATATATCCCCGTTTTCATAAATTCATAAGGCAAATTTTGTGCACAGTAAGAAAAAAAACTTGTACATAGAATTCAGACTGTGTGCAAGATACACATGGGCTTCATCTCTTGAATTGCACCTTGTCAGATTATTTGTTCTTCATCCCTCTGACTGCCCCCCACAAGCCAATTGTCATGCTAAGTATACTTTTTTTTTGGGTTATTGAAATAGATTATTTTTGTAGCCTATTCCTTATACAATAAACTTCAAAATCTATACATTAAGTGAAAAATTAAGTACGATAGTTCTATTTTTAAACATGAAGAAAATGCTAATTGCAATTCTCCAGATAAACATACATAATTATAGCAATTACAATTCAACAATAACTCACTGGTACTTACTATTATAAACTCATAAACTATTATTCAGTATCCTATAAAATTCAAAATCTAATTGAAAGTGCTAGTTTAGCATAATTCCCACAAGCCATCATTCTTTAATATTCTGGAATGAATGAGGTTTTTGTTGAGCTATTAATTGATACTGACAAGCAATAACCACTGGAACGAAACTGCAACTATGAGTAGCAATTAATCACATTTGCTGTCATCTCTGGTGTCAAACAGAATTCAATAATCTTCTAAATAGTTTTTAAAAGTTTATACCTTTTATTTTTCAACTTCCTTAGTAGAAACCAAAAGCAATTTGCTGGGATAATCAAGTAATACCCAAAGATTATTTCTATAAATATAAATACTATATTTTCTTAAAGGGCTTTTATTTTTCTTCTGAAATTATTTTTAGAATAAATCTATCTCTTTACAGCCTAGGTAACGCTCCTCATCTCACCTCATACCTGTCTTATCACAGCACATCTTTTTGACAGATCACCTTCACACACAGCAGGAATTGCACATGCAGAAGAAACTCTTGTAAGCAGGAACTTGAGTAAGCATCATTAAGGACTTGGGATAATTTCAGAGGGAACTTTTAGAAGCTTCAATTCATCAATGTCTCCTTGAATCGGGGCAAGGAGGCAGCAGGATTTAATTTACTTTCTCTCATCATTTCTAATTATTATGGCAACTAGCAAGATTTTTCCCTGCTAACCTACGGCATCCATACATCAGCATCTCTCACCTACCTACCTGTCCCTTCAAAAGTCATTGGAGGACTGCTTTTGGCACCCAGGCAGTGACCTTAGGACTAAAAATATAGATATATTTGTTGTAAAGTGAGCTAGGTCACCTACCAAATGATCACATCAAGACCAATACTAATAACAAAAGATGGAATTTTATACAAATGAAGCACTCTGAGCAAAGTGGAGGTAGTGACCTCAATAGGCAGATTCGTACCAGATATGCAAGCAGACACACAGTCTTTCCTTAAATATTCATGACTTTCAATCTTTGTTTGGTTGGTGAGACATGGCTAAAATAAGAAAATCTTGTTTCATTTTCTATGCTTACAGTTTGTGCAAATTTAATGTACTAGAATAGTTAATCCTCAACAAACTAAGAAAGGAAGCAAAGCATCTGTTCACTCTACATCCCAAATCTAAAAAACGTTTTCTGGAAATTTTTCCATGAAGCCGAAAATGTCAATAATTTTAAAAAGTAGAGGTTTGTAGCCTATAATTTACAACTTGAAAAGATATAACCAAGTTACTTATTTAGAAATATTCCTGAACATATAGCATTTACATATTTTCCATGGAAGGTTATTAAAGTGAAGGAATTTACTAGCAAGCACACATTTGGAGAAAGAAAATCACTATATGAATAGTCTATACATAATAATAATGTAAATGAAATGACCTTTATTTTAATTATTGTTTTTACTTCTATTTCTACTAACTGCATTTATGCTTATTGTTGACTTCTAATAGCGTAACATGATGTTAGTCAAGACTTAGATTCCATACTGATTTAACATTGTATCAATATAAGAGACATTTTCTTTCTTGATGGTTCTGGATCTTATACAACTAGATTATGGCATCTCTTTGTTTGTTTGCAAAAGTTGTAGAGTTTATACTCCAATTTTGGATTCTATTCTTTCTACCCTTCCTTTTCACTGATTGTTTCCATAGTTATAATTTCATAAGATTTCAAGTGTCTAAATTACTCACTTCAGCAAGTCAATTATTTTTAGCTCTCTGGAGTTGCATGTTTTGGCTAACTCATGTTGGCATGTATGCTGCAAACAAAACCTGCTTAACTTCGGAAATGCTACAGGAGTGGTACTATAATTCTTATGGCTAACTAGAACTTCTAGTTACTTTTGACCTTTGGAAAGTCCAGGTTAAAAATTCTTCTTCCACAGCTTGGAACTCTGGTTTATAAGCTGAACAATAAGCTGAGTGGCTGATCAGAACCCATGTGTTTCTGGAGGGAACTCTGCAGCATGCTTCTGCGTGAGGTGCTATGGGTAAGATTAAAGCAAGGTTTCTCTATTTTCCTGATTAAATGCTGATCGTGCCTTTGTCTACATGCTGCCTTTCAGTCAGAAACATAGAATACTCAAAGAGTGTAATCTTCAATTTGCTCTCTCCAAGGCTATCAAACATCTGGTTGCCACAATAATAGTTAATAAACAGAGTTAAGGAAGATGCTTTTTCTAGGTGAACTAGGAGTTCTAGTCTGTGCCAAGTTAAATCACTAAAGAGGTGCATGTTTGAGCTACATGGGATTCCCTGCCTACAGAATCACCTATACAGAATTACACTTTAATGTGAATGCAGAGACATTAATGGAGGGCAGACTCCTAAAATGATTATTCAAAGAAATTTTCTGTGTTTTCTGTTGAAACTCCCATCTGTGGTGTTGTTTAATGCCCCTTGAAAAAGCTCCCTTTCACTCCAGGGTGAATTTCTTTTAGAATGTGATACCAAGAAGAAATGTATTTCTTGAAGATAGAATCTTCCTTTCACCAGAATGAGAATTATGTAACATAACAGTTTCCAAAATAGTTTTAAAGGAAAATTATTGTGGAGGATGTTATTATGTATAAGAATTGAAAAGTCTATACTTGTGAAACTAAATTTTTTTGACCATCAAACCAAGATTTAAAAATTGAATAGATTTCTTTTTAACTGCATAATGTTCTCAAGACTTAGATTTGCTAAGTGTACTGAGAGGCTCCAAAAAGGAGATTTTAGCAGCCACATTTCCCAAGCT
Organism: Alouatta palliata; assembly: GCA_004027835.1. NCBI lineage: Eukaryota > Metazoa > Chordata > Mammalia > Primates > Atelidae > Alouatta > Alouatta palliata. Next base: position 214,953 of record PVKV010000838.1, on the reverse strand, counting down.
ATAAGTTACATCCCATGATATAACCCCTTGTTTTCAGAACACTGATTAAAATTGGGAATAGGGAAACAATAGCAACTAAGGAACCCTGATTAAAATCTTTCTAAAGAACTAAAGAAAATACACTAAAGGACATGAATTTGAACACATATACATTTTCTGTATTTTTTGACTTAATTGGTAAGAAGCACAAAGCCAAAAATAATGCTGAGCATTCAAAATAATGATTAATAGTTAAGATATCATTTTAATATATTAATAGTTATATATTTATTTATATATATAAATATATTAATATCATTTAAATCATTAAGTTAATATATTTTAATATGTTAAAACTATAACATTTTTTATTATCCACTATATCTTAGAAACAAATAATGTATAAACATATGAAACCATTAAAACATTTATAGCATTATTGAAAATAATACAATTCTATGAACAACTCTACACTACAAATTTCATGACCTAGTTGAAATAAACCCATTCCTTGAAAGATACAATCTGCTAAAACTCACAAAAGAAAAATTAGACCTATATCTATTATAGAAATGGAATCAATAACTAATAACCTTCCAAAACAGAAATCACCAGGCCCAGATGAGTTCACTGATAAATTCAACCGAACATTTAGAAATTACACCAATTCTCTATAATCTCTTTTAGAAGACAGAAGCAGAGAAAGTAGTTCTTAACCCATTCTGTGAGGCCAGCATTTCCCTAACACAAAACCTGAGACATTGTAGGAAGATGTATAAACCAATATCTCTCATAAAAATAGAAGCAAAAATTATCAACAAAATATTAGCAAACCAAATCCAACAATGTATGTAAAGAGTATATTATGTTCAAGTGGGATTTACCCCAGGTATGCAAGGCTGGTTCAAAATTCAAAAATCAGTTAACATGATCCATTACATGTACAGGGTACAAGAGAAAAAAATCACAGGATCATATCAATAGACATGACAGACATTAATATAATCATTTGATATAATTCGACACCCATTCATGATAAAAACTCACAGTAAGCTAGGAATAGAGGAGGATTTCCTCAACTTAAGAAGAATATCTACATAAACCCTATAGCTACCATCATACTTAGTGATCAGAAACTTGAAGTTTTCCTACTAAGATCAGGAGCAAGGCAAGGATGTCCCCTCTCACCACTCCTTTTCAAGACTGTAGAGGAAGTTCTAGTTGATGCAATAGGACAAGAAAGGGAAAGAAAGTACACATATTGTGAAGGAAGAAGTAAAATGGTCATTGTTTGTGGATGACATGATTGTCTAGAAAATTTAAAAGAATCAACAAAAAACTTCTGGAACTTAGAGTAAAGTTGCAGGATACAAGGTTCACGTATAAAAATCAGTTGCTTTCCCATATACTAGCAAGGCATAAGTGGAATTTAGAATTAAAACACAATACCAGTTAAATTAGCACCACCAAAAATTAAACACTTAGGTGAAAATAAAAAAAAATTGTAGAAGATCCATATGAAATCTAAAAATCTCTATTAAAAATATCTAAAGAGAATGAAATAAATGGAAACATATTTCATGTAAATAACCAGGAAGATAGAAAGATGTAAATGTACTGATTTAATACAGACTCAATCAAAACCCTAGCAACTTATTTTGTGGCTATGGACAAACTGATTTTACTATTTATATGGAGAGGCAAAAGATCCAGAATAACCAACATAGTACTGAAAAAGAACAAAGTTGGAGAACTGACATTATCTGACTTTAACACTTACAGTAAAGCTACATAAAATTTCAATGACGTAAAGTAATTTCCATTCTGTAGCCAAATATTTTATTACTTTGCATCAAGATGATAAGGTTTTAGTTTAGAAGGTAAAAATACCCATAACTTTTTATTAGAAGAGGTGACATTCTTAGCAACAAATAATACTTTGTTGGTCAGTGTTTGTAATTCATAAAAGTATAAAAAAAAATAAGAGATTTAAATGAAAATATCTTTGATCACACAACCCATCTCCAAGTCACTTTATAATTTACTTCGTGGTAAACAGAATTTTTTTAAAAAAGGACTAGTGTATTTATGTAAATAACCAGCATTTACAGTCAGTAGTTCTGAAAAAGGCAATGTACTATTATTCTACAATGTAGAGTGATCTATAATATGTAGCCAAATGGTTTAGTTTTAAGAGACAGGTTTTTAGAATCACAGAAATTCATAAATGAACTTTGGCTGGACCCAAGGGCATAATTCCTTATTTCTTCAACCTTTTAACTTTCCTCAGTTTGATTTTTAGAACAGATATAATATTACCTACCTCCTAGGTATTGTGATAATTAAATATTCCATTGTAGGAAGTTGGCACATGGTAAGAAGTAAACCAGTTTTTCCACAAGAAGATAACTTTTCTTAAATGAGACTCTGAATAGTGAAGCATACATACCTAGAATGTTCATTCCTCCATGAAGTCTCAGTGAATGAACATTTTCTAACTAAGGGCATCCTTGACCAGTGAAAATGAAGGATGAACAGTCTACTCACTGTGTTGTTTTCTACAACTCTTTGGTAAATATTACTTCATTGTCTTAGTCCTATATTTTAATAAAGCAGTGAGGTTCTTGAGTTTAAATATTTTTGATCTAAAAAACATTTTTTACTGAAATTAAAATGACAAATTTAAGAAACAGCAGAATTTATGCAAGATTCTAAAAAGGCTTCCTCAGGTTACTTATTCTCCCTATGGTGTCCTTACAGTACATTTTTAATACTTTAGCTTGCATGCTTGTCAATCACTGTTTCCTAAAAATTTGTACATTCTCATTCTTGTTCATTATAAATAGATAAGTAGAGATTTTCCACATGAAAGTATTTCAAAGTGCTTTAGTTCTCTAAAGTGTTTATCTGCTTCTATTCCAATGCCTCATTTGTGCTCAGTTTTAAGCCTCATGGTTACATCAGTATACTTTTCATCCAACCTCTGAGTAGGTGAAACCTCTGTAATTATAACATTTAATATATTCTTAATCATGTTGAATCCTTCCATATAGAGTGGTCTTTCTTTTCATTACTTGTCCCTCTGATTACCAATGAAAATGTGGAGCTTTATTGTGCTATAACTGTAAAAACAGCAATTCACCAGTCAGTAATATTTGGCATTGGTTCCTTCCAAGTTGTCCCTGGGATCCACAGAATAATCCTTGGAGATTCCATTCCATTGGCATAGTTTATATTCGACTAGAGTCAATACTAGAGAATGGTGTGACATGTATTCAGAGCCTCTGGTGTTTCATTTCACAATGCCTCGCTGAGTCATTGTGCATGTTGGTATAATCAAAATCTATTGAGACTCAGATGATTATTCAATACACTTTTGAAGGATTCCATTCTCCTTTCATCCTCAGTGCATTCCCCAAGGAAACAGGATATATTAACACACCATATGGTAAATAGAACCCATCACGGCACCACATTGTATTTTCTATCATATGCTATTTCACAATGTGACATGCTCAAGTTCTTTTCTAATGAAGACTATAACTCCTAACATAGATTTGGAAATATCACTCCTGCTTTACTTCCCCCTTCACAGTCATCCCTGTCATTGCCATTAGCCTATTTTTATGTCTGAATAAAAGCCTGTGTTTCTTCCTGGAATGCAGCTTTTATAACAGTGTATAAAAGTAAAATGTAAGCAAAAAGATAGCTCCAGATGTGGTAATTCAGTGACAAGTAGTTGAGCTATATGCTGGTAAGAAGAAAATATCCATAAAAGATTGAATTTTACTATATCCTAGAAACATGGGATAGTGGAAAGAACAGGAACTTTGCAGTTCTATCTCAGCTTATGAGGAGTTATGTGACCTGAGGGGGAGCTACTTCTGAACTCAGAGATAAGGACACTCTCTGTGTGAGACTATGGTGAGATTTATGTGTATGATAATGTATGCAAAATTCCTAAAGCATGATGCCATGCACAAAGTTAGAGTGCAATGCATTCCTATCCCTATGCTTCTCCATCCTCTGTTGTTTCCCAGAGATTTTCCCAATAGATTGGATGGAAACTGTGACTTTGGAAAGTGAAGCATATACATAGCAGTCTTAAGCATTCCCTTGGCATACAGTTCAGTGAGCTGAAACATAAGTCTATTAAATACACTTGGATTTGTATATCACTCAGCACATGTTATTTCTGTGTCATCTACTTTATGTTTAAAGACCCAGAAGACAGAGTCATCCTTCTTACCTTATGCTTCATTGCCTGATATCATGTATATGATTAATTAATAAAAGTTTTATGATGAATTATATGACCTTTTCTAGGGTGATTAAATGGCAAGACGTGTAAAGAAACACTATGAAAGGACACAAAGAATTAGCTTTATCTACTAAAGCCAGTAGGTACCTTACAAGTAATCTAAATGTTAATTTTGCTTAATTTGACTAGCAATCTAGTCTTATATTTTGGATAGGCTTAAAGTAATCTTCAGGCAAATAGGCAAAACATCTTTTGTGGAAGATGTGCTACAAGTTTTATGGAATAGCAATGAAAATGAGATGTGATATTTAAATGGCTAAAATAGTCTTTATTCTCATTGCATACACAGTATTTTTCACACCATCCCTACAATAGAAGGGGAGGAAAAAGAAGAAAACTAAGAATATGTATCTATTAGGAAAGAAGGTAACAGGCAGATTATCTGCATAATATTGGTTTCTAAAAGAATGTGGGTTTTGAAACAATTCTTAATGTTACCTTAGTCTGTTACCTCATCATCCTACCACTGGTTCATCCACTATTACTTACTCCCTCAGTGAGGAGGCACCCGGTGAGGTTCCTTGGCTTGGTGATGTCTTCCTTGTCAATCACTCTTCCTTATAGATGTACAAATTTAACAACTTGTATAGCAATAGAAACTAACTATTCAGAAAGGACATTTCTTAAATGCTTATTACATTTCAAGCATGATGATAAATGTATCATTATCACTGTATATGCTCTTAAACCCTGTAAGTTAAGTACTGCTCTTATTCCCATTTCCAATATGAGAAAACTGAAGTTTAGAGAAATTGCTTGTTCAAAGTCATACAGTTTGTAGGTGGAAGAGCCAGAATTGGAATCTAGGCCCGTGACCAGAGGTCATGTTCTTAACTAGGTTGTGCTGTTATTCTCCTAATAAATGTAGATTCCTAGGAGGCAAATCCATAACATGGTTAGTCACATACAGTTGAAATGGCTGATGGGTGCCTTACTTTTTTGACATTTTGCCTGTACAGTTGTTGACTAAATGTACCATATAATTATGATTCTCATTTCTGTCCTTTTACCTTCTGTTTAATCACTGGGAAAAGTGATTACAAAATTTGTTTTCTGAATTTCTGAAAATTGCATCAGCTTAAGTGTTTAGGAAAAATGCCTTGATGATTAAGAGCTTCATATCCATAGCTGTAGTTCCAAAATTACAAGTTTAAATTGTGCCCAAGAAAAAGATTTTGTTTCTATCACTAAGAAGAATGAACCATGGCAGGAAAACAGAGCAATTTAGGTCTAAAAAAGATCTAAGCTCCTATATGATCCAGGCTAACAATTTTATAGGTGAAATGGAGGACTCAGAAGTGGTCTTGGACCATATAATACCTAGGGCATAGCTTTAGGTGGAACTGGGACTGCGATGCAGCCATGGGATTCTGCATGTTTTCTTGGAGGTAAAATACAAAGAAATCCTGAAGTAGTCAGCGGTCCTATAAATAGAGATCTGCCACGGCACAGCTGTGCTTTCTTTGGGTAGTCACTTAGGTTTTCTTGGTCTCAGTTTCCTCACATGAAAAGAAGGGGTTCTTACTGTTGAATCTCTGAATTTGCTCCTAACATTTTACTAACCTGAGTTTTATTACATCACAGTCAATTTGGTTATGTCAGATAAACATTGTTATTATTTACTCATGTTTAAGCCAACCAAGATGCTGATTCAGAAAACTGCTCTCATTTGCTTTTCTGATATGAACAGCCTTTATGCTAAGATCTAAGTATTGTTTTAGATTTGGTTATCCTTGAAGCCTTGTTAAAAATCTGACATTCTTATCTAAAGCTCAGGTAGCTTAAAAATTATTCTCTGCATTGGAATTAAATATTTTAATAATGGTGATACAATAAATATTTGAAGACATTTTGATTACATAATAAGGGATAAAATAGTCTCTCCCTGAAGATGTATAACAACACATTTAAGTACTGAAGACTTAATAAAACTCTGATTAAGAAATAAGAAAAAAAATGATAAAGCTGATCAATGGAGAAATTAAAGGACCAGAAACATATTTTCAGAAAACAACAAAATGGGATGCACTATATGATTAAATACACAAAGAGAATATCTTGTTTGGAAATCCATCCCATTTTAATATTTGTAGTCATGCCCACTGGTGTTTCCAAAGAAAAACATATTTTAGCAAAAGCTCACTAGTATCCTTAGAGAAAGTCAAAGCCACATCAGAATGAAGGAATCTAGAAATCATTCCAAACTCACTAAAAGGCAACTTCCGTTCGGAAGAATTTTTTAAAATTAAAATCAGACTATTTTTTATTATTGGTCCCAGTAAGAAAAAAAAAGTGTTAGTTACAATAATAATAACAATAACATATGCCTATACTGCATTTGCTATGTGACAAGCAGTATTCTAAAATATATATAAACACATATCAAATGTTGTAAATTTTTTATACTGCTTATCTGCTTTACTAAGCAGTATTACTAAGTAGTTTATAGAAGTTCAAATAGGTATTTTTATTTTTATATTCTAAATAGTTTTGTTTATTTTCATAAAAACAGAAAAATACAAGGTTGTACACTTCTGGGTCTCCTAAATGTTTATGTGAAATATCTTGTCTAAACTTCTATGCTTGCTATGTACCCTAGAAGCTAGAAATGTCAGAACTGAAGGAGAGGTTGGTAATCATATAGTCAAGGAATCATCAGTATTAACAAAATGAGTGCATTTTACAGATGAGACAAGGCAGGGTTGAAGATGTGAAGACTCTCAAGGTCATCCAGTTAGTTAGGGGGAAAGTTAGACCCAATTCTCCTTGCTTCCAATACTGAGAATTTTCCACTGCAAGCAAAACTGATGCAGCTGCAAGCTCTTAGCAATAACTAGCAATGAAGATAAGACTCTAAGAAAAATAAACAGCTTCCTTACAATAAGTCGTTAAAACCCTAGAACATGACAGAAATGCTCCATGTCTGTTTAATCTACTGGAAAGAAGGATTATTTCAAATGAAATAGCAAAGTTATAAAGTAAGGACTTAGTTCTGAGGACTCTGGAACGCTTCTCAAATGTTCCGCCCAGTGTGCTCCCAGACCTCCAACAGAGGAGACAGTGTCATTTCTCACATACCTACTTTGGACTGGCCCAAGTCACTCCTACTCTTGAGCAGGGCTGCTCCTACTCCATATGGTGCCTCTGTGTGAATTTTGGAAAATGTGCCTCATCTGGGTGGTTAAATGAGAAAAAGGCACCTCATGTGGGCAATTTGCATTTTCTCAGACTGGAGATGACAGCACCCCTCATCCAGGAGGATGCAGACAACCCCTAGAGGGCAGTGCTTAGAGAGCAGACGGCTGGTTGATTCCCATCCTTCCTGCTTTCCTGGCAGGACACTTCTGTGCAATACACAAACTGCAGAAGTCTACAGGATGATCTTGCTTTTGAATCTGTTGTCTGTCTCATTAGTTCCGTGAAGACTAAAATGTGATTTCGTGGTTGCAGAGTCTTCTACTGCGTACCTACCAACACTTACATTGCCTTCTCTCTAGTCTCAAAGAACAAATTATTCCACTCCTTATCCAAAGGCAACATCTCCACGAATGCCTGTAGCTCACCTTCTGCCAACTCAATCGAACAATGTATTTTTGCTTGTTTACTTCACCTTTTTCTGTACACTAAAAACACAACTACATTCCAGGTAATAGTTATTTGGTGGAAGAAGCTGCCTAGCTGTTCACCAAAACTTTTCCCCTTTCCTCCTGGGCACACAGGTAGACCACATTCTGCAGGTTCCCTTACAGTTAGCCATGCTTTATGACTACGATCTGGCAAATGGGCAAATGGACAAAATCCAGTGACATGTGGGCCTAGCCTATACAATGTCCTGGGCAATCTGACATCATCTCCATCTTTTCTCATGTGCAAAATATCCAGTAGAGGTCTGTGGGCCCTGGGGGATGTAGAGTCACTAGGCTGAAGGAACTGGGTCCCTGAACCAACTGCAGAGCTGACCAGCCATGCCAACCCTCCTTGGACTGTAACATAAGTGAGACAGTGTTTGGGTTAAGTCACTGGTTGTTACAGAATTTGGCTTACCCTACTTAGTGCACATGCTCAAGCCTTTCCCATCCAAAAACTAAATAAAACGTCTTTTAAGTGTATGTCACTTCATTCTCATTCTTCAGAAGCAACTTCCTCTCTTTCATCCCTCTTTCAACAGAACATCTTTAAAAAGGCATCACCGGGCCGGGCGCGGTGGCTCAAGCCTGTAATCCCAGCACTTTGGGAGGCCGAGGCGGGTGGATCACGAGGTCAAGAGATCGAGACCATCCTGGTCAACATGGTGAAACCCCATCTCTACTAAAAATACAAAAATTAGCTGGGCATGGTGGCACGTGCCTGTGATCCCAGCTACTCGGGAGGCTGATGCAGAACAATTGCTTGAACCCAGGAGGCGGAGGTTGCGGTGAGCCGAGATCGCGCCATTGCACTCCAGCCTGGGTAACAAGAGCGAAACTCCGTCTCAAAAAAAAAAAAAAAAAGGCATCACCAAAGTCCACTGAAAATTGCACTTTCCATTTGCTAGGCTCTAGTGGGAAGTCAGACAACTATTAGAGGCCACTATTTTTATATGGTATAGGAAATTCAATGCTACCATGTTTCCTGTCTACATCCAAAGACATCAAGGCTACAGGAAAATGAAAAGTAGCTCTGGTTTATCAAAATTTTAGAAATCATCATGCATTTCTATTTTCCCAGTTGTTATCATAGAATTGATTCAGGCTTGGGGTGTGAGATATTTTATCGCTAGAAGAAAATATGCAGAGCATGTTTTTGCTCTTAGTCAAAATGCTCTTAAAGGAAAAGTAAGTTTCTGGAGACTTACTGCATTTTAGGTCACAAAGTCTAGAGTGTATGGTTTAAACTCCACCACTTCCCTCCCAAGTACTCAGACTTTCCTCTAAAGGATAATAAATGTAGTTAATTATTTTTTGAAATGCATGCACTACACAAAATTACCTCATTATCTGAGATTACATTGCATATTCAATCTGCTTTCTCCAACTCCTTCAGTAGATAGCAATGCAAAGAGATGAGAAGGATGTTGACTTTTGAGATTAGAACCAACTGCATGTAGACTTAGTGGTAAAGCTAAGTAGATTAGAAATAAATTAGAAAATGGTATGAAAAACTACTATAGATAATCAAAACTAGAATTGGAAATTGAGATCTGAAAACTAAAAACTTTATAAAATATTATGGAGAAAATATCCCATTGCAAGGTAGGTCTGGTATGGCTATTCAGCTGATCAAAGAGTAAGAGTTAAAAAGAATATTTCTGACTTTTTTTTCCCTCAAAACTACTTTTGCTCTGGAATAATCCAATACAAACATTCAAAGGAAAAATAAAGAAGTAAAAATTACATGCCTTTAATGGTAATAGTATTTGATGCTGCTGTTAGGTTGAGAGAAGGTAGAAAGTTTCTGTAAAGTTTTCAAATCATCTGGACTCAGATTTCTGACTATATTAAATACTCACTGAATGACATCTAGTTTGCCGCTGTGGGCAGGCAGAGAGGCTAGTTATGCCCACCAAGTGATGTCTCCACCAAGGAAGGGGAGGCACACTTGCCGTGTATACAGCTAAGCCACTTCTGCCAGTGTTCATAAAGCTGTAGGTAAGAGTTGAACACAGCAAGGGAAAGCAATGATTATTTGCTAATATGAGGGAATTACCATATTAATGACTTTAATGGGCAGTTTCTAGTTGTCAAGGACTCATCTGAGGTATGCCACACAGAGTGAAGAGCATACAGTTATTTGTGAATTTAAGGCAGCAAGGCATTGTGGAGAGTCTACATGTGTTCTGCAGGCCAGGGTTTGGTTCTGCTTCCATCTCTTCCAAGACGGACATCCAAGGAAGGTTAGTATGCAGGTTATGAATCTTTTATTCTGTTCCCTACAATGTCCTGCCTAATAGGAGTGTCTTTGTCTGCCTCAGGCCTTTGATCACTATGCGGCCTAACAATGTGATACAGGATGGGGGCTTAGGAACATACCTTATCAGCTGCAAACTCTGGAGGAACTAGGAACTAGAGGTATTTTCCTAAAACTGGGAGGAGCTAGAGACTAAAGATAAGCCACATGGGCAGTAGACTAAGCCCCAGTAAAATCTCTGGACACCAAGACTAAGGTGAGCTTCACAGTTGACAGCTCACTCTGAGTTATGTCACCTATCAGCTGGGAGAAGGCAATACCATCCAGGAATCACAGAGAGAAGGTGACTAGAAGCTCTGTATTTGTGCTCTGCTGTGCCCTCTTTCTTTGCTTGGTTCTAATTTGTATCTTTTTACAGACTGAACAAACCTTATTCCAAACTCCAAAATTCAAAATGCTCCAAAATCCAAAACTTTTTGAGCACTAATGTGATGCCACAAGTGAAAAATTTCACACCAGACCTCATGTTTTATGCCCAAAATTAGTAAAAATATTGTATGAAAGTACTTCAGGCTATGTGTATGACATATATGAAACACAAATTTAAAGTTGGGTCCCATCCCAAGATATGTCATTATGTATATGTAAATATTCCAAAATCTGAAAAATTTCAGAAATTCAACACACTTCGGGTTCCAAGCATTTTGGATAAGGTTTACTCAACCTGTATTATAATAAAACTGTAATTTTAAGTACAGAACGTTTTTGAGCTGTGTGTAATCCTGGCAGATTACTGAACCTAAGGGAGTCTGTGGGGACTCTGAATATGTAGCCAGCTGGTCTGACATGAGGGTGCCCTGGGGACCCTTGAACTTGTGGCTGGTGTCTGAAGTGAGGGCAGTCCTGTAGAAGACTGTGCTGTCAGACTTGCTGTTTGACAAACTAATTGCAGGTTGATGTCAGACAATGTCGGCAGAGTTGGCAATCTAGAGGGCTGTGCCTTTAACCTGGAGTTTCACTTTGGGTACTCTTCATCCAAAGTCTCCTTCCTCTTTAGGCTCCGCTGCATCCTTGTGGTTAACACTGTTACTTGACCATTAAAAATCTGGCTGGTGCAGTGGCTCATGCCTGTAATACCAGCACTTTGGGAAGCTGAGGTAGATGGATCACTTGAGGTCAGGAGTTTGAGACCAGCCTGGCCAACATGGTGAAACCTCATCTCTACAAAAAAGTATAAATATTAGCCGAGCATGGTGGCCCATGCCTGTAGTCCCAGCTACTTGGGAGGCTGAGGTGGGATAATTGCTTTAACCCGGGAAGTGGAGGCTGCAGGGAACCGAGATTATGCCACTGCACTCCAGCCTGGGCAAAAGATTGAGACTCTGTCTCAACAAACAAACAAAACAAAACAAAATCCCCTGTCCTTTTCTTGAAAAATTTTAAGGGCAGCAATGTACCTATATGAGCCAGGGGTTGGCTCAAGTTTGGCCAAAATCAATCATGACAGTTCTGTTTTCTGCTTTCCCTTTAATCTGTTTGTCTTGCTGTGACCCAGGTCTGACCATTGAGCTCTAAGCAGATTTCTTCTGGGGGTTGCATGTATTCTGGGGAAGCTCTTGCCCCCCTAATAAGAAAGTATATAGCTTTTTAACTGTTGCTGGTTTATCTGCCTTAAATGTGAAATGATGCTTGGAGAGCAGACTGTAAGGCTATAAGCCAACATGCTAAGGAGAGCTGAATTGAGCCGAGGGCACTAATAACATTTTTAAGCCACTGCATCAGCCTTCTGCTACCTATTTTCAGACTTCTTGTTATGTAAGAAAAATAAGTCTGTATTTGGTTACAGCCAGTATATGTCTGATACCCTGTTGTTTGTAGCCAAATGCACTTATAACTTCCAAGTCCCTAGAGAAGGAATAAAGAGGCAAAGCACCATATTCAAGGTCAGAGGCTGCGCCAAGACTGTGCTCTAGTTTCCTGACTCCTACTCAGCACTTTTTTCAATGCTACTTTCCCCCCTATTTTATCCCTTATTGTACAAATGACAATAAGCTTAATAGTCTACATACTATTCGATAATGTAAATTAAATAACCTTCCAGTTACATAAATAGGTTATATATATAGCTCAGTGACCCATTACCAGAGCCTCATAACAATAATTTAACTTGAACGATCAATTTGCTTTTTTCATAATTTTTACTTTCTTATATTTTTCATACATCTGTCTTGACCTTTACCAACTCCCATCCCAGCATACCTTATATTTTCATATGTGATACACAATCATGTCATCTGCGTTTATACTAAAACTACTTTATTCTACCCACTGAAGTATCAATACTTTCAAATAATTTTTAAAAGTTTATTAATCTTATCTCAGCTGTTAGAAAGCATCTATATAATCTTTGCTCAAAATAAATTTGTTTCTTATTTGATTTAAAACAAATATTAAATTGACTATATTTCTGAGTAGTTATTAAATAGACTTTTCTCACCATATTGTTTGTGTTTTAAAAAAGTCATCTCTGTTTAACAGGATAAATCCCATAGTTACAGAGAATAAAGCCCATATATTATAATTTTTCTCTGTTATTGACTCAGATGAGAACACAATTAGTATCTATTTCCCTTCCAAAATGTATTAAACAAAAACCTATAAATCAATCACTTTGCAGTATCTTTAATTTCTTATTATTAATGTTTAATTAGGAAATCTCATATAAGAATATTTACAGCTACATTTTTACACCAAGAGCTTTAAGCTCACACTTCAAAATGTTCTAGTAGAGTATTTTTTAACTTATAGGGTAAAAATAAATAAACAATATACATCTAAATAATGCCATTGTTAGTTTTAGAATCTACCCGAGTTCTTTCCCTTTCTTCTTATGAAAGAAAAAGCTTTAATACAAAGACCTATAGGATACTACAGTACTGAAAAGATTCTGCCCATTCTGTGTAAGCTATGCATTTCAAAAACAAGATAGGGGAAGTAGAATTCCACTTTGTGGACTTGCTTTTCCATCAACATCCTGACTATATTCTCAAAAATCTTTGAGAATAAAGTACCTTTTATACAAATGGATCAGAGTCATTATAAATATTCTTCCATTTCTTGGTAAAAGCGTTCTGCTGAATTTATATCTCATTTTATTGGCATAAAACATGCAAAAGCTCCTGAATCATAATATGTATTTTGTCTGAAAGGATGAAGCTATGCCTGTGGCTTTCTCCTTCCTCCAAGTGTAGAGATTTTAGAGAATGATAGACCCTGATTTGGCCACATTTTAAACACAAGCATGTAACAAAACTACCATCTGGCTTCCACATTGTGGAAAGTTAGTATTTTGTAAGATACCTCATAGCAGAATCACTTCTTGAGCCTTATTTTAAATCTTGAAACATCTTAGAAAAGAAAATTGAATACAACTGACTGAAAATTTAGAAAACACAAAGAGAATATTGATAAATTATAAAAGGACAGGTCCTTTCCTTTCCCTTTTATCAGGAAGAAAAATTATTTTACATTATTTATATAACAAGTGAAACATATTTAAAAGAGTATATAAAATATGTGATGGGATTCAGTGAAAGCAGAAGAAAACAGTTAATAGTTTGGATTTATTTAAACATATAATAAATGAATAAATTGGTTCAGAAGGACTTATAAAAAGAATGAAATGTCTTTTCAAAATATTCCTCTAAGTTCAGTGTTTGTACTAGCATTGCCATATAAACCTGGAGTGCAAGTAGCTCCTTCTAAGTCACTCACTCATCAGACAGCAGCTTCAGGATCAAAAGCTTCATGTTGTGACCTCTGAACCCAATTCTGTTTCCACTAGATGATTTGTCTTTCATGGGAATGGTCACGTTCAAGAGATTTACTGCAATGTAAATTCAAAGCAGGTTAATTAGGAATAATGAATTACATAATTGTGTCCTTATGTGGCCACAGTTGGGAGTTTGGGGTGAGCTGAGAGATATTCATGGAGGAAAATATAATCAGTATAAAAATATAAAAATCTAATAGGCCCCTAGGAAATGTTCAGCTGGCACTATTGCAGTGATTCTAGGAAAAAAAATCTACCTTTACAGATAAAAGGAAGGTAGAGAATTGAGGCAATTTCTAAATATTTTAGACTTTTCCTAAAATCACAACTGAAATACTGAGGTTACTTTATAAAAATTGGAATTACTTCAAATCTTCACGTGTTTCATCATGTGTACATAGTTTAAATCCTTGTGTGAGAAATTTTCAAATATCCATAAGAAAAAAAGTGGAACAGAGAAAAGGCAACTCAACAAAAATTTTACAACTTCAATTTGCCTAAAAAGGATTTTTTTCTCATCTGTCATTTATATGTACATTATAAAATAAATTAGTATTTAGAGGTGAGGAGAATAGAAATGAAAGAAATACGGGCTGAGCAAGAAGCTGCATCTTTAATCAAAATGAGTCAGAAAAGCTAAAACTGACAATTTATCCTCTTGATCACATAATCAGTAAAATAAGAAAGGAAAATACGTTGTTTTCTACCTTAAAGGGAAGACTGCAGTGATAAGAAAGAAAAAGAAGCAGCAGGTTTGAAAAGTAAGGCCTCAGAACTTACTTTTCAGTAAAAAAGCTTATGCACGAAGAGACTTTTTAAAAATAAGAATGAGCCACTATTTATAAAAAGGTTACCACTTGACTAGAACAAAAAGTTCTGTTTTAAAGTAATTCAGAATTTCATCCAAACAAAGCATACTTTTATTTTGGGTGGTCTTAATGATTGATTTATATGTGCCAAGATTGAAAAGTTATCATTTCAATAATTTAATATTAATATCCACTGTTGCCATTTGGTTGGTAGCCTTGGTGAATGAGGCCACTTCTATATTTCCAATATCCCTATCTCCTCTTTTTCAAAATGTGATGGAGAAATTAATTTAATTCTCCAGAATTAGATTTAATGGAGAGTGAGAGAAAATATAAAAGGAGATTTAATGGTATACAGAAAGAATGTATGTGAGGCGAGACATGGTTGCCTACCAGATAGAGCCAATGGCATAAGGACAACCAAAAACAACAATGAAAAGGAGACAAGTTGTTTAACACCAATTGGAATCTCTAAGATACAACAGAAAGTAAGCACCAGATTTTTGGCAGAATTTGGATGAAAGAAGAAGCATGGTACATAGTTTTCAATGCTTAGAAGAAAACCAATGAGGATCAGGTTTACTATCAGAAAGAGTACTCAGGCACCAAATAAATAGCCTAGAGCAGTGTCTCTCATACATGAATGTGCTTATAAATCATGTAGAGATATTATTAAAATGTAAATTCTAATTCAATAGTTCTGGGATGGGGTCTGAGATTTTCCTGTCTCCAACAAGCTCCGGGAGATATGGATGCTGCTGGTCTGGAAACCACTTTTTGAATAGCAGGGCACTATAGTTTGGAGTAGGAACAGGTGCAGGCACTTTGTTGGCTCATGTTTGAATAAGCTGTCCTGGAATTGAGACAGTCTTGGCAACCCCTTGGACTAGCTGGTTTTCTTTCCTATGAATGTCATTCTAGAGTGACGAGACCACTCAGAGGAGAGACAAAAACAGAGTATGCAGAATTCCTTTGGGAAAAGAAAGATAACCAGTATTTGCCCAAGCACAAGTCAGAAAATAACCATTTGGTAATTGCTTTAACTGATTCATTTTAATAGATTCTACCTGTTCCTAATAAATAAAATCTGAATCATATTCAGTATGCATTTTCTCCAGAAGGAAAAGAGTTATTTTTTAACTGTTGGAGAGAAAAAAAATTATTGATTTATTAGCCAAGGTTCGGAAAACAGAAAATAATTAAAAGCTTTCGAGAAAGCAACTTAAATTAAAATGTATATTTAAATTATATCTGGTTATTTCCTATTTTCATTAATATTTTGTGCATACCAAATTATATTATCTTCACCTTATATTGCCTTCTAATAATCTCAAATAAAGTTGTATAAATGGAAGGAAGGCTATTTTTAGTTATATGAGAAGAGACTAAGTATAGCTCTGCAAATGATTTTACTATAATTCAATTTTGTATGTTTATGTGACCTACAATTTATGCTGTAATGTTAAAGAATTGTCAGCACTATCCTGTCTTCTCATAAAATATATCCATACCAAAAGTCATATCAATTTGAGGTTCAAAATAGATATCACTCTGTGGAAAGAGGGCAACACTGTTTTTGCAAAGTAATGCATTATTCAGGGTTAATTTGGGATAATGAATAATTTTTGTCTAACCTTTGCTAGATGTATATAACTTTACCATTCTGAGAAATTACAGGCAGTTTGATTTTTTTTGTCCTTGGAGGTCTCATTTTTCTTCTTTGTACTAAATTACAAAGTTTTTTTTCATTTATAAAGCTAACTCTATTCCAGTCCAAAAAAATTTTTTTTTTTTAGAAAAGAAAAGAGAGAGAAAGAGAGAAAAAAGGAAGAAAAAGAGAATGAAAGACAGAGAAAAAGAAGAAGAAAAAGAGGGAGAGAGAACGGGAATCTTGCTCTATTGCCCAGGCTAGAATGCGGTCTAGAAATGGGTATTAAAAAGCTCTTTTATACTAATAATTGTGTTATACAATGCAGACAGGAAGGAATAAGGGAGGAAAATAACAAACAGCCAACCAATATTTCATTTAAACCTATGAAATGCTATGCAATTCCTGGGGATTGATTTACTCCCAACCATGTGGTCACTTTTAGAATAAATGTGATGTGTTACTGAAAAAAAATGTATGTTTTGTGGATTTGGAGTAAAGAGTTCTGTAAATGTTTATTAAGTTTACTTTTTCGAGGTCTAAGTTCAAGTCCCGGGTGTTCTTGTTAACCTTCTGTCTCATTAATCTGTCCAATGTTGACAATGTAGTGTTAAAGTCTCCCACTATTATTGTGTGGGAGTCCAAGTCTCTTTGTAAGTCACCAAGAAGTTGCCCTATGTATCTGGGTGCTCCTACATTGGGTGCGCATAGACTTAGGATCATTAGCTCTTCCCGTTACATTGATCCCTCTACCATTATACAATGTCCTTCTTATCTTTTTTGGTTTCTATTACTTTAAAGTCTATTTTATCAGAGATGAGAATTGCAACTCCTGCTTTTTTTTTTTTTTTTTTTCTCTCCATTTGGTTGGCAAATATTCCTCCATCCCTTTAAGTCTCTATATATCCTTGCATGTGAGATGGGTCTGGATGCAGCTTACTGATGGGTTTTTTGGAATGGCTGATACTGGTTGTTCCTTTCCGTATATAGTGCCTCTTTCAGAAGCTCTTGTAAAGCAGGCCTGGTGGTAATGAAATCTCTGAGTACTGCTTGTTCGTAAAAAATTTTATTTTTCCTTCACTTCTGAAACTTAGTTTGGCTGGATATGAAATTCTGGGTTGAAAGTTCTTTTCTTTAAGGATGTTGAATATTGGCCCCTACTCTCTTCTGGCTAGTAGGGTTTCTTCTGAGAGATCTGCTGTGAGTCTGATAGGCTTCCCTTTGTGGGTAACCTGACCTTTCTCTCTGGCTGCCCGTAGTATTTTCTCCTTTGTTTCAACCCTGATGAATCTAATGATTATGTGCCTTGGGGTTGCTCTTTTTGAGGAATATCTTTGTGGTGTTCTCTATATTACCTGAAGTTGGGTATTGTCTTGCCTTGCTAGATTAGGAAAGTTTTCCTGGATAATATCCTGAAAAATATTTTCCAGCTTGGATTCATTCTCTTCATCAGATTCAGGTACACCTATCAAACGTAGATTAGGTCTTTTCACATAGTCCCGTATTTCTTGGAGACTTTGCTCATTCCTTTTTACCCTTTTTTCTCTAATCTTGTCTTCTTGTTTTATTTCGTTAAGTTGGTCTTCAGCCTCTGAAATCCTTTCTTCTGCTTGATCAATTTGACTGTTAAAACTTGTGCATACTTTGTGAAGTTCTCATATTGTGTTTTTCAGCTCCATTAATTCACTTATATTCCTTTCTAAATTGTCCATTCTTGTTAACATTTCGTCAAACCTGTTTTCAAAGTTCTTAGTTTCCTTGCATTGGCCTAGAACATGTTCTTTTAGCTCACAGAAGTTTCTCATTATCCACCTTCTGAAGCCTGATTCTATTGATTCCTTACATTCATTCTCAATCAGGCCTTGTTCAATTGGTGATGAGGCACTGCAGTCCTCTGTAGAAGGAAAGGCATTCTGATTTCGGGTGTTTTCAGCCTTTTTGTGCTGGTTTCTTCCCATCTTTGTGGATTTATCCACCTGTCGTCCGTGTAATTGCTGACTTTCAGATTAGGTCTCTGAGTGGACGTCCAGCTTGTTGGTGATAAAGTTTTTTCTATTTCTTAATTTTCCTTTGGCGGATGCCCCTCCCCCACAGAGCTGGACCTTCCCGGGTTCAGCTGTACTTGCTGTGAAACTCTCAATCCTCAGCAGTTTCAAATGCTGTTTTTTTTTTGTTGTTGTTGTTGGGGGGGGGGACCAGCCTTCCCCTGCGGCGACCCACTACGCCGGCTGAAAAAGATTCGTGGCGCTTTTCTGCCTGGGAATCTCCTGGTCTGGTTCCCCACTTCAGTCCCCTTTTCAATCAGCTGAATGGGAGACTGCCTTCCCGGAGTTCCAAACGCCAACCAAAAGGGCACTCAGTCCCGTACACTCTGGACTGAGAACTGCCGCGCCGGGGCGCCTGCAAAACGGCCACGCCTGCCAAAAGAGTTGTGCCGGCGACCCGTGGGGTTCCTCCGCCAAGAATCTCTTGGTCCGTGGGCAATAAAAATTCGTCTGAAAATGTGGCGTCCACTCACTCTCTGCGCTTTCAGTGGGAGCTGCAATCCTGAGCTGCTGCTAATCGGCCATCTTGGATCTCTCTCCTGGCTATGTCCAAATTTTTTTTAAATAGAAAAAGAAATAACTATTTTATACTAAAGCTCTTTTTGAGAATTCTAATCATGTTTACACTATTGGAGAAAAAGTAGATCATAACATAATTCAAAATGAGGTTAAGAAAATTAACCTATTTGTTACTCTTATTGGACTGCTTTTATCTGTCATTAGTTTTTAGCACAGATTAACAGTTAACAGTGTATTTATCTTTTTATAACTTTTACATCAACTATTATAAACGAAGTACAATCAGATGTTTCATTTGAATTTTTTATATAAGTAACAAGGCAATAATTTGTAGTACAATAACTATTTATCACACAGAATGTGAGGTTCAATTAGACCTTGTAGATAAATTACATTTTTTTTTTCACATTTTTAAACACCGTATTACTTATCAGCACTTTAGAGGCAGATACAGTGTTTGTGTGTGAAAACTAAGAAGACTCAATTAAGTATTTTAAAGAATCTTCTACTAAAAATCTGTTACTTTCATATTAAATCCAGTGGTTTCTACGATTTATATAATGTTCTAAACTACTTGAGTTATCCAAAGATAAACTGTATTTTCTTTTTTAATTTTTCATTTTGGTGAGCAAAACAGATTGAGCTTGCAGGGTAATTAAAGCTATCTCCTGGAACAGAGTGTTATACACTGCTCCACCCAGGGTGACTCAAAGGAATTTGCTCACCAATGTTTTAAAGAGTTCAGGTAGATTATAGAGAAGCAAAAAGGTGAAACAAAACTTAAAGAAATTAAAATTACACCCTTAACACATCCTCTCCACTATTTCAGGTTTTATATTTTCAACCACCCTACTATTCTCAGGACATTAAAAATATAATACAGATAGACATACATACATATAGGCACAGATAATGCACATATACATATATACTGATACACACTTTAAAAGCATATACAAAGATGTATTTGTATGCATGTATGTGTGCAATTTACTCAGCTAAACTAAGTTTGCTTAGTGTTCAAAATCTTTTGATTATTTGTTCACTAGTATCCAGATGTAGCATAAACCTTAATAAAACTAAGTTAATAAGATGTGAATCAGAGGAAACCACCACAGAGTAATAAGCTGGGGGCACAGGTGACTTTAGAACAAGCATCCAGGAGCAAGCACGGTGGCTCACGGCTGTAATCCCAGTACTTTGGGAGGCCAAGATAGGCAGATCACCTGAGGTCAGGAGTCCAAGACCTGCCTGGTCAACATAGTATAACCCCATCTGTAGTGAAAATACAAAAATTAGCCAGGCGTGGTGACACATGCCTGTAATCCCAGCTACTAAGGAGTCTGAGGCAGGAGAATCACTCGAGCCAGGGGTTGCAGTGAGCCAAGAATGTGCCATTGCACGCCAGCCTGGGCAGCAGAGCGAGACTCTGTCTAAAAAAAAAAAGAACAAGCATCCAGGAATTTAAAGAGGAATGTTTGGAAAGGCTTCAGACGTTTAGAAATAATAGGTTTTGGATTATTTTGAGCTACCAGTAGGAGCAGAAGTAAGGAAACAGTTTAGATAGGCGGACAGGAGGTCAGAAAAGTTTCTGAGGTAGAGTTGAGGGAATTTGCTAATGCTTTGTGATGGTATCAGGGAAGGGGCTTGAAGACAAGGAAGGGGAGGAATTAAGAATGGCTCTCATGTTTTGGCTTCGACATCTAGGTGGATTATTGTTCTATTTACAGCAATCTGGGAGGGTAACTGAAGGAAGCATATATATGATTAACTACCATCGCTAGATTTTTAAGTCCTTTTCTTGATTATATCCCTTTCTATGCTGTCTTTACTAGATTCTCTCAGAAACATATAGCACATATACATACTGTAATTTTTTTTCCTGTCTTTTTGATTATTGATATGGTTTGGCTGTGTCCCCACCCAAATCTCACCTTGACTTGCAATAATCCTTATGTGTCAAGGGAGGGACCAGGTAGAGATAATTGAATCATGGGGGTGGTTTCCCCCATACTGTTATTGTGGTAGTGAATAAAGAAGTGTCATGAGACCTGATGGTTTTATAAATAGGAGTTTTCCTGCACAAGCTCTCCTGCCTGCCGTGTTGTGAGACCTGACTTTGCTACTCATTTACCTTTTGCCCCAATGGTGAGGCCTCTCCAGCCATGTGGAACTGTGAGTCAATTAAACCACTTTCCTTTATAAATTACCCAGTCTCAGAATTAGCTGCATGAGAACAGACTAATACAATCACCATGTTAGGCCTCAGAGTTAGTTGGCCCAGGGATCTGGGACTTTTAGTAGGCTTTCAGAAATCAATGTTGGGCAAGAAGTAAGCAGATGAATTTACATTCCAAAGAGAGTTTCAGCGTTGGAGTGGAAGGGCAGCTATAATTTTAATTTTTTTCTGCAACTTTGGTGGGTTGGTTTCTAGTTCCTTAGTCAGTATGTTCCCCCACAACTGGCAGAACGTCCTTTCCCTTCTCTATGTCTGAGCAGCAGAGTGGAATGGCCTGGGTGCATTGGTTCCTACAGGACTTTTATCTCTCCTGAAGTCTTTAGGAGGACAGAAATGTTTTCTGCTTTTCTTTCACATTTTCCTTTCTCTTCTCTCACTTCTCAACATACAAATACATCTTTATCTCTAACACAAGAATTGCTTTAGTTAAAGGATAGCAAATAGGAGAGCAGGAAGGAAAGGGCAGTGAGGCTTCAAATACAGATTAAAAGAAGTTACAGAGCAGTGATGAATAAGATTGTTTATTTATCCTTCTTTTTGCACATTTGCCATTTTAGGACAAAGAAAATGTTTCCCAGTCTGCATTATAAAAAGAAATTGTCTTTTGTAACCACCAATGCCTCCGTTACTTCCATGTGAGTTAAGAATTCTTTATCTCCATGTCTATTTCTTTTATTCCCTCTTCCCTCTCTCTCTGCCTCTCTGCTTCCCTTGTTTCTTTATTTCCTGTTCTTGTTATTTCTCTCTCTCTTACTGGCTAACATTTAAGAAAGTGTGTATCTGGCATGAACTACAATATCTAATTGCAATGCTTGGCTGGGTGCGGTGGCTCATGCCTATAATCCCAGCACATTGGGAGGCCGAGGCCGGCGGATCACTTGCGGTCAGGAGTCTGAGACCAGCCTGACCAACATCGTGGAATCACATCTCTACTAATAAAGTACAAAAATTAGCCAGCAATGGTGGCACACGCCTGAAATCCTAGCTATTCAGGAGGCTGAGGCTGAGAATTGCTTGAACCTGGAAGGCAGAGGTTGCAGTGAGCCATGATTACACCACTGCACTCCAGCCTTGGTGACAGAGTGAGATTCTGTCTCAAAAACAACAACAACAACAAAACACATCTAATGGCAGTATTGCTACATTAAACAACAAATTTTGTTGAGTAAGACACTTCTGAAGTGGAACCTTCTGATCTTGTATACCATTTAAATACACAATACAGTTTGACTCATAATGGCTCTTATTATTGAATTCTATATAACAAGAGTTGTTCCACAGAAATGATGAAAACCACATCTTTTTAATACAGAAGAAAACTTTTCTAATCTTATTACTCTGAAAATGCAATTAATGCCAACCATTTATTCCTGGGAATTAACATAGCATCTGTTAAATTTGGGGGGTTGACATGGCATGCCTCTCCTTCTTATGCCTATGCTTTCTGACTGTTTTTCTGCTTTTTGCCTTCTTCCCAGACAACAAATTCAAAGGACTGAGCTGCCTCTTTCTGCAAGGCCTGCCAGTATCATACTGAAGCAGTAAGATCCACTCTGTTAGCTGAACAAGCTTGATTTTTCCCTAAGATGAAGTATCCCCACATCTGAGATATTCCAAAAATTAAATTGCAGGTGGCATCTCAGAACTAGGAAGACCAGATGGCCATGCTTTTCCCATGATAGGCTGGTATACTGTATAGACTATGCACTGGACAACTCCAGGGTTACCACTTTCATGAGCTCCCTAAATTTGTACACAGTTCCATCTCTTCAGCCATGCTGTGTGACCTTACTGCAAACTCACCCCTACCATAAATGGAATTCTCTTCTATTAAAAAAAAAATCTATAACTCTATGATTTACTGTTTTGATTCTTTACACTTTCTAGTGACTTATTCTAAGATAATCCTTTTTCATGTGTTCCCTTAACGACTTAGCTTCATCAAGGGAATGGAACTTCTGATAAAACAGCATGGCTTTGTGCAAGATCATGGTCCTAGAAGTCAGTCTTGGGTTTGAGTCTGGATCTGCCAACTACTAGCTTTGTAAACCTTAGTGGTTATAGTCCTCCAAGATGACTTTCTTTTTTTTTTTAATGAAGATAACAAAATCTTAGCTTCAGTACCATTGTAAGAATAAGTAGTGCCTAATGTAGAATATCACAAATGCTTAATAAATATTGGTTTCTTTCTCCCACATATTTGCTGGTCCAGGTTTGATTAATTGCAAGAAAATTGTAGGAAAAGTGATACTAACACCACTTCACAAATTTACCTAAGATCACATAATTTAACTGTAGCTGTATCCCCCTCCCCTGCATATAAATATGTATATATCTATGTACTTTCTCTTCATGTTTACAGTCATAGTTGCTTGGCAGACAGATTGAAGGTTCTTACGGTAGCTTATGAGTCAGCTCAATTACTATCTTGGGATCTCTTTTTGATTCATTCCTTGTGATACTCATTGTATTTAAAACATCTTAATTTAGAACAATATTTTTGATTTTCCATAGCTAACAAGGTTTCTCCATTAAAAATGCCCACCCACACAAATATTTCCAGGTTGTATATTTTACATAAAAACAAGGCAAACCATGAACAAATTATCTTCCATTCTCTAATCTGCAAAAGTTTCAATGTCTTGCCTGTATTCCCTCTTTCCCCTCAAAAAAAAAAAGCACTAATTGAACTAGATGACAGATATTAAGAAATTACCTACAATACAAAAGAAGAGAAACAAAGATACGAAATATAAAAAAAAGGAAGTTAAGAGATATAGATGACAGAATATGTAGGGCCAAACTACATCAAAATGAGATTCCAGAAGGAAAAAAAAGAGCGGATGGCAGAAAGCAATGTCTTCAGAAACAAGGGCTAAAAATGGTCCAGAATTGATGAAAGACACATATCTTCAGAAACAAGCTTTGAACAAGATTAATAAAAAGAAATACACCATATATATTTTGTAATGAAATAGTAAAAGCTCAGAGACAAAGAAAACACATTAATATCAGTCAGAAAAAATGGCAAATTACCAAAAATGAATAATTATCATAAAACAGACTTTTCAACAGCAATAATGGAGTTCTGAAGAGAGTGGAACATCATTTTCAAAGGGCTAAGAGGAGAGAAAAAAACCCATCACCCTTGAATAGTACATCCGTCTAAACAATTCAAAGAATGACATTTCTAGGCAAAGAACAAGTTGAAAATACTGTCACTAAAATACCTCACTACAAGACCTTTTAAAGGATGTACTCCAGGAAGAAGAAACATGGTTGCAAAGGAAAGGACTGAAATGTAAAAAGGAAGAATGAGCAAAATAAATTGTTAAGATGTAAGGGAATCTAAACAATGACTATCAAGCACAACAATAATAATGTCCCATTAGAGTGGTTAAAAACAGCACAAAAACAATAGGTAGTTACATGTATGATGATAGAGATATCATAAGAAAACTACTGACCAATATCCTTCATCATCAGGGACACAAAAATTCACAGCAAAATATTAGAAAGTAAATACAGCAAGATAAAAAAGTATAATTGATCATTACAATTGGAGTTTACTACTGTAATGCAAGGTTGAATCAAATATCTAAATATCAAATTATCTAAATTTCAATATAAAAAATAATATGCCATATTAGTAGAAAGAAAAGTCAAACTATTAATAGATTCTTAAAAAGTATTTGATGTGTCAATATTCATTTCTCATTTAAAAAACTCTCAGAAAAATAGGAATATAAATAAGTAGGAAAAAAAGGATATATGAGAAACCTACAGATAATGTAATGGTGAAAGACAAACACAAAGATGATCATTCTTACTGTGGATATTACACTGGAGAACCTAGCTAGTGAAATGGGTCAAATGGAAAAATTAAAGGCATTTAGATGAAAAAAGATGAAGTAAAACTGTCTTTCTCCATATGCAGACATGTTTTCTACCACTAAGTAGAAAACGCTAAGAAAGCTGTAAACAGGATATAAACATAATATACAAAACTCAATTGTAGTTTTATTTACTAGCAATAAAAAAACAAAACATGAAACAAACTTTTGCATTGTTTTCTTTAAAAATAAGCACTCAACACGCATAGGTTATACATAAGCATAACACATACGTGAGTATGAATGTTATTTTATTTTTTTCTCCTTTTCCAAAAACTAAGAGAAGCTAATGAATGATAAATAGTGAGTGAATGTGTGTGTGTTTGTGTATGTATGTGTAAGTGTGTTTGTAGGTGAGAACAGAGTGAAGTAGAGAAATATATGAAAGTGTGGATAAAGAAAACATTTTACTTGATTTACTTGATTTAAAGCAACAAACCAAAAATACAGAAAATAAGTCTATGTATAACAGTATTCCCTATAAATAAAATAATTCCTGATATTTTATTTAGAAAATGTTTGGATAGGGTGTAAATAAAGAATATTTTCTTAGACATTATGTGCTACAGTGGCCTTGAACATTTCTTTATTATGCTGTAGTAATAAGTTAAACCAAACAGCACAAAAGTTAAATGGCTGGTGAACCTGATTATTTTGTCCTGATTGCAGAAACTATTTATTAAAAAATTCATATGTTAGTATCCCAATAGACAAATTAAAATATTATATGACAAAAGTCCTCAAAGAAGAAATGTAAGTGGCTAAAAAACAGGAGAAAATGTTCAACATCAGTTGTGGCAAAGACATACAAATTAAAATAACAACGAGATCCAATTAGCAATTTACATATTCAACTTAGCAATTTAAAATAAAATTATGAGGAATGCATAGGACCAAACAACCACTACTAAGTTTTCAGAACATTTGACCTCAAATTTTTCTTTGCAAAAATGAACTTATCCAAAAAATAATTTAACTGTTTTGTGCAAAAAAACCCAACACACAAAAACATTGAACCAAAATATTCACAATAAGTAAATGGCTAAGTAAATTAAAATACCTTGATAAATTTTGAGATATTATTATGTGATTATTGAAATGAGATGTTTGTAAGGAATGGACATATATTATCATAATAGTTAAAAGTTAGGATACATAGAGTATAGTTAACACTAGACTCTCAGAAACATATTAAAATATGCATGGAAGATATGCAAGGAAGGAAGAAAGTGCAGAAATATTAATAATGATTCCATCTAGTTGTTGGCATCACAGTGTTTTACATTCTTTTTAAACTTTTTAGAACAATATATATTATTTTTATGCTCAGAAGTAACCTGTGTACTACTTAAAGAAAGAAATAATTGAATCAGACTTTCCTGTCTTAGAAATATGCCTTTGTGACTGGCTCTACTAATGCTGTCCAAAGGCTCTAATAATGCTGTAGTCCTACTCACCACAGCCGGTGCAATCCTCACACCTGGTGGTTGATCATTTGGGTTTCTCTAACACATTATGAAAAAACAAAACACTACATTATTAAAGAAGTCCCATCCTTCATTTAATTTCCTGACTGTATCCTTTCTGCTCTATCTCCCTTCCTTTTCCCCTGCCACCTCCACCCCAATCCACCCTCAAACAGATTTAAGCTGAGATTTATGCCCATTACCAGACAAACAGCAGAGCTATTATTTAAAATTATAACATGTCACTGAGATGAAGTAATTATTACTTTGACATTCGAGATCTTGGGAATAATATTTTAAAGTTACCATTGCTCATTCGCTATGTGAACGTTGGTGTCTGTGTTTGGTAGGAGAATGAAACAGTATTTACAGCCAAACAACAAAAATAAATGGATAAAAACGGACTCATGATAAAAACCCTAAAGTACTTGAAATGCCTAAAAAATTCTTTCTTGTTCACAAGCTATCCATTCAACTACATAGAACAAACATTAGTGCCCCTATTACGTACCCTTGTAATGAATATGCAGGCTAATCTACGTAAGCAGATTGTATGCAGAAGTAATTTTCTATTTCCCCAGAAGATCTACAGAAGAAATGAGCTTAAACTGGTATGATTAAATCTGACTTGATTTTTTTTTTAAAAAAATAGATATTCAATTGAAAGAATAATTAAATATTGGAAAAGGTTTCCCATCAAGGTTGTGAATGGCTGAAAGAGTTGTAAAAATAAGACAAGCATTCAATAAAGATGGATGATTGCCTCAGTGCAAGGCAGGCTGCAGGGTGGTAGCTAAGTCAGCTGAGCGTTTGGATTCTCTTCGATCCTTAATTCCCAAGTTTTTTAATAGCTATTTCATGGCCTCACTTTAACATCAAACATCAAACAAAGTGGATCATTCAGTACAATCCAGCACAAAAGAGGATTAACATTTTATTTAAGGAACTATTCTAACAGCATGTATATACTGTAAAAAGACCATTCATTTTTTCCTTTAGAAGATGTTTAGCAAGCACCTACTGGCTGCCAAGCACTGATCTTAAGAGCTAGGGAGTTATAGAAAGCATGTAATGTCATACAACTTACATGCTAGTGGGGGAAACAGACAACAAAGAGATAAACAAAAATATGTAATGTATAAGTATAATAACAAACACAGTTTTAGAGAAGAGACGAAGATGTGAGTGCTATTTTAGCTAACACTGAGCAATAGAGAGGTAGAATCTGTTTGAGAAGCAACATTTGGATAGAGACCTGATTAAACGAGGAAGCAAGCTCTGCAAGGAAGAGAATTCCAAGTAGTGATCAGTGTCACAGAGAGTGGATTGGCTTTCAGGATCAAGGAAGAAATAGACATGGGGGATTGGTAGGAAGTGAGCTCAGTCAAGTAACAGGAGCTAGACAAGTAGAGTCTCGTTGTCCATTGTAAATATTTGAAATATTATTTTAAATATAACAGGACTCCACTAGAAAGCTGAGAGAAGGAGAATGACATAATCTGATTTATGACTTGTAAAAAAAACTGCTTTGGCTGCTATGTAAAGAATAGATTTGGGAGAAGGGTGTAGTCAGAGAGATGATACAAGAGACTGCTGAAATAATTGAGGTGAGAAATGGTGTGGCTTATACCAGAGGGGTAGCAACAAAGAGGAGTGAGAAGTGGTTAAGCTCTCTCTACATTTTAAAATATAACCAACAGATTTACTAAAAGATGAGATGTGAGCTATGAGAAAAAAGAGAAGAGCCAAGGATGATTTTAAGATTTTTTGTCTGAGCTACTGAAGAAGTGCTAACAACTGAGAGAGGGACAGCTGATGGTGGTGCTCACGTGGGAGAAGAGTGAGATCAGGAACAAAGTTTTCCATATGCTGAGTTTGAGAATTCTATTAGTTGCCCTATTAGAGTGTCAAAAAGGCAAATGTCAAGAATGTGGCACCAGGGTAGAGGATTGGGCTAGAAGTATTAATTTGGAGGTTGCCAGCATATACAGACGGTATTTTGGTACATATGATAAGCAAATCACCTAGTAAGAGTGCAGATATAGAAGGGATCAAAGGTTTAGACTGAAAGGAGATATGCCAGCATGTACGGTTATGGCAATGAGAAGCCAGTAATAAAAATTGAGAAGAAACTACTAGTGAGACAGGAGGAAAACCAGGAAAGTATGTGTTTCAGGAGCTAGGCAGAAAACTTTTTAAATAAGGACAGAGTGATCAAAGTGTCAAACTTTTTTGACATGTAAAGTAAATGAAAAATGAGGAATGACATGGGTTCCAATGAGATGGGAGACTGCTGGATTGCAGTGTCAACTGAAGCATTTCAATGGAGTGGTAGGAAAGAAAATGCTATTGAAATGGGATCAAGACATAAAGGGAGATAACAGGGAGCATAGACAGCGCTCTAGAGTGTTAATACAAAAGAGGACAGAGACACCAGAAACAGATTCAGGATCAAGGGCACAAAGCTGAGAAACAGGAGACCTCCTAGGAATCCTAAGATCTCTATGTTTAGAAAACAAAACAAAATAAGTAAAAAGTATTACAACAATTCATGCCTTATTTGATGTAAAATGGAATAATATTCCCTGTATCCTCCCATTATTCCACAGACCTGCACTAACAATAGAGGAATTAATGAAAAAACTGTATACAGCATGTATACTCTATTTCCTGTAAGAGTATTTTGTTAAGGACATTTTATACATGAGGAAACGGAGACCAGAGAGACTAAGAGACTCGCCTAATGTCATGTAATCATAGTAGCAAAGTAGAATTTGGGCTAGATTGTCTGGCTATGGACTATACACACTTGTCTCCTTTTTTTTTTTTTTTTTTTTTTTCCTGAGACGGAGTTTCACTCTTGTTATCCAGGCTGGAGTGCAATGGTGTGATCTTGGCTCACTTGCAACCTCTGCCTCCTGAGTTCAAGCAATTGTCCTGCCTCAGCCTCCCGAGTAGTTGGGACTACAGGCACGCGCCACCATGCCCAGCTAATTTTTGTATTTTTAGTAAAGACAGAGTTTCACCATGTTGACCACGATGGTCTTGATCTCTTGACCTGGTGATCCACCCACCTTGGCCTCCCAAAGTGCTGGGATTATAGGCATGAGCCACCGCGCCTGGCCTCTTGTCTCCTTGAAGAAGTGAACATGGTCCCTTATATACCAGTTACAGAAATTGCTAAGTAGGAAAAAAACAGAGCTATGTGACAGTGAATAAAGGGAGGAGAGGCTCCCTTAAATAGGGACCAGGACTCCAGAGGCACAACTTAGATGTAAGAATTAAATAAAACCCAGACATTCAGAGGCCAAAGGGCAGAGTCTCCAGGTAGGAGAAATACAAAATGCAAAGTCTCTGACATGGAAATAATCTGACATTTTCTTGCAATAGATTGGAGGCCAGCCTAGGATGCTTGAAGCACAAAGAGCAGGAAAGTTAAACAAATGAGGTTAGAGAGACAGGCAGAAGCCAGATCTTGTCTGTCTCACTGAGCCACGGTAAACTGTGTGGCTTTTAAGTGCAGGTGAAGGATCATTTTTAATGCTCCACGCTGGCTACAAACTGTATGTCTCATCTCTTGATGGTATATGGCAACACACTTTTTCTCTTCAAACTCCAACTGACTTAACCTTATCTTTTATAATGTCATCCAATTTCTTCCCTCATCAAAAATCAAAAAAAGAATGATGGTTTATTGAATTGCTACCTTTTTGAAAAACAATTCTGGAAAAATGTAACACAAACAAATAACTTTAATATTCTTTTTCTGGTTAGAGTAGACAAACTTCAGGTTCTAACCTTGACATTGCCATTACATATGCAGCTAGTCCTCAGAAAACCACCTAACCTTATAATACCTCTATTTCTTCAACTTTTAGGAAAAAAAAAAGCACAAGGTTTAGAGTGATTATATAACATTATGAATAAAAATATTTAAAAAATTATATATCAGGGTACATGATTATTATTATGTTACGAAAAAAGCATGCAATATGGAGTCAAATAAAATATTTTGGTGAATACACTTGAGTCTGAAAATAAAGTTTTATTATTTATGGTTTGTGAAATGGAAGTCAGATTATTAGTCAAAGTTATCTGAGTAAAAGCATCTTTTATAAAAAAGTGACATAACACAATTTTCAGTTTTGATCTAGAAAAATAATCATAAATGTATTAGCTTTTTTAATTCATAAAAATGAAGTTATAAATCACAAAAGGGAGAAACCTATTTGCATCAAAGATAATGGATAAAGATTTAATATCTTTAGCTCTTTCCCATCTTGCAAGATGGTGGGTGAAAAAGTTGAGAAGCCAGATACTAAAGTGAAGAAACCCGAAGCCAAGAAGGCTGCTGCTGGTGGCAAGGTGAAAAAGGGTAACCTCAAGGCTAAAAAGCCCAAGAAGGGGAAAACCCATTGCAGCTGCAATCCTGTCCTTGTCAGAGGAATTGGCAGGTATTCCCAGTCTACCATGTATTCCATAAAGGCCATGTACAAGAGGAAGTACTCAGCTGCTAAATCCAAGGTTGAAAAGAAAAAGGAGAAGGTTCTTGCAACTGTTACAAAACCAGTTGGTGGTGACAAGAATGGTGGTATCTGAGTGGTTAAACTTTGCAAAATGCCTAGATATTATCCTACTGAAGATGTGCCTCGAAAGCTGTTGAGCCACGGCAAAAAAAATCCTTCAGTCAGCACGTGAGAAAACTGAGCCAGCATTACCCCCAGGACCATTCTGATCATCTGACACCACAGGAGCAAAAGGGTGGTTTTCCTGAAGCAGCTGGCTAGTGGCTTGTTACTTGTGACTGGACCTCTGGTCCTCAATCGAGTTCCTTTACAAAGAACACACCAGAAATTTGATATCAATTTTGCTATCAACCAAATTTGGTATCAACCAAAATTGATATCAGCAATGTAAAAATCCCAAAACATCTTACTGATGCTCACTTCAAGCAGCAGCAGCTGCAGAAACGCAGACACCAGGAAGGTGAGATCTTTGACACAGAAAAAGAGAAATGTGAGATTACAGAGCAGTGCAAGATTGATCAGAAAGCTGTGGACTCACAAATTTTACCAAAAATCTAATCTATTCCTCAGCTCCAGGGCTACCTGTGATCTGTGTTTGCCCTGACAAACAGAATTTATCCTCACAAATCGGTGTTCTAAATGTCTTAAGAACCTAGTTAAATAACTGATTACCTTTAAAAAATACAAAAAAAGATTTAATATCTTTAATGTGAAGAAAAATGATTAAAATCAAGAAAACACTGAAGCCAACAGGAAAAAAATGTGCAAAGCATGTAACAGATTCTTCCAAGTTCATAATATTGAGAGAGTGGTGTGAGATGGGCAACTTTAAATATCACTGATGTGGTTGGCTGCCTGAAATCTGTATAAAAAAGACATTAATCTTTCATACCATTAACCACGGTAGTTTCATATTTAGGAATTTCCTCCCAAGAAATCAGAAACGGGAAAAAAGGAAAATCAGAAGGACTACAAACATCATATCAGAGGATATGATTAAATAAGTTATGATAAATTCATAAGTTGTAATAAATGCAGATATTAAGGAAATATATTAGAATAGGGAAATACTCTTTATTTAAATGAATTAGAAACAGTATATATAGTATACGTAAGTGATATAGTTGAATGCAAATTCTTTAGTATAATCATCTGCGTTCAAATGTATATTCATAAAAAATTCTGAAAGGAAATGCAAGAAAATGTTAATAATATTTGTAGGTAGTAGGAATATATGTAATTTATATTATCTTTCTTTACTGTTTTCTAAAATACTGACAAAGACCATGAATTGAATTTACAATTAGTAAGAAAGAAAAATATATAACCATAAATTACGAAATGAAGTGTGGCTATCAAATTATTCTAACTAAGCTTTGATACCATAAAATGCAAATCACATCTGTGTATGCACACCTATGCATGAGTTCTTGGGCACTCATGCCTATGAGAGAGGTGCGCATATAGACACATACACAAATTGTGCATGACACAATGACGTAACACTACATATGTTCATGAGCACTTGAATGAAAAAATAGGCCTCATTATCCTTTATAAACATGTATATTTCAAATTCTATTTACTGAGTGTGTCTAATAGTCTAATACAGGGGTTGATAAGTATGGCCTACGGGTTATGTCTGGCCCATGCTTCCTTATACATTGTCTATACCTGCTTTTTACTACAACAGCGGAGTTGAACATTTATAACAAAGATGTTACAGTTCATAAAGCCCAACGTATTTACAATACGACTCTTTACAGGAAATGCTAACTCTTGATCTAACAATCCAACAGTCATATACCTTTGTAAGCAAAATTATATTAAATTAGGTAAAAAATATATTTTCATAAGATTTATACTATAAATTCATTAAAATAAAGTTATTAATAGTTAAAACAACACGGTAAATATTTATATGGTAACAAGTTTTTAAAAGTGAAGATAAAATTGTATATATAAAAGAATCAAAAGACAACATATAATCTATGACTAGACAAAGAATGAAATAAAATACAGCAAAATTTTAAAAGTGGTGATTTATGAGGAATGAGTGACTTCCTTCTCCTTTTATCTTAGTTAGAAATTTTTCTCAAATATATCATAATGAACACATTTCACTTTTATAATGGAGAAAAATGTTCAATGAAATCGCTTTTAAAGTGCAAGACATAATCATCAAAACATTCATTTTGGATCATACTCATAAAAAGTATAAACTTCACTTTTTGAAATTAAATAGCAGACTAGAAAGTGAAATAGCTGAACATTAAATAACTAGTTTAGAGAATTAAATTACCCCATGCTAGGTAGTTTATTGATAGGTTTTATTCTCCAGGGGAAATGGAAATTTAAATTAAGTGCCTATTCTGAGATTCTCTAAAGTCTTTGTACTGTATAAGTTTATACTTAAAAAATTGAGTCAAGGAAAAAAGGTAATAGATAACCCATAAACAGCAATTAATTGGTTGTTTCCTCATTATTTACCTATGATCCATAGTTCTGTATTTATGCCTTAAATGAACATTTAATAGAAGTGCATACCTTTGCTGCTTGAAGATTTTTTTTTTTAAGCCTATATACTTCATGTACGAGAACAGGAATTTCTTATTTTGTATAAACTAAGTTTAAAAACATAGTTACGGTAGTGTTAAACATAGATGATTTATCCATAATATGAACGTACCTGTCATACAAGACGCCTCCCAATGATTCACTGCATTTAGTCCTATTGTAATAAAATTCAGTTCTATAACTGGTAAAGAGCTGGTACTGTAAAATTTAGTAACTGCAGTATGTGACTGAGAAGCAATTTGCAGAAGGTGCTATGATCGGTCCTGAGAATTACGTAATTATGTATAGAAGAAAACTTTACAAATGGAAACTGTCAGGTGGTTTCTCTCTAGAAATGAAACTATCTCTACCTTCTTTGAGTTAGGTCAGTCATAATGTTGGCTGAAAGTTTCTTTTTATTTATTTATTTATTTTTAATTGTACTTTAGGTTCTGGGGTACATGTGCAGATCATGCAGGATTGCTGCATAGGTACATACATGGCAAGGTGGTTTGCTGCCTTCATTTATTTTTGATCAGCTTTATCAAACAAGTATTTGGAATTTGTGACTGAGAAGCCACTTCTGGAAGTGCATACTTTGTTACAAGTTTATTTAATCAGAGGTTAAGGAAGGAGGCTGAGGCAAGTAAAAGGGAATGAGTAAATCAACACATTTCAACGAGTGTGCATATTTTTGCTTTGATAGTACAAATAAGTGTCTTTTACAGTCTTGGATGGTGAATTCTTTACATTTCTGGGGAATGATTTAGTAGCAAATACATGACGTATTTAGCAAGCAGCTTCAAAATCTATTTCCTCTCTTCTTCCCACCACTACTTGCCCTTAAGAGCAAATCATTCTAAGAATTAATGAACACAGTCCTAGCTGAAGTTATAATATTATTAACAGAAAAAGAGACAGTTCTTTTTTATTTTTATTTTTGAAAGGGCCGGAAACTAACATTTATTGAATGTCAGGGAGCAGTTCGCAAACTTACGTGCTTGAATGAGATTTTGTCCTCAAAAATAATTTTTTTTAAAATTTATTTTACTTTAGGTGAATACTATATCTGGCATTTCTCCCCATGTTAACCCTCCCCACCCTCTCCTCCCTCCCCACCCCCCATTGTCTCTCCCCTACCCTCTCCAACTGTCCCCTGTGTGTGATGCTACTCTCCCTGAGTCCATGTGTTCTCGTTGTTCAACACTCACCTATGAGTGAGAACATACGGTGCTTGGCTTTCTGTTCTTGGGTCAGTTTGCTGAGAATGATGGTTTCCAGATTCATCCAAGTCCCTACAAAGGACATGAACTCATCGTTTTTTATGGCTGCGTAGTATTCCATGGTGTATATGTAGCACATTTTCTTTGTCCAGTCTATCATTGATGGGCATTTGGGTTGGTTCCAGGTATTTGCTATTGTATATAGGGCTGCAGTGAACATAGGTGTGCGTGTGTCTTTATAGTAGAACGATTTATAGTTCTTTGGGTATATACCCAATAGTGGGATTGCTAGGTCAAATGGAATTTCTATTTCTAGAACCTTGAGAAATTGCCACACTGTCTTCCACAATGGTTGAACTAATTTACACTCCTACCAACTGTGTAAGAGTGTTCCTATTTCTCCACATCTTCTCCAGCATCTGTTGTCTCCAGATTTTTTAATGATTGCCATTCTAACTGGTGTAAGATGATATTTGAGTGTGGTTTTGATTTGCATTTCTCTAATAACCAGTGACAATGAGCATTTTTTCATGTTTGTTGGCCTCATATATGTCTTCTTTTGAAAAGTGTCTGTTCATATCCTTCACCCACTTTTGAATGGGGTTGTTTTTTTCTTGTATATCTGTTTTAGTTCTTTGCAGATTCTGGATATTAGCCCTTTGTCAGATGGGTAGATTGCAAAAATTTTTTCCCATTCTATTGGTTGCCAATTCACTCTAATGATGGTTTCTTTTGCTGTACAGAAGCTCTGGAGTTTAATTAGATCCCATTTGTCTATCCTGGCTTTTATTGCCATTGCTTTCGGTATTTTAGTCATGAAGTCCTTGCCTATGCCTATGTCCTGTATGGTTTTGCCTATGTTTTCTTCTAGTGTTTTTATGGTGTTAGGTTTTATGTTTAAATCTTTGATCCATCTGGAGTTAATTTTAGTGTAAGGTGACAGGTAGGGGTCCAGTTTCTGCTTTCTGCACATTTCTAGCCAGTTTTCCCAACACCATTTATTAAACATGGAGTCCTTTCCCCATTGCTTGTTTTTGCTGGGTTTGTCAAAGATCAGATGGTTGTAGATGTGTGGTGTTTCTTCTGGGGTCTCTGTTCTGTTCCATTGGTCTGTGTCTCTGTTTTGGTACCAGTACCATGCTGTTTTGATTACTGTAGCCTTGTAGTATAGTTTGAAGTCTGGCAGTGTGATGCCTCCAGCTTTGTTCTTTTTGCTTAGGATTGTCTTGGCCATGCAGGGATTTTTGTGATTCCATATGAAGTTTAAGGTGGTTTTTTCCAGTTCTGTAAAGAAGGTCATTGGTAGCTTGATGAGGATAGCATTGAACCTATAGATTACTTTGGGCAGTATGGCCATTTTCACGATATTGATTCTTCCTAACCATGAGCATGGAATGTTTCTCCATCTGTTTGTGTCCTCTCTTATTTTCTTGAGCAGTGGTTTGTAGTTCTCCTTGAAGAGGTCCTTTACATCCTTTGTTAGTTGTATTCCTAGGTATTTTATTCTCTTTGTAGCAATTGTGAATGGGAGTTTACTCTTGATATAGCTCTCTGTCTGTTATTGGTGTATAGGAATGCTTGTGATTTTGCACATTGATTTTGTATCCTGAGACTTTGCTGAAGCTATCAGTTTGAGAAGATTTTGGGCTGAGACGATGGGGTCTTCTAGATATACAATCATGTCATCTGCAAATAGAGACAGATTGACTTCCTCCTTTCCTAATCGAATACCCTTTATTTCTTTTTCTTGCATGACTGCTCTGGCTAGAACTTCCAATACTATGTTCAATAGGAGTGGTGAAAGAGGGCATCCTTGTCTAGTACCTGATTTCAAAGGGAATTCTTCCAGCTTTTGTCCATTGAGTATGATATTGGCTGTAGGTTTGTCATATATAGCTTTTATCATTTTATGATACGTTCCATCAATACCTAGTTTATTGAAAGTTTTTAGCATGAAGGGCTGTTGAATTTTATTGAAGGTCTTCTCTGAATCTATTGAGATAATCATGTGGTTTTTGTCTTTGGTTTTGTTTATGTGACGGATTACATTTATGGATTTGCATATGTTGAACCAGCCTTGCATCCCCAGGATGAAGCCTACTTGATCGTGATGGATAAGCTTCTTGATGTGCTGTTGCAATCTGTTTGCCAGTATTTTATTGAAGATTTTTGTGTTGATGTTCATCATGGATATTGGCCTGAAGTTTTCTTTTTTAGTTGAGTCTCTGCCTGGTTTTGGTATCAGGATGATGTTGGTCTCATAAAATGAGTTAGGGAGGATTCCCTCCTTTTGTATTGTTTGATACAGTTTCGGAAGGAATGGAACCCACTCCTCTTTGTACGTCTGGTAGAATTCGGCTGTGAACCCATCTGGACCTGGACTTTTTTTGGTTGGTAGGCTATTGATTGCTGCCTCTACTGCAGCCCTTGTTATTGGTCTATTCAGGGTTTCAGCTTGCTCCTGGTTTAGTTTTGGTAGAGTACAAGTGTCTAGGAATTTATCCATTTCTTTCTGGTTTACATGAGTAGAGCTCTTTGTAGAAACCTCTGATGGTAGTTTTTATATCTGTGGGATGAGTGGTGATATCCCCTTTATCGTTTTTTATTGCATCTATTTGATTCTTCTCCCTTTTCTTTTTTATTAATCTGGCTAGTGGTCTATTTTGTTGACCTTTTCAAAAAACCAGCTCCTGGATTTATTGATTTTTTGAAGGGTTTTTTGTGTCTCTATCTCCTTCAGTTCTGCTCTGATCTTACTTATCTCGTCTTCTGCTAGCTTTTCAGTTTTTTTGATCTTGCCCCTCTAGTTCTTTCAATTTTGATGATAGGGTGTTGATTTTAGATCTTTCCTCTCTTCTCTGGTGGGCATTTACTGCTATAAATTTCCCTCTCAATACTGCTTTAAAGGTGTCCCAGAGATTCTGGTAAGTTGTGTCTTCATTCTGGTTGGTTTCAAAGAACATCTTTATTTCTGCCTTAATTTCATTGTTTATCCAGTCAACATTCAGAAGCAAGCTGTTCAGTTTCCAAGGGGTTGTGCGGGTTTGAGTGTGTTTCTTGATCCTGAGTTCTAGTCTGATTGCGCTGTGGTCTGATAGACTATTTGTTATGATTTCTGGTCTTTTGCACTTGCCGAGGAGTGATTTGTTTCCAATGATGTGGTCAAATTTAGAGTAAGTGCAATGTGGCGCTGAGAAAAATGTATATTCTGTGGATTTGGGGTGGAGCGTTCTGTATATGTCTATTAGATCCGCTTGGTCCAGCTCTGCATTCAAGTCCTGGATATCCTTGTTAATTTTCTGTCTCATTGATTTGTCTAATATTGACAGTGGAGTACTGAAGTCTCCCACTATTATTGTTTGGGAGTCAAAATCTCATTTTAGGTCATTAAGAACTTGCTTTATGTATCTGGGTGCTCCTGTGTTGGAGGCGTATATATTTAGGATAGTTAGCTCTTCCTGTTGGATTGATCCTTTTACCATTATGTAATGTCCTTCTTTGTCTCTTTTGATCTTTGTTGGTTTGAAGTCCATTTTATCAGAGATTAGGATTGCAACCCCTGCTGTTTTTTGTTCTCCACTTGTTTGGTAAATCTTCTTCCATCACTTTATTTTGAGTCTATGTGTGTCTTTGTATGTGAGATGGGTTTCCTGAATACAGCACACCAATGGGTTCTGACTTTTTATCCAGTTTGTCAGTCTGTGTCTTTTGATTGGGGCATTTAGGTCATTTACATTCAATGTTAATATTGTTATGTGTGAATTTGATCCTGCCATTTTGTTACTGGCTGGTTTTCTTTCTCATTAGTTGATTCATTTTCTTCATTGCATTTTTGGTCTTTGCCAACTGGTTTGCTTTTACAGTGACTGGTACTTGTTCCTTTCCATGCTTAGTGTTTCTTTCAGGAGCTCTTGTAGGGCAGGTCTGGTGGTGACAAAATCTCTCAATAATTGCTTGTCCATAAAGGATTTTATTTCTCCTTCACTTATGATGCTTAGTTTGGCTGTATATGAGATTCTGGGTTGAAAGTTCTTTTCTTTAAGGATGTTGAATATTGGCCCCCACTCTCTTCTGGCTTGTAGGGTTTCTGCTGAGAGATCTGCTGTGAGTCTGATTGGCTTCCCTCTGTGGATGACCTGCCCTTACTCTCTGGCTGCCCTTAGCATTTTTTCCTTCATTTCGACCCTGGTGAATCTGACGATTATGTGCCTTGGGGTTGCTTTTCTTGAGGAATATCTTTTGTGGAGTTCTCTGTATTTCTTGAATTTGAAATTTGGACTGCCTTGTTAGGCTTGTGATGTTCTCCTGGATAATATCCTGGAGTGTGTTTTCCAGCTTGGATTCATTCTCCCTGCCATGTTCAGGTACAACGATTAAGCGTAGATTAGGTTTTTTTACATAATCCCGTATTTCTTGGAGGCTTTGTTCATTTCTTTTCACTCTTTTCCCTCTTGCATTGCCTTCTCTTTTTATTTCATTGAGTTGATCTCCAATCTCTGATATCTTTTCTTCTGCTTGATCGATTTGGCTATTAAAACTTGTGTTTGCTTCACGTAGTTCTCTTGCTGTGTTTTTCAACTCCATCAAGTCGTTTATGTTCTTCTCTAAGCTGGTTATTCTAGTTAGCATTTTGTCTAACCTTTTTTAAGGTTTTGGTTTCTTTGTATTGAGTTATAACGTGTTCCTTTAGCTCTGAGAATTTTGTTATTATCCACCTTCTGAATCCCGTTTCCATCAATTCTTTGCACTCCTTCTCATTTAAACTGTGATCCTGTGTTGTTGAGGAGTTGTGATCCCTTGAAGCAGAAGAGGTGTTCTAGTCTTTGGTGGTTTCACCTTTTTTGTGCTGTTTTTTTCCCATCTTTGTGGATTTACCTGGCTATGGTGTCAGAGAGCTGCTTGATGAGGTTGCTTGTCTGCCTGCGGGGGCGCTGCTGGGTTTCTAGGGACTCCTTCAGGTTACTAGGGAAGCTTCCTGTGTCTTTTTTTGTTTATGCTGGGAGATTAGGCCTGCCTCTTCCGCTGAACTGTAGGCACTGCTGGGTTGTCAAGAATGCAGTCCCGTTGCTATGTAGGCTCCCTGTGTTTTTTGTTAAAACATGTAGCCCAGTCCCACCCCTCTAGTGGTGGGTTGTGCCCTTCCTCCACTGGGCTGGATCATTGAGGGTTCATCTCAGACTGTGGCACTGGCTACGCAACCCACTAGAATCAGAGCTTCAGCCCTCTGGGGTTTGTGGGGGAGGTTAGCAACCTGCCCAGCCGAACCGGGCAGTCTCCCCCTTTCAGCTTTCTCTCTTTCCAGTCATCGGGTAGGGGCTGCCCAGCTGCTCCGGCTTACAGCTCCCTCTCTCTCCGGGTGGGGGGAGGGGGCTACAGCTCAGTCTGCAGACTCTTATTCAATTCCACACTTGTAATTCTTGGTGCTTGACTGGCAAAGATCCCCTGTTCTGTGTATTGCTGAGGCTTTGGGGGAAGCACTGTATCTGGACTGGAGCACCAGAG
This sequence comes from Alouatta palliata, assembly GCA_004027835.1. Classification (NCBI taxonomy): domain Eukaryota; kingdom Metazoa; phylum Chordata; class Mammalia; order Primates; family Atelidae; genus Alouatta; species Alouatta palliata. The sequence continues at coordinate 174,509 of PVKV010000838.1, read as the reverse complement.
GTGGAGCCTCCGACTCACTGGTCAGATGCACTTTCTGGGTGAAGCAGCATCCCTCTCTGCCTCAGTCTGCTCTGAGTGGGCTTTGCTCACCCTTGGACCAGACCCACTGAAATGCTCCTAGTTGGAGCTAGGAGATCTCTGGGTTTCTGTGTCTCTCTCACTGGGTGTTGTGTGCTGGAGTTGGACACCAACTCCAGATGGCAGATGGAGATCCGCCATCTTGGATCCTCTCTGGCTGAACATTTCTTTAAAAGAATTTGCAGTGATTCACATGCTTACTGGGCCAAATTATTTTAGGATTAAAGTCAATAAAAACCAAAATAGGAATCAGGCAAACACCAATTCTCACTTCTGGAGGTGAGATTTATGAACACACATATGAAAATCTAAGATTCAAATATTTAAGAGTGTAAAATCATTCATTTACATAATTTAGTTTTGAAAAAAATCTATTATATGTAGTTGTTTTTCTCAACCATTCAGAATAATGTATTAAACATATCTTTTAAAAGGAAAAAAATCAGTTTTAAAAGAATTTTTATCCAGAAAGCATAAAAGGAAAAATTTGTATATTGTACTTCATAAAAGTATTTACATAAATTAAAAGTATATATATCAAAATGACAAACTGGAAAAACATTTGTAAATCAAATCATGGATCAAGGGTCAATTTCCTTAAGTTATTAAGTACTTACGAGTAAGAATAGGCTAATAACTAAATTTTCAAATGCACAAAAATATAAAACAGAAGAGCAAAATTATGTTTTTTCAAATATGAAAAGATAATTTCATGGATAATATGATTAATGCAAATTAGAACTATAACAAAAATTCTAGTTGGTAAATGTGTTTCTTGTTCTGTCACCCATGCTGGAATGCAATGGCACAATCTTGGTCCACTGCAACCTCCACCTCCCAAATTCAAGCAATTCTCATGCCTTAGCCTCCCAAATAGCTGGGAGTACAGGAACCAGGCACATGTCACCATGCTTGGCTAATTTTAGTGTTTTTATTTGTTTGTTTGTTTGTTTATTAGAAAAGCCATGGTTTCACTATGTTGGCCAGCCTGGTCCCAAGCTCCCAACCTCAAGTAGTCTACCCGCCTTGGCCTCCCAAATTGTTGGGATTATAGGCGTGAGCCACTGCACCCTGAACTCCTGAGCTTAAGTGACCCACTGACCTCAGCCTCCCAAAGTGTTGGGATTACAGGTTAGGCACCATGTGCAGCCAATATATTTTTCTTGTAAAGAGAAAAGAAACAGAAAGACTATGCAATGACATGTGTATTGGCAGGAATTGTCAATATTTCATATTTTCATTTTATTTACACTTTTATCTATTTTCCAAATTCTCCACAGTAGCTACCTATTTCTGTTAAAAAACGCTATAGCATCAAATGAAAACTATCAAATGTGTGAAAAGTAATTTAACATATACAATAATCCTAAAACCAAGCTGAGTTTTTAAACTTTACTTTTAATACACCAACAATATGCAGAAAACATAGAGCACAAATAAAATATACTTTCGAAATCCGTGTTGATGAACAAAGATTCGCCATATGCAAAACAAACAGGATAAAATTAAACTAAGTTTAATTGTTTCCCTTAGTAAATGTATCTGAATGTGTTTTTAGGGTTGGTATTACTGTTTGATAGAATATTTATAGCAATTAAAGAATGATTCTTAATAATTGTTCTAGCAGGGAGCCATTTCTCAATTATTCTTTGCATTCTGTAGCTCTGACCTATGCTCAGTATGCCCACCAAGTGATTTCCAATGGCATGGAGCTAAATGAGAAATGGGCTGAGTCCATATTCCATTTAAGTGTCACTTAAATAATTACATGTAACATCACATAAAAATGATGATGCTACCTGCCAGTTGACAAGCTAAGTATTCTAAATTAAAAAAAAAAAATTGCATGTGCTGTCTTTACCTGAGAAGTAAAGCCAGTTTTGCCATGAGCTTTTTACAACTCATATCCTTATTCTCCTTTCATAAGAATTCCATTGGGGGTCCAAATTATGGCCTTTGAATGGTTTCCTTCCACATAAGACTAATTACCCTAAACAGGAATCAAACCTGCAATTGTAATCTCATTAGCACCATATTCTAACCAAGTTAGCTGACTCCTATTTACTTATTCAAAAATCAGCAAATGGAAAATTATTTTCTTAATGTAAATTCACACTACTAATTTTATTCTTTCTGGCAAAAGGCTCACAATAATAGATATTGAAGTTACTAGACCCTTTCATAAGCAGTATGAAGTCTACAAGAAATAAATGTAAAAACTGATTTAAAGAATAACTGAATAAGAATGAAAAATCTTTTAGATATTGGGGTAAAATGTGAGATAATAAAACAAGTAGGTACTGAATACTGAATATTTGCTCTAGTTATGCAACAGAAAGCAAATCATTTGTAAGAATTCAGCATTCAATAGCATCATCTCAGGAACCGTTCTTACAAAGTTTTATCTCTGAAAGATGGGCGTCTGCTCTATTCAGATGCAAATCTAGAACAAAATCTCATGATGTGCAGTCAATGAATCAAGTTCTCATTCTCTATTTGTTAGTCAACATGTGCCAACTTGCTACAATGCATCTGAAGGAAAATAGTTAATGCCTGGTAATTTCTTTACAACTGTAAACTTTCTCCTTGCTCCAGGAACGTATCTCTTTCCTGAAAGCCACTTATGATCAATGTTCTACAGACGGAAGCACGTTGCATCCTCTGACCAGGAAATCTCATGACAAGGAGAGTTCACTGATATTGAGATCAAACGAGATTACACCGATACAATAAAATGTTTTTTATAGACTTGAGTGCCACATGATCAAAAGCATAGTTCATAAAATTAGAGATAAGAATTTTATCCTAGGATTGTTTGGGACTAAGCAATAATTTATAGAAACACCTGCTTTGCTTCTGCAAATCCAGTACTGTACTGTGGTATCAGTGGAATTATTCATAAACCTGTCAAGGAATGCAAAAGTGGATAGTCATGGTAAATGGCAGATGCTCATGTCCACTACAAAGCTAGTTTAAAGTTTCATTTTTAGTTGTCTGCTGACTGTTCAATCTTTAAAGAAACCTCCAGTTCACCTTAATTAAATTAGATAATGCAATTCATGGGTTGTTTCTGGACCACTGCTCTTCTCACTCTAATGGAAATCAATGAAAAAGTATAAGCCTTACTTATAAAACAGAAAATAAAAAGTGCATATAAAATTTCAGAAAAGTAGTTCTTGATTACATGGGCTGTATACTAACTGGCTAAGATGATTGGTTAACAGTAGAAATAACTTCAGTATAATAGTTGCTATATTTTTTAACTCCTTTACTAAAAATGATTTTGCTTTAGGAAGATTTTCTTATAACTCCTCTCAACAAATTGTATCTTCATTGAAAAATACAAAAGCTAGCTTTTTACTTGTCCTGAGGTTGCTTCTACTAATCTGTTATCCCTTGAGAGAAAGGCAGGTTCTGAGTATTCGATTTTTTAGATGCACTGAAAAACAACCTTAACAATAAAACCCCAAAGTAGCAAATGTTTTAACAAGAGAATAAAATCCAACTGAGGAGAGTCTGTTTCTTTGTCTCTATTTCACAAAAACAATTCAAATATTCATCAAATATTAAATATATGTATATACCAGACTTTGTTTTGTTAGAGGCTCAGAGATTAGAAACGGGAAGCTCACAACAAACCAATTTCTGACTTTAAAATATTTATAATCTTTTCAAATAGATAACCAAGAAGCTGAAGTATTTTAAGAAGTATTTATATGTCATATGAGGAGGTAACCTATATGGAGGACGCTCACAGGATTGAAACATGAACTAAATCTTGAAGAGCAAAAAGAAGTAATAAAGAGAGACAAAGGAGTGCTCAGTATCATTATGACTGCTGCATTACATGTGTTTGTACTGGTTTCATAAGGCTGTGATAGAAAAAATAAAAATAGCAACAACAACAAAAACAGCAACAACAAAATAATAACAGTGGCTGAAGTTATATAGTTTCTATTTTGTGCCAGGCATCAATCTGAACATTTTACATATATTAACTCATTTAATCTTCTCAACAGTAACTTCTAAAAAATATAGTATTATTTCTAACATTTTACAAATGAGAATACAGAGGCCCACAGAGTTTAAGTGACTTGCCAAGGGTAACCCAGCTAACTTATTATTGAGCTGGAACTTAAACTCAGACACATCGGTCAGAGTTGAGGATTAAAGAGGTAAGTATAATTTCCTGTATCACAGTAAGGTTTGACACTAATTCTGAGGGTGATATAGAACCAAGAAAAAAATTTAAGCAAAACAAAAACAAAAGCAAAAACAAAACTCAGGTTTATATTTTAGAAAACTCTTAGGCAGAAGTGTTGAGGATAGCTTGTAAGGAAATGAGATACTGTCAGGGCCATCAGTAAGTTCTTACATCAGTCCTAACAAGAAATCACAAGGCCTGATAGAAAGCAGGAGAGACAAATATCTCTTAGCACAGAAAAACATTATGTTGAATTTTTCAGCATTTCTAACAGAATCTTCCAGCTAGGCATAGTATCACAGCCAGTTAAATTGCGGTGGGGGAGTGTCTAAAAAATAAATAACAAAAATGGGAAAAACTACAAATAATCAAATATAATTTAAAATGATGATAAATTTTGTTCAGAAGACAAAAATCGATCCTGCTTAATCCTTGCTTCAGAGTAGTATTGCTAGAATACACTAAATACACAGGTAGGCCTAGAAAATTTAAAAAGGCTTGTCTTGTGACTTAAGAAAGTTGGTTTTTACAAGTCATTTTTTTTGGCTAGAGTATTCTTTAATTATATAACATAAAAGTTACTTTGCAATAAAAGGAAATCTTGATTGCCGAGTAAAATGAGAAGGCTCAGTAGGTAAACATGTTCTGAAAAGGGTTTAAATTTAAGTCATTACATCATGCATTTTACAATAAAGTTTTCAGATGAACTTGCTTTATGAAGGGCATCATTTCCTTAAGAAAATGAGGGTAGTTTAAGATGAAGACAAACCTAACATACATATATATTCCATACTAACAAACAATAATGGAAGTGGCTTTATACTCAGTATAAAGACGAAATAATAGCAACACATCATCCCTGATGCTGTAATCTGTTGGCAGAGGAACTTTTCAGCATTTTGCTTTATGCTTCCCTATAATTTTATGGTTTATCAGTCGATGCTTAATCAGTAGGTCTGTGTTAACTAACGCTATTCAGTGGCTCATCATTAAGAATTCTTTTACAAACTCCAACACAAATAGGAGAACAATTTGAAGTAAAGACCTTCTCCATCTGAAGTATTTGTTTCTTGAAGGATGCTTGATTGGTCTTAAGTACAGTGAATGTAATAATAACATTTGAAGTAGATATGTGCCTCAGTTCTAGAGGTCTCTAGCTGAAATCTATTTACTTACTTACCTCTAGAGGAAAATCTTTAATATTTCTCTGAATTTTCCAAGCTATTTTAAGTTAGCTCCAGCTGAAAACATTTTTGTTTCCCAATATTATTTTGATGACTAAATGTTATATCATTAAAGATGACTTGCAAAATGAATGTGTGAATGACAATAATTAAAAGTAGACAAATTAGTTTCAAAAGTATCAAAATATTTATACTCAATTTTTCACTAAACTTTTGGTTTAAGTAAAACAAAAATAATAATGATAATGATTACAAGATAATGAGCATAACAAATTACGGTAGTTTGTATTTATTAACCAGATCCTAGTCCCTATTTTACATTTTACCTTTTCTTCATAACAACCATATAAAGTAGATATAATTATTATTTTCATGTTAAGGATGAAATGACTATGGCTTAGACAGTTTCAGGAATTTATCCATATTTCCAATTAGAAGCCAGGATTAGCTGTTTGATTCTAAAGTCTACATTATTAATCATTATTCTGGGCAGTTTATGTTATTTGATGAAAAACAAAACATAAAACTGGATTAAACTTTAGCATATAGACTCACTAATACTAAGCTTGTCAGTTATTAAACCATTAACTCTTAGCTCCAAATAAACTTATTTATACTTGGCTCTGATGATGGGGCTGGGACTGTAAACTAACTTTCTCCTTTGCCATATGCTTCCATTAAGATTCTTTCAATGAGGGACATTAAAGAGAGATTGCAAGGCAGGAAGAGAAGGGATATTCTTCCTGTTCTCATGTAGGATATTACAGCTGGCTGACAATGATCTAGAGTTCGAAAATTAATGTCATTTTATTCATAGAAAACTGCAATGATTTTGCTTATTCTGTTCCACACATTTATATTTCTCTTACAAAATGGGATAAATGAGATTCTCTTCAAAATGTGGTTTAAATGTCTAAAACAGTACCTTGTAAAATATTTATTAAAGTTGAAAATTATTTTAATGTTCAAAATAAACCACATGTAATAGGGAAGTTAGATCAGTTTATAGCAGCAGCAGAAATAAAACTGAAGACTGTATATCTGTAAACTAGCAATTCTTTTTTATTCTTTTAAAAATATTTAAACTTTTTATGACGGACATTTTCAATAGACACAAAAATAAAAAGAACAATATATAATGAGTCCATATACTACACATAGTTTCAGTAAGAGTTTGCTAATTTTGGTTCTTCTATTCCCATCCATACCATGTATTTTACTTTATTTACTTATTTTCTGAAGTTTTTTAATCCCTGAAAACATTTCAGTTCATTTAAACATAAAAGACTTTATAAATTACAGAATCTTTTTAAGCTTTATAAACTACATAACTTTTTAAACTACAGAACCTTTAATATATCTAACATTAACCATATTTCTTAATGTCTTCTAATACCTAGATGATGTTCAAATTTCTATATTGTCTCAAAAATGTCTTCCGCCATTGATTTGTTAAAATTAAAACAAAATGGTCTATACTTGTGTTAGTTTGTTGTCCTTTGCTTGTTCCTATTTCTCCGTTCCTTTCCCTCTTTTACAAAGTACATTTATAAAGATGGTAAAAAGTACAATTCGAAATCAAAGCTGTGGTAACAAGCATCCTTATTCTCTCATTCTCCATATTAGGTGAAGAGATTTTAATATTTCAACACTAAATATGAAGAAATGAGGTTATTCACTTTGTAAAATTTATTTTATTTTATATATGGCTGATGACATCTTCATGTGTCATTTAACTTCCCTGAATCTCCCAAATTTTCTGGGAACCAATAAGTAGTTAGATCTAGATGTTTGAGTGATTCCAGGTAATTTTTTTTTTTTTTTGGCATGAATATCCCACATATAGTGTTGTGAATTCTGCCAAACATTTAAGGAAAAATATAACAGAAATTTTCTCACTGAATGTAAATATATTTAAATATTAAATAATAAATATTTACATAATATATAAATATAAAATATAGGCTCGGTACAGTCATCATGCTTGTAATCCCAGCACTTTGAGAGGCCAAGGCAGGTGGATCACTTGAGCTCAGAAGTTTGAGACCAGCCTGGGCAATGTGGTGATAAAATAAAAAATTTTATTTTTTGTCTCTACAAAAAATAAAATATTAGCTGGGTGCAGTAGCACTTACCTGTGTTCCCAGCTACTAGGGAGACAGAGTTGGAAGGACAGTTTGAGCCCAGGAGGTGGAGGTTGCAGTGAGCCAAGATGGCACCACTGAACTCCAACCTGGGCAACTGAATGACAGACCCTATCTAAAAAAATTAAAAAAAAAAAATATATATATGTATATATTTATAATATAAATACAAAAGAAAAATATAAAAATTATAAATTTGTGTAATATAAACAAAACTGGGTTTATTTCAGGAATGCATTGCTGGTTTAACATTTTTAAATCATTCAATATATTTTATAATATTTGTAGAATAATGAAAAATAGGATTATCTTAATAGACATGTAAGAAATGATAAAATTCAAAATATATTCATAACTCATAGCAGCCTAGGAATATAAGACATATGCTTAACTGATAAAGAATTTTTACAAAAATATCTATAGCAAGCATCATTTTTAATGGTGGAATACTGATTTATTTTCAGCTAATAATGGAAATGAATTTGATAATCTGCCCTCTATCATGCCTCATTTATCTTCATAGTAATTTTGAAGAAAACATTCATATTTTCTAACTTCCTATCATATATTTGTATCTCCTATTGTCAGAATGTCAGCCTCAAGAGGTAAGGGACTTTGGCTTTTGTATGCATTGCTTTATTCCCTGTGTCTGGCACATGGTGGACGCCCAATAATGTATTTTGAGAGTAAAAGTAACAATCTCAAAAACAATCTCTATATTTTAAAATTTGAGTCCATCTTATTAGTTATTTTTTCATGTAATTCACTTTCCCCTTCTACTTAGATGAAATTTTTCTGAATATATAATTTACATAGAAAATTTGCAAAATACAGAAAAATAGAAAAAGAAAAACCTACCATTCAGTGATAACTTTGTGGTAACATTTTGAAGACTTTCCTAACTTAAAAAAAAAAATCTATGCAAAAATATATGTTTTTGGTGTATCTAAAATTAAGCTGATTCTAAATCTATTTTATTATTTTTTGTATTAGTCTGTTATCATGCTGCTATGATAAAAGAACTGCCCAAGACTGGGTAATTTTTAAAGAGAAAGGTTTAATTGGCCCACAGTTCCACAGGGCTAGGGAGGCCTCAGGAAACTTACAATCATGATGAAAGGTTAGCAAACATATCTTTCTTCACGTGGTGACAGGAGAAAGAAATGAGTACCCAGTGAAGGGGGAAGGCCCTTATAAAACTATCAGATCTTCTGGGACCAATAACTCCATATTGCAAGAACAGAATGGGGAAAACCTCCCCAGTGATTCAATTATCTCCATCTGGTCCCTCCATGAGGATTATGGGAACTACAATTCAAGATGAGATTTGGTTGGGGACAAAGCCAAACCACAGCATTTTCCATATCTTTTAAATTACTTAATGGATGAATGAACACAATTAATTTAACATTTTCTATCATTTAGCTGTTTTCAGTATCTTAATAAAGATAAACACTAAAACAAACATCCTTCTGTATATCCATGATTACCCCATAGAGCAAATTACTGAAATGGACATTTCTAACTGAAATAGTATGCACATATTAAGGAGCATGATTATTAATGTTTTGACTCTTTTTTTTTATTGATTCTAATGTTGCTATTTTAATTTCCATTTTTTATCTAGTCTCATTCTCCTGATGATCACATCCTATCTAATACCTTTAAATATTGTCTATATGCTAATGATTCCCCTATTTATACCTATATTCCAGATATCTCCCTGAATTCCAAATTCATAAAGTTAATTATCTGACATTTCTACCTGAATGCTTTACCTTAATTTGCATCTCAAATTTAAACTGTGCAAAATTGAGCTCCTACACTTTTACTCCACAGGAATTGCTCTTCTTCCTGTCTTTACTATCACAGTTAATGACAATTCCATGTTTCTAGTTATTCAGGTGAAAACCCCTGAAAATCATCTTTGATGTTCTGGGAAGGCAAAGGTTAGCAGCTGGCTTGCAATCTGTTTGCCTTTGTAACCCATCTGGGAAAGAAAGAGATAACCCAGTTAGATTCCTCTGTAAACATGCCAATCACAGTTCTACCAAACATACAAATAGAATTTACTAGCGGGGAGTTCTTATCTAAGAAATGCTTTTAGCAGGATATATCTGGTCTGGGCTGGGATAACTTAGGCTGAAAAAAACCCAACGAAATAAAACTTGTAACCTATGAATTTATAAGGCACGTTTCCATTAAAAAATGACATAAATTATGTAATTAAAGAAATATAAAAAGAAGATGCTTCGTAACTGAAATGACTCATTCTGTGCAAGCAATGTATCACATGTATTTCTTTTATTTTTATTTGTATTTATTTTTTTGAGACGGAGTCTTGCTCTGTCACCCAGGCTAGAGTGCAATGGTGCAATCTCGGCTCACTGCAACCTCTACCTCCTGGGTTCAAGTGACTCTACTGGCCTCATCCTCCCAAGTAGCTGGGACTACAGGGGTGCACCACCTCACTCATATACATTTTTTATTTTAGTAGAGACGTGGCTTCACCATGTTGGCCAGGACGGTCTCGATCTCTCTTTAATTAATTAATTAATTTTTATTCGGTCCCTGTAGAGACTGCCAAAAATTGCCAATGTCGACTACATTTCAAGTCATCATTGTGGGGTATTGGGAAGAGTTTTCAATTAGCAATAATTGCACTTTGGATAAACCTCATTAACTACAATACTGCCACTGCGCAAAGCTGGTCTCAATCTCTTGACCTCATGATCTACCTGCCTCGGCCTCCCAAATGCTGGGATTACAGGAGTGAGCCACCATGCCTGGCCATATCACATATATTTCCTTTTTTTCCCCACATATATTTCTTAACTTCTCATGTTAAATTTGAACCAGAGCATGTCCTCATATATGAAAAAGAAATTTTATCAAGATACACCTGATGGTTTTACACTTTTCAAAGGGAAGAATGCTTGGCTCGTGTCTGACTACTACTTGTATGCATAATTTACTGGCAAACTTGATATTGGGTAAGATTTATAATTCACTGTGAGTCTGCTCTGACAATCTGACTCTTAATTTTGTCTTTCTTTCAACATCTAATAGTCAGCACATCCTACTGGATTTCAAATCATATCTGCTTGTCTCCTACTTTTCTCAGCTTCTCAGTATACCATTTTCATCTCTCTCTTGCACTTTCTTTTCTTTTCCAAATGCTCTTGACTTCCTTCATTTTATTCTCTATACAGCAGCCAGAGTAATAGATTCTTTAGCAACGTAAATAGATCATGTCATCCCTTTGTCCTAAACTTTTCAAATGCTTCCCCATCTCTCTGAGTTGATGCCAAGTTCCTTTCAATGAATTGCAAAGTCTTTCCCCTCAACTTTTCTGATCTTATCTCCTCTATTCCTCTCTCCCAACTCACACTGCTGTATCCACACTGAATGTCCTGCTATTTGACCATGCCAGGCATTCTCTCATGTCAAAGTCTTTGTACTTCCTAATGCTTCTAGCTGGATTTCTGCATGACTTGTTTACTGTCTCATTTATTTCAGGACTTAAGGGCTTCTCTGGCCATCTTAGTAAAATTGCAATTCCACCTTCAGTATTTCTTATTCATTTTTCCTATGTTGTATTTTCTCCCTTAGCAATCATCACCCTTTAAGATACCACAAGGTTTCCTTATATATCGGGAATCAAAAAATAATAAACAACAAATAAAAAATATCTGGTTTCAGGTTCTGAAACCAGATATATATATATATATATATATATATATATATATATGCATATACAACCTGAAGGGAGATATATATATATATATATATATATATAAAAACTGAAAAGATATATATATATATATATATATATATATATATATATATATATATATAACCTGAAAGGAGATATATATATATATATATATATATATATATATATATATCCTTCCACTACAGTGTAAGCTCCTAAAACCAGAGATTTTTTATTTGTTATTATTTGTTGTTTCCAGATTCTACAAAGGTGACTGATACATAGTAAGTGCTGAATACATATGTTGTTTCATTTGATTTTTATTATGTGTGAGTTTGAATTTTATTATATGTCTATTAGCCATTTCACTTTATTTTAAATTAATTACTTATGACTTGGCTCATTTTTCTTTCTATGTGCTTTCGACTATTCATTAGTAAGAACTCTTTCATATGAATGCTATTAAATCTTTCTTAAATTGCAATGTATTTTTGCTCCAAAGGGACTGCTCTTCTCACATTTTCTCAGTTAACTGACATTCATCCTTCCAGTTGTTAAGGTCAAAATCCTGAAACTCATCTTGATTCTTTGGAAGCAAAAGGGATAGCAGCAGATGCTTATTAAGTTTTCTTCCTTAACTCATGAGGAAAAGGAAACAAATACATGTTAAATTCCTATGTGAACATGTTAATGACAATCTGCCAATGCGTTTTTCTTCAATTTGTCATGTACCTTTGAATTTATTTTGTTGTATTTGATGTACAGCAAGTTGAATGGGTTGCTAAATTCTACCAAACTTTTCCTTTCTGATTTTTTATTCAATACTTTAGAAAATAAATTGTACTACATATTATCTTCCAATCATGTAATAACTTCACTTTTGTATTAAACTATTTAATATTTTTAACACATTTTGGTGTATGCCAGTCATTTCCAAAATATGAGTATTAGAAACCTTAAAAAAAAGTTCCATTTTAGAGTATAACTTTTAGAATTCACTGATTTAGAAAACACTATTAAGAAACATCTATGAAGAAATATTTTAAATAAATGGATTGAATGTCTGTGTCCACTGAAAATTCACAACCTTCAAATCCTAACCCCAGTGTGGTGGTACTAGGCCGTGGAGCTTTGAAAGTGAATTAGAGTTCTGAGAATGGAGTCTTCACATATAGGATTAGTATCCTTATAAAGGGACTCCCAGAGAGTTCTCTTACTCTTTCTGTCATGTGAAGACACAAAGAAAAGTCAGCAGCCTGTAACCTGAAAGTAGACTCCACCATGCTGGCACTCTAATCTTGGACTTCCAGCCTCCAGCACTGTTAGAAATAAATTTCTGTTGTTGATAAACCACCTAGTCTATAGTACCTTATTATAGCAGCCTGAACTAAGACATTCACTAAGTCCAATGTTTTGTCATTAGTGAGACAATTATGATTTGTCTTGCAATGTTAAGACAAATTAAGTAACATAAATGTGTAATTACTAAATATAATAATCAAGGGCTTTATGCACATAGTTTCATAATCCCTTCACAATCCATATCTGTCTCCTGGTGTTAGTTAGCTACTGATATATAAGACATTAGTGTAATTTTCCCCCTAAGTTAATAAACATTTGATCCATTAAGTTCTACTAAATAATTACTTTCATTCCAACTATTGTTTTCTTAATACCACCTTTATCTTTTTCTGCTTTTTAATATTCACCAAGATCTGTTACTGGAATTTCTCCTCTGTTCCACTCACCTTTCTGTTCTCGTGGCAGAACCACACTCTCTTAATAATGTATATTATTTTTCTTTAAGAAATATTTGGCAAATTTGCTATTATCATTCTTTTTTATGTCAGGTTTACAGTTTTAGTCTTGTTAAAACACACTGTAATCATGCCCTTCCATTTTTAATGATTCGCCATTTTCTATCGAATAGAATCTTTTTAGAGTGATAGCAGGATATGTAAGGCTTCCATAGTTTCGTCCCGCCTAATCTTTTAGGGTTCATCCTCTACTCATTCACTTTATACATGCTACATTCCAGTCAATGAAATGTGATGTTTGCAATATATACCATTGAACATACACCCATGCACCTGTTCCAATTACCCTATAGGGATTAACTTTCTCCACCATCCAAGTCCAACTCGTATTTTAAGGCCAAGCAACACGGTTGCTTTATCTACATGTGTATTATGCCACATGCTACTTTTATTGTGAATATTTATTTGCATTATGTGTCCTCTGTATTAGAAAATAAGGCCCTGGTAAATTCTAAGTCTTATTCACCTAACAGAAATACTAGTGCTTGCATGCGTGAATGCCTGAGTATATATAATGTCTGTCATAATCCATAGTATGTGGTTTTACTTCTTTCTTTCCTCACCCCACAAAGTTAAAGTTTTCTCTTATCAGCTCGTCACGTTTCCTACGTAATACTTTTCCCTAAGGATTCACTTTATTTGCTGTAAGTTCTATTTATAGGGTGGTAATCCACTTTTCAGCAAACCAAATTGTATTCTAAATCATCTTTCTAAGAAGTATTTAATTTCAGATAGTCTCCTTTTCCTTTCAAAGTCATTCATTAGTTGAACAGATATTAAATCTCTACACATTGTACTCTATTATATGCCTTTGATACGATGGTGAAAAATAAAGATTCTTTAAAGACAACAATCACACTGACAGATTTGCCAGCATGGGCAGCATGACTTATATGAAAATAGAGGTGTGCAAGGCTTGCTATTGGTATGCAAAGGAGGGAGAATCTATATTTGCTTTAGGGTCTTGCTTGAACCATGAATGAATGGAATTAGTATGTCTTTTTTTTTTTGTTAGATAGAGTCTTGCTCTGTCACTCAGGCTGTAGTGCAGTGGTGCGATCTCTGCTCACTGTATCCTCTGTCTCCCACGTTCAAGCGATTCTGCTGCCTTAGCCTCTCAAGTAGCTGGGACTACAGGCACATACCACTATGCCCACCTAATTTTTGTATTTTTAGTAGAGACAGGGTTTCACTATGTTGGCCAGGCTGGTCTCAAACTCCGGGCCTCAAGTGATCTCCTTGCCTCAGCTTCCCAAAGTGCTGGGATTACAGGTATAAGCCACTGCGCATGGCCTAGTGTCTATGTCTTTAAGATGATTTACTCAGTAGCGAGGGTCTAGAATTTTTTTCCCCAGTTGTAATATTTTTTTCCCACTTGGATCCAAAATATATTTTTGTGAACAGGGTATCAAAGATTTCTAGGCAGCTCTCTATCACGTCTCTTGCGTGTGTGCTCAAACTCTAAACAGACTGAATACCTCATGATCAACTGCATCAGCTTTCCAGATATCTACTTTCATGCTCTTCCATAAGGAATCATTTACCTTCTCCTCAGAATCTCTTTTCCTTCGAGTCTCTAATCACATTTTTGGAACCCAGCCATTGATAAATTTCTGAATGTTAATATCAAGAAGAGGAGCTTTGAAGATGCATTTCATATTGTTATAGGCTTGATATAAGTCTACTGTTTTTAGAAAACCTTCACTGGCCCTATCACACTTAAGAAAATTATTCCTTACTTTTGTTCCTCCCCTTTTATTTTTATTTAGAAACTTTTAAAGATTATTTTTTAATATTAAGATATTCACATGGTTCAAAATTTAGAACATACAAATTGAATTCAGTAAAAAGTTTTCTACTCATTTCTTCATTTTAATCAGCTCCACTCCCCTCCAAAGGCATCCAGCATAACCAGCCCATTGTGAAATCCTCCCAATATAACCTTTACATACATGTAGATTCACCCATATTCCTTTTTATTTATTATACAGATGGTAGCATATCATACTTGCTGATCTGCCCTTGCTTTGCTTACTTAATAGATTTTGTAAATCTCTCTGTATCAATACATACAGAACTATATACTCATTTTCTTTTATGGCTATACATATAGTCATGCATCACTTAATAATGGAGATACATTCTGAGAAATGCAATGTTAGGTGATTTTGTCATTGGGCAAACATCATAGAGTATACTTACATAATCCTAGATAGTATAGCCTACTATACATCCAGGCTATGCAGTATGGTCTGTTGTTCCTATGTCAGTACAGGCTACAAACCTGTACTGCATGTTACTGTACTAAATACTATAGGCAACTGTAACATGATGCTAAGTATCTGTGTATTTAAACACTTCTAAACATTAAAAAGGTACAGTAAAAATATAGCAAAATGTCAATCATGCAGTGTATGACTGTATTATGTTGCATAGATGCATCACATCATTAATCAGTTAGCTATCAATGAAAACTGAAGAATGTTACTTCTTTCTGATAAGTAATTTTCTTTCTACTTTTCTTTATCACTAAAGAGAAAAGAGGCATTTTCATGGTCATGTAGTCCTGTAATTTGCTTTCCCATGCAACCCAATCACAAAACATATAAAAGCAGGACCTTTGAGATTATTTATTTTGCAATCCTGAAGACAGGGTCATGCTTATTTTCATGGTTGACATATAATTGCATATACTATCTAATCTTGAGCTACTTGTAACTAATTCTAGGATATAGACTCTAGGCTAGAATGACATCTATTCCAATTTAATGTTCTGCACAGTCTCAGAAAATGATTACTGCTAAGTAAATAAGGCCAACTAAATAATAGAGGACATTCAATCTACAGGTTTGGCACAGAATTACAAAACTTCATTGTGATTCAAGTATAGCTTCTATATTCTGAGAGTATTTTAACTTCTTCATGACTGGTAGCAATTAATCTGTTATGAAATTGTGCCCACTGCATATCAGCCCAGGAAGCCAGAAAGTTCTTGGTGTTGATGCGGTCGTTTTGTTGCTTGGTGATTATTGCTAAGTCTCTGTTTCCTTCATCAACCCAGCACTGAAGATGGTCAAAGTAAGGATTTAAAGAAAAGCTAGAAAGGAATTTGAAACAAACAAACAAAAAACACACCTAGAATATAAGAAAATATATGGGTCTGTTGTGTAAATGGAACTCATGCATACAGTAAGGATAACAAATTACATTTAAAATTTTAATACAATGAATGCAATGACCATTTCATAAGTGTTACCAAGCAGATGGGCATCCAAGAATATGGAATGGCATTAGAAATCTGTGATTTTTAAAATTGGAATTTAGAAAAAGAGCACTCTGGAGTGAGGTGGTCAGTGATGATATGAAGAATGAATCAGCTTTCGAAAAAGAAAAATTGAGTGGGCATTTTAGCTGAGGGGAATTTCTTGGAAGTGAGATACTCAAGGGAAGAGTAGGTCTTGTCAAAATGTAGAATTTGTGCCAGCAGGTAGTGGATAATGATGCTGAAAATGTAGGGTGGAGATAACATTTACTGTAAAGAGTTTTTGGTGTTATTTTGACATTATTTCATAAAATATATCAGTTATTGGAGGCTTTAGTCTAACATGATAAAAGCTTAACAGTAAGCTTTTTCACTTTTCGCCAATGTTCAGGAACCAGCGTAAGCCTGGTTGGTGGTCAAGTGAAGGGAATCTTAGTGTTAGCCAGACACTCTGTAGATCCTGATTTAAAGTATCTGCACCCTTGAAATTTTCTAAAAAAAAAAAATCACCCATAAATACTTGTTGCGTCTATTCACTGCTTGTAATAATTTGTATAATAATTGAGTGAGTCCATGATTGGGTAGAAAGGATTACAAAGAAAATTTAAGAAGTTTCAGTGTCAATAACCTTAACTTTAAAAGTGCCATAATACAGTTACATGTTATAAAGTAATTACAAGATTTGAATTTGTATTCCTGCCCAAGTTTCATGTTGAATTTTATTTATTTTTTATTTTTATAAAATTTTTTGAGACGGAGTCTTGCTCTTATTGCCCAGGCTGGAAGTACAATGGAGTAATCTCAGCTCACTGAAACCTCTGTCTCCCAGGTTCAAGTGATTCTCCTGCCTCAGCCTCCAAGAGTAGCTGGGATTACAGGCAGCCACCGCCATATCTGGCTAATTTTTGTATTTTTAGTAGAGACAAGGTTTCACCATGGTGGCCAGGCTGCTCTTGAACTCCTGACTGCAGGTGATCCACCAGCCTCAGCCTCCCAAAATGATGAGATTACAGGCATGAGGCACTGAGCCTGGACTCATGTCAAATTTTAATACCCAATGTTGAAAGAGGGGCCTAGTGGGAGGTGATTAGATCATGGGTGCAGATTCCCCTCTTGCTGTTTTGGTAATATCCAAAGAAAAGAATATGCTGGTTGCTTTTCTTTGGATATTCTTCTTACTTTCACTGATCTTTCTCCTGGGGAGTCACTCCTCTGACTATGTTAAGGCATTCTGTTATATTTGCTCATCTCACCTCATTCTTTTCTCTACAGCATTTTTCATAATTATAACTATGGAAAGACTGGTGAAATTTTTTGTTTAATGCATATCTGCCCTACTAAAATATAAACTTTTAATAGCTTGTACAGTGCCTTGCAGGAAACTTTCAGTAAATATTTGTTAAATGAATGAATGAACCATCATGGTATTTTAGTTTTTGTTTCCATTATAAAGAGAGAAAAATAGAATGTAGAAGTTACGTAAGACTTCATTTACACTTATTTCACTAATATGCTTAAAACGTGAAAGGAATTAACACTTTAAGAGTGTAGAACAGAAATGAGACACAAAGTCTTGCCATAAATGCCATATGCAATTCCTTCACGTACTTGTCTCAAACTCAACACTACTTTAAAGGCTTAATGCAGAGAAACAAGTAGGCACTTTAACATAAAGTTCAAGGTATTTAATTAATTGAAGAGTAGCCCAGTGGTCGCTCAGCCTCAGTGACATTTTTTTTCTGCTGTAGATGTGTGAATTAACATTTCTGAGAGCTGCCTTTAGAAGCAAAAAGCTTTCAACATTTGGAAAAGATCAAATTGATTTTATATTTACATACAACTAGAAGTCTAATGCAAACTGTTTCATAATGTTAAAAATCATTTTTGTGTTTTGTAAATAAAATGTATTGGTTTTTATCTTGGTCTTGTTGCTCTCTTTTAAGTTTAAACTTTAACTACAGCAATAGGCAAACACTGTTGCCTCAATAATGAGCTCAATATGTGCAATTTTTTTTTCCTCCCAAGTCAAGTTCCATCTGAGATCCTTGTGCAGCACAGTGCCTCTTAGATGTCTGCAGTTACTCTAGGGAAGAACATAGCCAAAAAATTTAGATATGGCCAAACTGAAAGGAGTGCCAGCTCTACTCCCTCAGTTCATAGAACAAATACAAAGGAAGAGAATTTGCTGCAAAGGTAATCTCAATGACACCCCACACAATTTTTTTTCCTCATTAGTTGTTTAAAGTGGTGAAATAAAATTGGTCATATTGAACCCATGTTTTAGAAGAAGTGCTGCTGAAGAATATCAACCTGTAATTGTCTGGTCATTATTTGACTAGCATTTTAATAACTGCTAAATAATTTTTCTTGCCTTCTGCAACTTATGGCTTGATAAATAAGCCCATCTGATTTTCAATTCATACAATTAAGACTGACAGAAGTTCAGAACGCCTTTGCAAAACTGCATCTTCTATCCTGAGAGTCCTTATAGGCTTTTAGTAGGAACTACTGAATTGTTCCTGTGAGGCTATTGTGACATTAAGCGGATACTTTTCTCAGAAAAATTCAGAAGCAAGAAGGTGAAATGATGTTTCCAAAGCAACAAAAGCCATTTTGTCTCTCTTGGACTATCTCTCTTGCATGCACAAACACACATGCACACAGCACACATATACACACACCATCCCTCCTCATCACCACCCCCGACCTGCCAGTATTTTATTTAAACTTCTAGTAGTAGAAAGGACTATCAAGTTAATTTAATTCTGGTACTCCAGATTTCAGCCCAGCCACAGACTCACAGTTGGCTCACTTATTTCCTCTACCTACATTGTTAATTTGTTGCTCTTTGCTGGGGAAAAGAAAAACTGTAATTTATTTCAGTCTTTAATGTAGGGTACTGAGATGTTTCCTAAGGGTTATGTTCTCTCTTACTCTGCTTGTATCAAGTATCATCTTATGGATTTTGGGATAATGAAAGGGGGAAAAAAACCATGCATATTTCTGTGCTTATAAAAATTAAGAATTCTGGTTTTTATGCAATTATAGTGAATAATTGAAATAAAAAGTTTTTAAAAGGCTTTTAAGTATCCACTTCTAGTGTTGCCAGATTTGCCATCAAATATAGAAATTCAATTCTCTTCTTAATATGATATGCTCATTTTTTCTTTAATAAGGATTTTGTTTTACTGCTAAATCCTTGAGTCTCATAACGCCAAACATACTAGATCACTATCTTACTACTCTGACATTTTTCCCCTTCCAAGAAATAAAACTAATAGAGCTATCTTTTAAAAAACTCATTTCTGAGAAAATGCCTTAGGGGAAAATATGGTGGTTTTTATCACAGAATATAAAATCTAGTTCTGATTTTAAGATTTGTTTCATTTAAAACATAATGATGTGAGTAACAAATAGTAGATAGTAAAATCAACATGCAAATAGCACAGTCAGAATTTTTCATTTGCTAACAAATTTAGCCAAGTTAATTGTGGAGTTGAGAAAGAAAAAAGCAGGTTAATTAAAAGCAATGAGAATCTCATCATGTTGCAATTATGGGAACTACAGAGTTCTTTTAATATAAAATGGAAGCCAAAATAAATATAAAAATGCAACCACCAACTCAAAAAATGACCAACAAAATTCTCCAGGTCTTACATACAGACCAAGCAGGCTGTTATTGTAATTATTTTAAATGGAGCTACCACCCTCTTTTCCTGTTTAAAATGTAACCACTCTTTGGAGAAGTAATACACTGATTAAAATTCATATGAAGTTAGGAAGTTATAAAAGACTGATAAGTGGGTCCTTTCTTGACAGTGGTTTTTAATAGGGGCAGTATGATGGGGATCTGCAGGGAGAGCTAAGGGAATGGGGCAAAGGATTAACTTGGAATATGAATTGAATCTTCTCCAGAAAGTTCCTTATAACCAATCCTGAAATTCCATATGATTCCTACTATCTATCACATCTATTTTAATACATTTCTCAATTTGTTTCCAAGAATAACAAGTCTGCCTCTTTTCTTATATTAAGATCTGTTCCCATTCTTTAAATTTCTAATCTCCTACTTCTTTCAAACTACTTTTTCTGGTAGGCTAGCTACATAACCTAGAAAGATATTTTTTAAAATGAATTTTAGGTCACTGCAGAGAAAGCAGGAATTTCATAAGTCCCTGAAAATTTCTATACTTCTATAGGAAGTATACTGAGTTATTGCTCATTGCTATATCTTAATTCTTACAAACAAACAAATCCAATAAAGAGTTATTGAAGAGACTCTCAATTGACAGCCTCCATTCTTAATCTTATAAAGTGTTTTGATCACCACATTTCCAAACGAGTTTTTACTGTCCACACACCAGGAGATTACCGGGCTGAGAAGCGCCACGGGTTTCCAGCATGGCTGTTTCAGCTGGCACCGTGGGTTTCCGTACACAAACTCACACAATCTGGGTGGCTGTTTCAACTGGCTCCTGGAATGCTGAAAGAGGGAGCCAGGTGATCTGGCTCGACGGGTCCCACCACCACAAAGACCAGCAATCTGAAACGCTCTGGATTGAGAGTTTTGCAGCAAGTGCAGCTTGACCTGGGACGGTCCAGCTCAGTGGGTGAAAGGGCATCCACCATTACCAAGGCAGTCCACCACTATCCACCACTACTGAGGAAGTCTGCCATTACGAAGGCAGTCTGCCATTACCAAGGCAATTCGCCAGTACTGAGGCAGTCCACCATTACCAAGGTACTCTGCCATTACCAAGAGAGTCCTAACTGTACCTCTGCAAAGAAAACTGCAAGGAAGTTTACATAGCAGCTGGACAGAGCTCAAGGCAGCTCAGCAACACCTCTGCTGGCAGACTGTGACTAGACTATCATCTCCTTGCTGGGCAGGGCATCTCTGAAAAAAGGCAGCAGCACATCAGGAACTTATAAATAAAGCCCCAATTTCCCAGGACAGAGCACCTGGGAAAAGAGGTGGTTTTGAGTTCCACTGCAGCAGACTTAAACGTACCTGCCCAGCAGCTCTGAATGGAACAATGGAGCTCCCAGCTCAGGACCTGAGCTCCTATAAGGGACAGACTATCTCCTCAAGCAACTCCCCGACCCTCGTATATTCAAAGAGACACCTCATAAAGGAGAGCTCAGGCTGACATTGGGTAGGCATCCTTCTGGAATGAAGATAGCAGAAGAAACTGGCAGCAACCCTAACTGTTTTGCAGCCACCACAGGTGATCCCCAGGAAAGCAGGGTCTGGAGTGGACCTCCAACAGTCCTACAGCAGAGGGGCCTGACTGTTAGAAGGAAAACTAAAAAACAGAAAGAAATAACTTTGACATCAACAAAAAGGACATCCACTCAGAGACCCCATCTGAAAGTCACCAACTACAAAGACCACAGGTAGATAACTCCACAAAGATGGGAAGAACCAGTGCAAAAAGGATGAAAACACCGAAACCCAGAATGCCTCTCCCCCTCCAAGGGATAGAACTCCTCACCAGCAAGGAAACAAAGATGGATGGAAAATGAGTCTGATGAATTGACAGAACAGGCTTCAGAAGGTGGGTAATAACAAACTTATCAGAGCTAAAGAACATGTGCTAACCCAATGCAAAGAAACTAAGAACCTTGAAAAAAGGTTAAATGAAATGCTAACTAGAATAAATAGCTTAGAGAAGAAAATAAATGACTTGATGGAGCTGAAAAACACAAGAATTGCAGGAAGCATACACAAGTTTCAATAGCTGAGTCGACCAAACAGAATAAAGGATATCAGAGGTTGAAGATTAACAAAATGAAATAAAACAAGAAGGCAAGATTAGAGAAAATAGAGTGAAAAGAAATGAAAAAAGCCTCCAAGAAGTATGGGATTATGTGAAAAGACCTAATCAATATTTGATAGGTGTACCTGAATGTGACAGAGAGAATGAATCCAAGCTTGAAAACACTCTTCAGGATATTATCCAGGAAAACTTCCCCAACCTAGCAAGGCAAGCCAACATTCAACTCCAGGAAATACAGAGACCACCACAAAGATATTCCTCAAGAAGAGCAACCCCAAAGCATGTAATCGTCAGATGCACCAGGGTTGAAATGAAGAAAAAAATTCTACGGGCAGCCAGAGAGAAAGGTCAGGTTACTCACAAAGGGAGGCCCTTCAGACTAACAGCAGATTTTTCGGCAGAAACCCTACAAGCCAGAAGAGAGTGGGGGACAATATTCAACATCCTTAAAGAAAAGAACTTTCAACCTAGAATTTCATATCCAGCCAAACTAAGCTTCATAAGGGAAGGAGCAATAAAATCCTTTATGAACAAGCAATTGCTGAGAGATTTCATCACCACCAGGCCTGCCTTACAAGAGCTCCTGAAAGAAGCACTAAACATGGAAAGGAACAACCAGTGCCAGCCACTCCAAAAACATAGCAAATGGTAAAGACCATTAACACAATGAAGAAACTGCATCAACTAACAGGCAAAACAACCAGCTAGCATCAAAAGGGCAGAATCAAAATCACACATAACAAAATTAACCTTAAATGTAAATGGGCTAAATGTCCCTATCAAAAGACACAGACTGGCAAATTGGATTAAAAATCAAGACCCATCAGGGTGCTGCATTCAGGAAACCCATCTCACATGCAAGGACACAAATAGGCTCAAAATAAAGGGATGGAGAAAGATTTACCAAGCAAATGGAGAGCAAAACAAAAAGCAGGAGTTGGAATCCTAGTCTCTGATAAAATGGACTTTAAACCAACAAAGATCAAAGGAGACAAAGAAGGGCATTACATAATGGTAAAAGGATCAATGCAACAAGAAGAGCTAACGATCCTAAATATATATGCACTCAATGCAGGAGCATGCAGATACATAAAGCAAGTTCTTAATGACCTACAAAGAGACTTAGACTCACACACAATAATAGTGGGAGGCTTTAATACTGTCAATATTAGACACATCAATGAGACAGAAAATTAACAAGGATATCCAGTACTTGAATTCAGATCTGGGCAAAGCAGACCTAATAGACATCTACAGAACTCTCCACCCCAAATCCACAGAATATATATTCTTCTCAGCACTACATCGCACCTACTCTAAAATTGACCATATAATTGGAATCACTCCTCAGCAGATGCAAAAGAACAGAAATCATAACTAATAGTCTCCCAGACCACAGTGCAATCAAATTAGAACTCAGGATTAAGAAACTAACTCACAACTTCATGGACACCGAACAACTGACTCCTGAATTTTGACCAGATAAACAATGAAATGAAGGCAGAAATAAAGATGTTCTTCGAAACCAACAAGAATGAAGACACAACGTACCAGAATCTCTGGGACACATTTAAAGCAGTGCCTAGAGGAAAGTTTATAGCAATAAATGCCCATATAAGAAGTGAGGAAAGATCTAAAATTGACACCCTATCATCAAAATTGAAAGAGCTAGAGGAGCAACATCAAAAAAAAAAAAAAATTCAAAAGCTAGCAGAAGACAAGAAATAACTAAGATCAGAGCAGTATTGAAGGAGATAGGGACACAAAAAACCCTTCAAAAAAACAATAAATCCAGGAGCTGTTTTTTGGAAAAGATCAACAAATTAGACAGACCATTAGCCAGATTAATAAAAACAAGAGAGAGAGAGAGAGAGAAGAATCAAATAGATGCAATAAAAAACAATAAAGAGGATATCACCATCAATTCCACAGAAATACAAACTACCACCAGAGATTACTACAAATAAGTCTGTGCACATAAACCTGTAAACCTGGAAGAAATGGAGAAATTCCTGGACACTTGCACCCTCCCAAGTCTAAACCAGAAATAAGTTGAAACCCTGAAAAGACCAATAACAAGGGCTGAAGTTTAGGCAGCAATAGCCTATCAACCAAAAACAGCCCAGGTCCAGAAGTGTTCACAGCTGAATTCTACCAGACATACAAAGAGGACCTGGTACCACTCCTTCTGAAACTATTCCAAACAATACAAAAAGAGGGAACCTTTCCCAAATCATTCTATGAGACCAACATCATCCTGTTACCAAAACCTGGTAGAGACTCAACAAAAAAAGAAAATTTCAGGCCAATATCCATGATGAACATAGATGCAAAAATCTTCAATAAAATACTGGCAAACCGACTGCAACAGCACATTAAAAAGCTTATCCATCACGATCAACTTGGCTTCATCCTAGGGATACAGGGATCGTTCAACATGTGCAAGTCTATAAACGTAATCTATCACATAAACAGAACCAAAGACAAAAACCACATGATTAACTCAATGGATGCAGAGAAGGCCTTGGACAAAATTCAACAGACCTTTATGCTAAAAACTGTGAATAAACTAGGTATCAACGGAACGTATCTCAAAATAATAAAAGTTATTTATGACAAACCCACAGCCAATATCATACTGAATGGGCAAAAACTGGAAGCATTCCCTTTGAAATCTGGCACTAGACAAGGATTCTCTCTCTCACCACTCCTCTTCAGTATAGGATTGGAAGTTCTAGCCAGAGCAATCAGGCAAGAAAAAGAAATAAAGGGTATTCAATTAGGAAAGGAGGAAGTCAAATTGTCTCTATTTTCAGACGATATGAATGTATATTTAGAAGACTCCATTGTTTCAGCCAAAAATCTCCTGAAACTGATAAGCAACATCATCAAAGTCTCAGGATACAAAATCAATGTGCAGAAATCACAAACATTCCTATATACCAATCACAGACTAACAGAGAGCCAAATCAAGAATGAACTCCCATTTACAACTGCTACAAAGAGAATAAAATACCTAGGAATACAACTAACAAAGAATGTAAAGGACCTCTTCAAGGAGAATTACAAACTACTGCTCAACGAAATAAGAGAGGACACAAACAGATGGAAAAACATTCCATGCTCATAGTTAGGAAGAATCAATATGGTGAAAATGACCATACTGCCCAAAGTAATTTATAGATTCAATGCTAACCCCATCAAGCTACCTATGACCCTCTTCACAGAACTGAAAAAAAACCACCTTAAACTTCATATGGAACCAAAAGAGAGCCTGCAAAGCCATGACAATTCTACGCAAAAAGAACAAAGCTGGAGGCATCACACTATCTGACTTCAAACTACACTACAAGGCTACAGTAATCAAAACAGCATGGTACTGGTACCAAAACAGAAACACAGACCAATGGAACAGAAGAGAGGCCTTGGAGGCAATGCCACACATCTACAACCATCTGATCTTTGGTAAATCTGACAAAAACAATCAATGGGGAAAGGATTCCCTGTTTAATAAATGGTGCAAGAAAAACTGGCTAGTCATGTGCAGAAAGCAGAAACTAGACTCCTTCCTGACATCTTACACTAAAATTAACTCCAGATGGATTAAAGACTTAAACATAAGACTTAACAGCATAAAAACCCTAGAAGAAAACCTAGGCAAAACCATTCAGGACATAGGCATAGGAAAGGAATTCATGATTAAACACCAAAAGCAAAGGCAATAAAAGCCAAAAATAGACAAATGGGATCTAATTAATCTCCAGAGCTTCTGGACAGCAAAAGAAACAATCATTAGAGTGAATCAGCAACCAACAGAATGGGAAAAAATTGTCACAATCTACCCATCTGACAGAGGGCTAATATCCAGAATCTACAAAGAAATAAAACAGATTTACAAGAAAAAAACAAACAAATCCATTCAAAAGTGGGCAAAGGACATGAACAGACACTTCTCAAAAGAAGACATATATGAGGCCAACAAACATATGAAAAAATGCTCATCATCACCGGTCATTAGAGAAATGCAAATCAAAACCACATTGAGATACCATCTCACACCAGTTAGAATGGCGATCATTAAAAAATCAATAGATAACAGATGCTGGAGAGGATGTAGAGAAATAGGAGCACTTTTACACGTTGGTGGGAGTGTAAATTAGTTCAATCATTGTGGAAGACAGTGTGGCGATTCCTCAAGGACCTAGAAATAGAAATTTAATTTGATCCAGCAGTCCCATTACTGGGTATATACCTAAAGGATTATAAATCGTTCTGTTATAAAGACACATGCACACATATGTTCACTGTGGCATTGTTTACAATAGAAAATATCTGGAACCAACGCAAAAGCCCATTGATGACAGACTGGACAAGGAAAATGTGGCACATATCCACCATGGAATAATATGCAGCCATAAAAACCGATGAGTTTGTGTCCTTTGTAGGGACATGGATGGATCTCTAAATCATCATTCTCAGCAAACTGTCACAAGAACAGAAAATCAAACACCTAATGTTCTCACTCACAGGCAGGTGTTGAACAATGAGAACACATGGACACAGGGAGGGGAGCATCACACACTGGGGTCTGTTGGCAGGGCTAGAGGGTTCAGCAGGGATTGCAGAGGTTGGGGAGGGATAACATGGGGAGAAATGCCAGATATAGGTGACGGGGAGATGGAGGCAGCAAACCACATTGCCATGTATGTACCTATGAAACAATCCTGCATGATCTGCACATGTACTCCAGAACCTAAATTACAATAATAAATAAATAAATAAACAAATAAATAGTTTCTTTCAGTTTTTCAAATGAAAAAAGTCAACATGTCCTATAAAAAGCCTTGATACATTAATAAAACACAATCTATAGTGATGACCTGACAAAAGCTGTATTTCAGGCTGGAAAATTTCTCTAAATTGAGCAATACTGCAACACACGACTCTGCCAAAGCATGTGCAGACCTCAGTTCTTCAACATGTCAATATGCAGCTTTGCTACAAAATTAAAGCAGATGGTAGATCAAAAGGAGCAAAAGTTGCACACACCTTAAGTTTGAAGCCTAACACATTTACCTTTAGTCTTTCAAATTTGTCTGCACTTTTTTTATTTTAACCGAGACAGATTTAAAAACATTGTTGAAATATATTTAACAGGCAGTTGGAAACTCATATACTCTTTGGCTAGTATACTACTAATTCTTAAAAGCACAGCTTTTTCTCTGTATCTAGAGTACAGAAAACTTGAGCTGTTGAGTACTCAGGAATCCTGTGCTCTCCCTCAACTGAAACTGCTCTCTCTAAGGTCATCAATGGCCTCTACAACACTCCAGGGGTTCTTGTTTCTCCAGCCTTTCTTTTTCCTAATCTTTTTGTTGCATTTGTCACCTCAGAGTCTCCTTTTCTTAGCCAAGCCCTCTTCATACAGTTTCAAGGACAAGCACAATCTTGTTTTTTCTTAACTTCTCCAATCTCTCTAACTTTCTTTAACTATGGGCATGGTCCAAGGCTTACTCCTTAATTAACTCTTCTTTTTATCTCTTTTGTCCCAATTCAATCTAGCCTGAAGCAGAATTTCTAAGAAGGAATATCCTTTCTCAGGGAAAATACTCTATTTTAGTAGTTGGTGATTGGTACAACTGAGCATCTTGCCTAAAGATTCATTTTAAATTCAAAATGTGGATTTTGCTGGGACACCCTTGGCATATTCCTACTTTGGAGTTTCGGTACTTCCTTTTCCTTCTCTCTGGAATACTTTCCCTTAGGGTACTAACTCACCCTCACTTTTTTCAAATATTTGCTCAGATACCTCCTATTTCATG
This sequence comes from Alouatta palliata, assembly GCA_004027835.1. Lineage (NCBI taxonomy): Eukaryota > Metazoa > Chordata > Mammalia > Primates > Atelidae > Alouatta > Alouatta palliata. The sequence goes on along the minus strand of PVKV010000838.1, from coordinate 146,503 downwards.
AGGCGTCTTCTAACCAACATATTTAATATTGTAACTGTTGCCCATCCCCCATCATTTCCTTTCCTTTGCTCACTTCATATTTTTGTACAACATTTCTAAATTCACATTATACATTTTAAATTCTCTTTATTAGATATCACTCTTTTTGTTTACCTTTTTCTTAGTTCAGGCCATTATAACAAAATATCATTAAAAAGGTGGCTTATAAGCAACAGAAATGTACTTCTTACAGCTCTGGAAGCTGGAAGTTTGAAATCGGGGTGCCAGCATGGTTGGGTTCTGGTGAGAGCCTTCATCAGGGTTACAGACCGTCAATGTTTCATTGCCACGTGGTAGAAAGAGAGGCAACTAGCTCTTTAGCCTCTTCTTGTACAGGCACGAATCCCATTCCTGAGGGCTCTACCTTCAGGACTTCATTACCTCCCAAAGGCTTCATCTCCTAGTATCATCACTCTGAGAGTTAAGATTTCAACACAGGAATTTTGCGGGGGATATAAAAATTTAGTCCATAACATCCTGATAGAATATGCTTTATTTTGTTCACTGGTGTAGAACAGTGACTGGCACTTTGAAGGTGATCAATGGCTATTACCCTAATTGAGTTTAAAAATTTCTTTATAATATCCACTACCTTCTTTCTCTTTTCACTGCCAACAGCCTAGTCTAAGTTTCTTCTCATGGTAATCAGCCAATTAGTATGCTAATTACATTTCTTTCTACCCCACTCTTTAATCTATCTCCTTTACTGTTGGCTGATTTTCTTCTTCAAAACCCAAATTTATCTTCTCATTAACCTTCTAAGAAACATTCACCGCAAGGCTAAGTCAAAATTCCTTTTTCTGGAACTTAAGGCTCTGCTCAATATGACTACCAATCACATTCAGCCTTATGCACACCTACTCCTCAATCAACTTTAGCCAAGCTGGTATTGACTTTTTCATTTAAGGAGTAGTTGACCTCCTAGTCCTAGGTCCTATATGTGATAAAAATAATTTACTGTCAGTTTAGGCAAATGAATTGGAAGAATAAAAGCTTAAACAACATTTGTACTAAAAAAGTAATCGAGACCACAGAAGAAAGACACTTGGCTGACTGACTAAGGTACATGTGGTCCCATCCCTGAAATGTCTCTTCCTTCTGCTTTCATGTTCTGGAAAAGCAAATCCTACCTATATTTAAAGGTTCAAGTTCAACCTGCTCTGTAATTGATTCTATGCCTTTTAAGAGCCATAATTCCTTTTAATAAACATTAATAATAAATGTTTTGTCTTCCACAAATATTCTGAGGTGCCTTTTCTTACCTTCTTTCCCTTCACCATAAGAAACATTGGTTTATGGATTACATAGGCCCTCCCATCCCAAAATTCTGAGCAACATATTTTCCCTGACAGTATCCTTTGCCTAAAAGCTAGGATAAAACCTGGAAGGAAAAACCTGGGAAGGGATCTGGGTCTCTGGGAAAGGGGTATATGTCTTATACTTTTGATTGGTAAGAAACCTGGCAAAAAAAAGCAAAATGGCACCACTTCTTCACTGCTATCTCTAAGTGCTTCAAAGTTTGACATCATTTTACCCTTTTTGTTTTTATCATATATATATAACTTACAGAAAGTCCTGAAAACAGAAATTGTCTACCCACGGCAGTGGTTGTCATCTATCCCTTATCAGTAAAGACAATGGCATAACATTAAAAATATTTAAATTCTAGGGCGCCAGGTCAGTTTTGCAGAAATTGAATTACTTGTCTAGTTTTTAGAAATTTGTTTTCGGAGGCCAGGCGCAGTGGCTCATGCCTGTAATCCCAGCACTTTGGGAGGCCGAGGTGGGTGGATCAGAAGATCAGGAGTTTGAGACCAGCCTGACCAACATGGTGAAATCCCATCTCTAAAAAAAACACACACAAAAATTAGCTCTGTAGGGTGGTGCACACATGTAGTCCCAGCTACTTGGGAGGCTGAAGCAGGAGAATTGCATGAACCTGGAAAGCAGAGGTTGCAATGAGCCAAGGTCTTACCACTGCACTCTAGCCTGGGCGACAGAATGAGATTATCTCAAAAAAAAAAAAAAAAATTATGTTTTCAAAATGTCTACCAAATGATTCTGATAATTTGCCAGATATGGGTATCACTGCTTTAGAGAGTTTACCATAGGCTCATTAAGTAGAAAAGTCTCAAAACACCATTTAACTTAAAAATTATTTACTTTAAAATTAAAAATTTATGACTAAAGTTTGTGATTAATCTGCGTCAGCTAGATTTTAAAATCTAACATTTGATTTTGTAAGTACCATAAAATATCTAGGAAAACTTTTAGAATTTGACATACCTGAAATTTTACCACACACGCTATTTTATGTAGACATAATCATATCAAACACAGTTATAGATTCTCATTTTTCTTTGACAAAAGTTTATTTTAGATACTTCTTACATGCTGTCATATTTTAAAACAGTTAAAACAACATTCCTTTGGAATGGGGGCACTAACTTACTTCATCATTTCCCTATTTTGGACCTTAGATATTTATTTTTTCTTTATAATATAAATATCATAATTGATTATCTCTTACATAAACAATTCATTGAATATAGATGTAATTGTTTTGCATTTGACCTATTTATTAAATATTTATTCTATTTTAGAAATATACACTTCATTCTTTTTTTAAATGCTGTAATCTGAGACACAATTGCTAGTCTTTCCAACAAGTTTGTTTTCTAAATTTCAGACTCTTAGGACAATCTGCTATCAAGTATATCACTATCATAAGCCATAAAGTTACTCAATCCTGTTGGCATATTCTCTTGGCTCCTATATTTAAGCATGATCTCCCTATTACTTCAGTCTTAGGAGTATTTCCTAACATAAACCACACTGAAGGGATAAAAACTGTAACTGGTATATATCATTTTCTTAAAATGTAGTCTATTGCCCACCAATAATACAATAACATGGGGGGCTTGATAAAAATGGAGAATCATGACTACAAATTAATCAGATATTTAGTTGTGAAGTCTAGAAAAATAAAATTTAAACAAGAACCCAAAGAAACTCTTCTGTATAAGAATGTTTGAAAATCCAGCATTCTATATACCATGCTATCAGTAAATTTACAGCATAGATTTAAGGTATTATGGCAAAACATTTCTTATCAGCCTACTTTTTCCCCTACCCAACCCTCCTGCACTGGAGTCCATCTTTTGTAGAAAGTAGAGAACAAGTCTATTTTATCTTTGCATTTCTGTCACTGCTGAGACTCTATTTTGCAAATAAAAACCATGTAAGAATGTTAGTTGTTTAATTTTTAACCAGATCTGTACTTTGTTAAGTTAGTTTTGATCACTACACAAAATTACTTGCATGGCTTGAAATGGTTTACCTATTTTTTTTCTTAAATTATAAAGCCTATCTGGTATCTTTGGAACTTTGTTAAATATTTCTATAGTAATTGATGTAGCGCTTTGTCTATATTCACAAAATAAATGTGTAGGCATTCTGATACATTTGAAGATACTGACACAAGAACAGAAAATCAAACACCACATGTTCTCACTCATAGGTGAGTGTTGAACAATGAGAACACATGGACACAGGGAGGGGAGCATCACACACTGGGGTCTGTCGGGGGGAAAAAGGGAAGGGACAGTGGAGGGTGGGGAGTTAGGGAGAGATAGCATGGGGAGAAATGCCAGATATAGGTGATGGGGAGGAAGGCAGCAAATCACACTGCCATGTGTGTATCTATGCAACAATCTTGCATGTTCTTCACATGTACCCCAAAACCTAAAATGCAATAAAAATATATATATTTAAAAAAAAAAGAAATATTAGAGGAGAGGTCCTTACACCAGAGCAATTAGACCTCTACTAGGGAAGTTGGTATCATCAGAAAGGTTTACAAAATAATATAATCAAATCTAAAGCATGCATCAAACATACAGAAAAATGACTATAATATGAAAGGATCATGAAGAATCTCTTTTCATGACTCTATCTACATGGCCAAATTTAACTGAATACAAAAATTGAGACTGCCTAATTTGATGTGGCTCATATATAACACTGTAGTTCATGCCAGAAAGCTAACTTTGAACAACATCAAACGTGGCCTATTTTAATATCAAGATCTATAGAATATGCATATTTAAACAAGGCAGAATCTTTTATATCTTCTCCATATTTTTATTTCAATGGTGTATTATTAGAAGAGTCTTAGCCTATTATAACCTCTTTTTATAACAGAGAATACTAGGTACACACACACACACACACACACACACACACACACACAGTTGGATAAAACACACACTAATCTCTGTGCTGTCAGGGAAAACCTCAGATTCTAGATCCCTGTTATTACAAAGTGAATACTGAACAAATTCACAGTAGTTAAGAATTCAGAGTCTTTTTCTCTTTATAGTTTATTATGTTAGAACATGAGACAATGAAAAATCACAATATATTTATTAGTCTTGCTAAAACTCAAAGCACTGACAACACTAAATGCTTGTGAAAATGTGAAGCAACAGGAAGGTCCTTTCAGTGCTGGTGGGGATGAAAAATGTTACAGCTATTTTGAAATACAGTTTGGCAGTTCCTTATTAAACTACACTTTCTTACCACTTGATCCAGTATAATACTCCTTTACATATACCTAAATGAGTTGAAAACTTCTGCCCACACAAAAATCTGCAAACAAATATTTATAGTGACCTTAAAAAGTAATTACCAATTTGGGAACAATCAAGATACCATTCATCAGGTGAATGGGTAAACTATGATACATCCGTCCAATGAAATATTATTCAGTGATAAAAAGAAATGAGCCATTAAGCCACAGAAAAACACAGGCGAACTTTAAGAGCATATTGCTTAGTAAAAGAAGCCAATCTGAAAAGGCTACATACTGCCTGATTCCAACTATATGTCATCCCGGAAAAGGTCAAACTATGGAGGCAGTAAAAAGATCAGAGATTGCCAGTTTCGGTGGAGGGAGAAAAGAGTGAATAGGAGGAAGATGGGGGACTTCTAGAGCAGCGAAGCTATTGTGTGCGATACAGCAGTGATGGAAATTTGTCATTATATATGTGTGTCAAAACCCATAAAACATCCAACACAAAGACTGAACCCTTACGCAACTACAGACTTTAGTTTATAAGGCTCTATCAATATTGAGTCATCACTTGGGACGAATGTACCATGTTAATACAAGACATTAATAATAGGGAAAACTGAGTGTGGGTTCAGGGATAAGATTATGTAGAAGCTCTCTGTACTTTCCAATTAATTTTTCTACAAACATAAAGCTACTCAAAGTCTGTTAATGAAAAAAAAAAAAAAGGCAAAAGGAAAACCAAAGACACGGAAGTTGTTAAAATTGAACCAAACCAAATAAAGATCATAATTTTGGTCAGATGAGGCAACTTCTAGAAATGTGACTGCAGAGCATTTCACTACAATCTTTGAAGGTGATACCCCTGGTTTCCCAGTTGTTACTTCTTACTCCTGTGTGGTACCTGTGGTGGTACCTGTGATGATAATGGCATAAGGCACATAAGAAATACCACAGAGTGTTCAGGCCCCATTAGCCTGAAAACTACTATTCTTCAATATTCAGTCTAGCTTTGAGTCAGGTCCAGAATCTGCTGAACACTTAAACATTATCTAAATGACTACTAAGACAACAGAATCAAGACTCACCCAGGCTAGACTAAATATTGAAGTGAGGCCTAAAAGTACACACCAACCTTAGATTATGGGGAGTACTCATTACCCTGGGGACGAAATTTTGTCTTGTGTAAATTTCTCCAGAACCCTAAGAAAAGAAGGGATCCTGCCAGAATTGAGATGTGCCCCTGGGTCCTCTAAGGAAGTGAGTCTTTATCATTTTGTTAATGGAGAGGAAAAAGGAAACGATTCCAAGTTTAAGTTTCTTGACACAAAATCAGGAATAATGGTCAATTTTTAGGTAAAATTAACTTCCAATGAAAATCTAGAACCCAATGTCTTATTTTTTTTCCTAAGGAAAACTCCTCTAAGTCCAGATTCCAATAACAGACATGCATAAAAATCAGCAGATGCTGTAGGGCTTTCAAAAAGGAAAGGTTCTATTGCTCACCAGCACAGCTCCCCAAAGCAATGGTTTACAGATGTGCTAATAAGATGCCATGGCTTCAGCCCTGGAGCTGCTCAGCAGGGCCAGTCGTCTCTGCTTGTGAGCAGCCCCTCAGTGTATCCCAGGAATATTATCATTTTCCATGTGTGCTGTGGCAAGAAGGCTAACAAAACACCTTGCAATCTCTGCTAATGGTGCTTCTATTTCAAAGTGGTCAGACTGATGCTTTGCAATTACCCTTGTTTCTACATATCATTCTACTCCAAAAGTGAGGATAATATTTGCCGAGGATTTTTTTCTGACTGTATTTCACATGAAAGGTATAAAGCATGAAGTACTACAAAGCTATAAGCAAATTCAGAGCATACTTAACATTTTGGATAATAGTGCCTATTTTTATATCACAGTTTCGTAAATATTCAAAGACTATCAAACCAAAAATAGAGATCGGCTGTTACCCTATGATGGCATCTTAGGGAGCATCCGTGTCTTCACAAAATCTCTCCATTCCTGGATCGAGCAGCTCTTGAAGCGTCTTTAATGGGTCTAAGAGGAAAGAAAAAAGTATGAGTAACTTTGGAGATACTTTAGCTGACATTAGCATTTTGTTTCAAGTTGCAGAGATTCTCTTTTTACCATTTCCTAAAATTTCCACATCTTATATCAAATTGTTCTGCAGAAAACAATTAGCACTTGAAGAACACTTAATTTAAAAAGAAATTTTCTTCCTTTGTGTCATTATAATCTCCTCCTTATCTGTCTTTGAATAAATGATGTCTTTACTGGTTATAAAGTCATTTTAACAGTTTTACAATTATTTGCTTACTTTCCCTAGACATTAATTTTATTCTGTGGTCTCACTTATAATAGCTAGTGTTTCCACAAGAGAAGTAGAATATTGTTAGTTCTAAACAGTCTTGTCTGTGGCTTCCTTAAGACTGTCTTTTTGCTTTACTCTGCTATGATAAACTAACACATTTTGGTTCCTAATCTCCTATGCCTAATTTTTTCTGATGTAAAAGTCCCTACCAAAGCCCAAAGTACCCCATCAAGTCTATAATAATACTGACTTGAGCCAGCAAAAAAGTGTGCTCTGCCAGCACGTTCTATAAGATAGCCTTCCATCAACACAAAGTCTCAGGCATTCTTTTCTGGAACTCACAAGAAAAATAAGCTGGCTTTGGCAGTTGATCACAGACTGTTCTAATTCAATGAATCCATTTTCTACAGGCTTTACTTGACAAGCCTCTTTCCACTGCCTGCAAACTATGTTTCTTTGTAAACCCCTTTGCAATTCAACCCAAACACCTTTACACACCAGTTATCTATTACTGAAAATCTATTTTAAAGAAGACTTTCAATGGAATATCTAATTTTGGAACCATTCCTTAACCTTTAAAAACTGTTACACATAGGTCATCATCTACAGAAGTTGTGGAAAAAGGATGCCAATGGTGTAGTGATGTATAAACTGGAGAAGTCAGAAAACTCAGGCTCAGTTACCTGCTCTAAAATGTGCCCCTCTTGATCTGCCTGGCTCATCAAATGATTTGCCTTTGGAGGTTCATAGTACAATGACGTTAGTTTGATGGCACCTCTGAACAATAACAATCATTCTGCATATTTTCAGCATTCTTAAAAGCATATAGTTGTAGACTGGGGAAAATGTCATCAATAAATCCTACAAACAGGGACAAAGTATTTTTTTTTGTAATATCACGGTCTTTCATTACTAATTTTATTTTTAACCTGGGTAATTTCCTGATTCTAATTAATTCAATTAAATATCTAAAAAATATGGATAAATCTAAAAACCTTAAAGTTACATGAAATAAGCCTGATTAAAAAAGTACATACTATATAGTTACATTTATATGAAGTTCTAGAAAAGACAAAAATAAGCTATAATGATAATCAAAATATTGCCTGTGAGGAATTTACAGAAATGTAGCAAGAGGGAACTTCCTGGAGTAATGAAAAAATTCTCTATCTTGATTGGATAATGGTTACATGGTGCATACACTTGACAAAACTCATGTAACTGTTATCTTAAAATCTGTACACTTTATTGTAACTAACTTGTATTTAAATTAAAAAACAAAGAGACAAACAATAGGACTGAGGTTCCTCAAGTTTTGAATTAGGGAGTCTTTAAGATGAACTGTACAGTCAAAACCAATTCTTTAGTCCTTTGTTCATCTATCCACTTAAGAAAGATTTACTAAGCACAAATATACCCAGAATTAATCCAATGGCATTGTGCTAGAAAAAAAATAATGGTTAGCAAAATAGACATTGCTTTTATTCTTATAGACATTAAAGTCTGTTAGGGAAAACAGACAATTAAAATAGACAAAAACAGAGAATTTATCACTGTAGCATTGGAAGAAGGCCTATGTTTTAACCAAGAGCTGCATCAAAACAGAATGAACTACTTTAGACTAAACCCTAAGCCAAAGTGCACTGAAAATATCAGTGTTTGCTGAGTCATTAAAAGCTAATAGAGTGCTTAGAACAAAGCAAACCAAATAATGTTTTTCTATTAAATCAAGCCTATATATGCTCTAAATCTAATGAATCAAAACATCAAAATACTTTTCAAATCAAATTTTGTTTGGCCATTGAAGTTTTTTTTTTTTTTTTTTTTTTTTTTTTTTTAACAGAATTTAGGTCATCTATGCCCTCCGGCATTTTACATATACAGCTGTCCACAGGAATAACATGGTGTTAAATGACCTTCTTTTCCATGAGCAAGTCCCAGCTGGGCAGACAGGTGCATCTACTGCTGGTAACTCTGCTGCCAATGGGGGATTTGCAGGCTTTCCCAAAAGCAACCATTATGCATACTCATGATAAATCCAAGCTTGTGACAGGTGCAGTATTTGATATACAAACAAAGTGTAACCACGAATAGACCCATTTTCCAATATAAAATGCTTTCAGAAACATATATCCCCCTCATTCCGATGAAACTCACATTTTAAAATGAAGTCCTTCTATGGGCATCCCATTTTTAAAGCACGTGAAAATATTTTATAGCTTAACTAGTATTAAAAATCCTCTTGTTTCTTTATTGGTTTTCTAACATATTTGTTCAAATCTTTCCAAAATGAGCAGAGTCATTTATAAGATTAAACAGATAAAAGAATATAATTAAAATGACAAAAATAAATAAAATATGAACCATATAACAGAGTTATTGGATTTTCAAGCCTTCTAAGGAAGGCTAACCTATTGTTATTTTGTGAAACTGTCTAGAAGAAAATCAACATCTGTTAAATAATAAAAGGAAACATGCTAATAACAGTGGGCAGTTCGAAAATATGCTTTGGAATGAGAAGCTTACTTTAAACCAATGCCATAAAGGATGTTGAATGTTTTTTATTTAATCAACAAAACATGCACAACATTACCTTCCCAGTCTCTGACCAGACAACTTAGGATTTGGGCTACATTCTACTGGCAGGAAAAAAAAATGGCCTCCTGAACTCTAAAGTAAGTGGGACTTGAAACAATTACTTCAAATAAGTGAGCCATTTTACACCCTCAGAAAACATGGTCAGACTTTAATCCTAACTCTGCAATGACAGTTTCATTACTTTCTCACTCTGGTCAGTGATAAATTCAAAAGATTGCTGATGAAGAATTATAGTTCCTGTTTGTACACATTCTACATACTTAATATTTTTTAAAAGTACATATTTTAACAAAAATATAAATTTTTAAATCTCATATTTTATTTTTCTATTCTACAGCCAAATGGTTGGTAATTAAAGGAGTTAACATAATGGAACATTTTCCTGACATGCTTGGGTAATTTTTCCTTCTGCTTCTCCAATTTCTACTCTCCCATTCTCACTTTAATATTTTTTATTTCTATTCTTTCTTGTGGCCAATGTGAGTATCAGTTCTCTGTGTTTCCTGGTCATTCTTTTATATTCACCTTCTCATAAATATGGTACTTTAAAGGAAACACGATATTGAGTTTATGAGATATAAAGAATCTTACACATATTTGCACTTAAGACTTTCTCAAATCTCAAGCCATTGAATACATAATTGTGGTATAGAATTCTAGATGATTTCTAATGGTTTTCATGGTCACGGCTTTCTTCTCCATTAAGTCCCAAAGATATCATGAACTTCAGTCTGCATGGCTTATATCCAATGATAATCTCTGTGTCCTGAAAACAAATTTTAAGCAGCTGTAACTTAATGCATCTATTGACACTAAAATGTAACTAACGGCACTGAAACATTTTGAAACAGAAATAAAATCTTTGAACTAGCGACTTGGGAGCAAAATTTTTCCAGAGGTTCAAATTTGGGGATTATCTTTAATGCATATGCATAGTTTAGATTAATTCAAAAGCATATATTTAGCTCCTATGATGTGGCAGTTTTCACGCAAAGCACTAAGGACATACGGCCCTTCCTCTAAATTAACTTCATAGCTTTCGTCATTGAAGAAAAAGGAGAAATGAACACATACAAGATAACTTAATGCCATTTGTCAAGTGCTATGACTTGCACTTGTATGAATAGCATTATGAAATATGTAGCCAGGACACTCAATTTCCCAGATGAAATAAGAACGACTAAGACATGTTCCATAAATATTGTCTGAGCATCTGATTTTGGGGTAGCAAAACAGTTGTTCATAAAATCCAATAAAGATGCTATCCTGATTATTAGGTACAGGAGACCTCATTAAATGCTTACATAGTTTACATACTTGGTTTTGTCCTGTTTTTCATTCAAATAATCTTTTTTCAACACTTACCATGTGAGTAGTTCAAGCAGAATTTTCTCATCCATAAAATGTACACATTTATAGAATATTTTGATATTTAATGAAATAATATATATGCACGTAAACCAAAAATAAACTTCTATAAGCCCTCCAACTAACTGAATGGATCCCTCCTCTTGGCAAAGAGGATTCCAAAGTAAACCTGAAAAACTACTTCAGGCTATGATGGGAAGTGGGGGTTGAACATGCCTTAATATACTCTCTTCCCTTTGGAATTCAGACACAGCAGACCGGCATTAACATTAAAACAAAGATTTTTTTAAATTGTACTTTGGGTTCTGCGGTACATGTGCAGATCATGCAGGATTGCTGCATAGGTACATACATGGCAATGTGGTTTATGGCCTCCATCCCCTTGTCACCTATATATGGCATTTCTCCCCATGTTATCCCTCTCCAACTTCCCCCATCCCCTGCTGCCTCTCCCCTAGCCCCCACCCAACAGATCCCAGTGTGTGATGCTCCCCTCCCTGTGTGCATGTATTCCCATTGTTCAACACCCGCCTATGAGTGAGAACATGCGGTATTTGATTTTCTGTTCTTGCGTCAGTTTGCTGAGAATGATAGTTTCAAGATTCATCCATGTCCCTACAAAAGACACAAACTCATTGGTTTTTATGACTGCATAGTATTCCATGGTGTATATGTGCCACATTTTCCTTGTCCAATCTATCACCAATGAGCATTTGGGTTGGTTCCAGGTCTTTGCTATTGTAAACAGTGCCACAATGAACATACATGTGCATGTGTCTTTGTAATAGAACAATTTATAATCCTTTAGGTATATACCCAGTAATGGGATTGCTGGGTCAAATGGAATTTCTATTTCTAGGTCCTTGAGGAATCACCACACTGTCTTCCATGATGGTTGAACTAATTTACACTCCCACCAACAGTGTAAAAGTGTTCCTATTTCTCCACATCCTCTCCAGCATCTGTTGTCTCCAGATTTTTTAATGATTGCCATTCTAACTGGCATGAGATGGTATCTCAATGTGGTTTTGGTTTGCATTTCTCTAATGACCAATGATGATGAGCATTTTTTCATATGTTTGTTGGCCTCATATATGTTTTCTTTTGAAAAGTGTCTGTTTATATCCTTCACTCACTTTTGAATGGGTTTGTTTTTTTCTTGTAAATCTGTTTTAGTTCTTTGTAGATTCTGGATATTAGCCCTTTGTCAGATGGGTAGATTGTGAAAATTTTTTCCCATTCTGTTGGTTGCCAGTTCACCTGTTTAATAAATGGTGTTGAGAAAACTGGTTAGCCATGTGCAGACAGCAGAAACTGGACCCCTTCCTGACAGCTTACACTAAAATTAACTCCAGATGGATTAAAGACTTAAACATAAGACTTAACACTATAAAAGCCCTAGAAGAAAACCTAGGCAAAACCATTCAGGACACAGGCATAGGTAAGGACTTCATGACTAAAAGACCAAAAGCATTGGCCACAAAAGCCAAAATAGACAAATGGGATCTAATTAAACTCCAGAGCTTCTGTACGGCAAAAGAATTGTTAAAACAACAATCTTAAGAACGACAAAACAGACTCTTTACAGCAATAAGATACTGAATTCTAACCTGACTGTAGTCTAGCACCACATGACAGACTGTAGACCCTGAAAGAAATTATTTTACCCTGAAATATATTTCTTTGACATATTGTAAAATGGCCACAGCAAGGCTGACTCTTGTGAGGGAAATGTACACTCTGTAGAGAATCCCCTTCCCTTACTAGGTCTTTTTCTGATCCTGAAGTGATTAGCTGAGAATCTAGCATCTTTTAAAGATCTGAATGGGAAATATTTGCCACTTATTGTCTTTAAGGGCAGCCACTTATGAGACTTCATCCACATAACAGAACCTTGGTCTCCACAATCTCTTATCTTAATAATAACTTAACTCTTTCAACCAATTGCCAATCAGAAAATCTTCAAGTCCACCTATAACCTAGAAGATCCTGCTTCCAGTTGTCCAACTTTTATGGACTGAACCAATGTATAACTCATATGTATTGACTGATGTCTGCCTGTAACTTCTGTCCAACTAAAATGCGTAAAAATCAGGTTGTAATCTCACCACCTTGGGCACATGTTCTCAGTACGTCTGGAGACTGTGTTGGGCCTTAGCCACTCACATGTGGCTCAAAATAAGCCTCTTTAAATACTAAGTTTGACTCTTTTTTTGTTGACATAAAGTACTCACTACAATATCTAGTACAGGTAATTGCTCTCCACTCTACTCCCTCCCAAAAAAGAAAAAAAACTCTACATTTTTACTGAAGGCTTTGCTTATCATTGCAATTATCTGTCCTTAGGCAAAAATTTTCACATATGAAGATATGAGATTAGTTGTCACAGTTATTCCCTCAGAAGAGGTCATCCTACTTATCAAAATAAGTTGCTTGTGTTTATGTCTGAAAGAAGAGCCACATATTTCTTAAAGACAACATGACTCATATGGAGCTTCTCTATGTGGCTAGAGGTCAGTTCTTAAGGGAGATAGCTCAACTGAAGAGGCATAGTTGTTTGTAATGGAGACGGAGGGCTTCGGAATTTCCATAGGATCTATGGATAGGTTCTATAGAGTCTGTTCCTCTTAAACATAGTGAATGAACAAATTATGAAAGACTTTTTTTTTTTTTTTAAGTTTTTCATTTTTTTTGAGACGGAGTCTCGCTCTGTTGCCCATGCTGGAGTGCAATGGTGCATTCTCGGCTCACCACAATCTCTGCCTCCTGGGTTCAAGCGATTCTCCTGCCTCAACCTCTCAAGTAGCTGGGATTACAGGTTTGTGGCACCATGCCCAGCTAATTTTTGTATTTTTAGTTGAGACGGGGTTTCACCATGTTGGTCAGGCTGGTCTTGAACTCCTGACCTCATGATCCGCCCACCTCAGCCTCCCAAAGCGCTGGGATTACGGCTTGAGCCACTGTGCCTGGCCAATTATGAAAGACTTTTAAATGAACCAAAAGAACACTGGGTATCTTCATTGTAAAAGCAGGCATTATCTAATATACAATTCCAAGTTACCTGATTCTATGGAGGGCTGATTGAGCTATTTTACAAAGCTATAAATTATACATAGATGATAGCGATTAAAATAACACTTATCCAAAGACATGTAAATTCCTTTTGGTGGAGGGACAACTGATTTTTCTCTCCACTGCAACCTATGGAAAGCCAGTTTTTCATCTATTTGTAGATTCATTTAAACATTCCTGACTCGATCATATATGTGCAGTAATTTGAATTTTTTATTAAACCAGTTGATAACATCTTACTGGATTCTTTGTTAATAACTGAGTTAAATAAAATTTTGACAGATCTTTATATTTGTATAACAATCTTGAATTTGATCCGTTTGAAAATTATCTTTTAATTTTATTTGTTTTGATTTCCCATAATAATTTAGCCAAGTACTGCCATATGAACCCAGTGTTTATGTTTGTAGATACTATCATTTTGGTCTCAGGAACTTTTAATCATAAAAGAACAGAGACAGCAAAAGGCCAACAATGATATGTGCAGAAGCTCCACAAAATATTAGAATTATCATAATATAGCACACTGTGTTATAATTATGCTTTGTAAGAGATACAAGACAGAGTGTTTATGCTTGGCTTTTTTTTAGATAGGGTCTGGCTCTGTCGCCCAGGCTGGAGTACAATGGTGCAATCTCAGCTCACTGCAACCTCTGCCTCCAGGTTCAAGTGATTCTCCTGCCTCAGCCTCCCGAGTAGTTGGGATTACACGCACCTACCACCATGCCCAGTTAATTTTTGTATTTTTAGTAGTGTCAGGGTTTCACCACACTGGCCAGGTTTATGCTTGGTTTTGTTTGCATATTTTTAAGTAACAACATAATAAAAATGATTTAAAACTGGGATTCAAAGAGAAGATTTTTGTACTAGTTTTGTTTTTGTCTTAAAGACACTGTATATATTGTAGCAGTTTGTGAAACAATGGCCTGGAGAATTGTGGACAATGTATATTTCAAATTTTGCATTTGTGAAAATTTAGTGTCTACGTTATAAAACTCTGGTGTCCCGAAATAATTTATTTTAATCTCATGATCATCTTTAATTCATACTTACTTCCCATCAGATCATGTACTATAAGAATAAAGAGAAGTAGCGCCCACCATCTCTGCTTGCTGAAAAGCTGCAGAGGCCATCAGGAGCCCATGCACCTGAGACTTTTATCTTTACCCAAGAAAGTAATAAAAGAGGTCAGACGATGACAACTGTGTCCTCAACAGCCAGGTCCCAGGAATCAGTGGCTTTTGAGTATGTGGCTGTGTACTTCACTAAGAAGGAATGGGCCATCATGGTGCCTGACCAGAGGGCCTTGTACAGGGATGTGATGCTAGAGAACTATGAGGCTGTGGCCTTTGAAGTGCCACCCACTTCCAAACCAGCTTTGGTCTCTCATCTGGAGCAAGGGAAAGAGCCCTGTTTCACCCAACCATAGGGAGTCCTAAACAGGAGGGAATGGAGAGCAGGCTTTATAGGATACTCGGAACTGAGAAGATATACTTACTTAGCTAAAGCAATGTTACTTATAATAAAATCAAAACTGCTTCAAAATCATCAATGCTGGGAAGACAGGAGAAAGACTTAATTCTCGACATTCAAATATCAGTTTTCAAAGTAAGGAGTTGATGTAAGAGCCACCTTAAATGATATCAAATGCACATTTTCTTTTTCTGTAGACTGGTTCTATAATGTTTTTCATTTATTAAAATAATTCATTTTGACATAAAAAAAGAATAACGAAAGCTCAAAATAAATGTCATTGTTTTAAAAATCCAGCCATAGTGGAGCTTTGAAAGCCTCCCCGTGTAGCTGTAAAATATCATTCATCTCTTCAGATTTTGATATATTACTCGAGTTTAGTAATATTAGAGTCAGACTATGAGATAATTTTATTAGCCAAGAACTGTGAGGAGAGATGTATTTATGCTGCATCCATTTTAAAGTAAGAAGGCAGGAGGAAAGGAACGACACAAAATTCGTGCTGCTTAAGCTGTTAGAATCATTTCCTATCCTTGTACAACTAACTATATCTTGGGGAAATGACAGCTGTTAGGTTGGAAGTATGTTTTAATTGTTTTCTTTAAAAAATACTTTTTTTCTGTATACTATTCACTTAAAAGAGGCTTTTAATGTCTGCCTTGAAAAAAAAAAAGGCTTTTAAATTCTGTCTTTAAGTTGGCCTTTAAGTTTTTAACTCTGCCTTAAAATTGTGTATCCTGAAACAACTCTTTGGGGCATGTAACAGAGTGTTCTCTCTAGTGATGGAGAAAGAAATACAAAATACACAACTCTACCGCTGTACAGAACAGGTGAAGATTCCAGGTTTGGCTGTGAACTTCCTGGAAAGGCAAGCTTTAAGAGGTTCTTACTGCTTGAAAAATGATGTTCATTTGGTCAGAGAGGAATTCTCAGCAAGTAGGAGATTAGGGACATGTCCATTGTTCTTTCACAGTTACTTATCCCTAGTGCCTGGCACATAGATATTCAATATATAAATCAATCATGTTTATAGCTAAGATTGGACCAAGCCAGCATGGCTGTGTTGAAAGATTTTGAAAAACAAAATCAGCGACAGCATGTGCAAGTCTATTATAGCAAAAACACTTTAGCATTTATCTTGTTTTAATGAAGGAACATTATTTAAGTTATATTAGGTATATAATTAAAACATTTATTGTTTTGTTTTTATTTTAGGTTATGGAGATAGGCAAACAGATACATATACAAAACTGCTATCATTTTATTTCACTGTGAATTTGTTCTGTAGTGAGGTATTTTGATATTAAAGGAAGTGATGAATTTTTCAACTTATTTTAGTTATGGTTTTCTACAATATTTAAGCAGCAAAGAGGACTTTATGCCTCAAGGCAAGGTTGATTCAGAGAGAACAAAAAAGTACATTTTTGGCCTTGGAGCAATTAATTTGACCTTTGTAAGTCAACAGTACAGACAATAGTCTTTAAAATCATGGTTTTGAATTGCAAGTACCAGGTGCTGGAGAGAAAAAAAATTCCAAAAGCTTGGCTTTAAATATCAAGAATCAAATCTTACAGAACTTAGAGCAGAGGGTTCAAGGCCACAGTGAAGGTGGAAAAGATAAGGGATGTCACATGAGCAGTTTTTCTACAGCACAGCAGAGGAGAGACAGGGAAAGTAAAACAAAAGGAGTATAGACAGTATGGGTTGCCCTCTTCCCTGAACCTACTCTGGGGTTGAAACTCTGGGGAACTGAGTGATAGAAACTTCCTAAAATATTTAGTCCCTCTTGTATTGGGGATTCACACCAAGTCAACTCAGAAACTTGAGAAGAAAAGAGTCCTGCTGATTGCCTTCATCTAACTAAGCTGCAGTAGGCAGAAATATCAACGAGGTAGTTCTGGGTAAAGAAAAGGCCTGAGATACTGCCCACCCCACCTGTGTTTTTGTTTGTTTGTTTAGAATGAAAGGAAGTTAAGAGTTGACAATCAGCAAGCCTGAAGAGTTACTCCAGCTTGATGTCATGGGAGTCCACAGCTGCACAACGCTGCAGAGTGGGCAGTCCTAGCTGTGAACCCTCCTTTGCAGAGCTTATGTCAGCGGGAGAAATTGAGCACGGCTGGCTGACTCCATTTTGCTTCTAGCCTGATACGCTGCTGGCTTCACTCATTACTGCGCATGAAGCAAGCTAAACATGGGAGGAGGAGTTTAGTTTAACTTTGAAGCAAAGATGATACCAGTCCCTTCCTAAAACGGATCCCTTTCTCATCTGCGGGCTGAAATTGCCTTTGTAGGACTAATGAAAGGCTACAAGATTTGGTGAGAGGGGCATGAATTCTGCTAAAATGTAGGCATGGTTTCTATAATCCCTTACTGCTCAAGAATCATGTAGCCAGGGGTTACAAGATTTGTGACTTCACCAATTGCTCCTATAGTTAACATCACCACTATAGAACCCAAGATTGCTCTTTCCAAATGATTTTCAAACTTTTGCATTCCGGCAACTGACCCCACCCAGACACAGGCAGTCCTGTGGCCCCATCCAGAGGCAGACTCAGCGCATGCCGACCATTTTTCACATTCCTATGACTGTTCTCCAACCAATAAACAGCACCTATTCTGTAGTCTTCTGCCCACAAAATTATTTGAAAGCCTCTAACCTCTGAGCCTTCTGACCAATTTGAGTGATTCTTCCACGTGGCCAGCGTCACATTACTTAAACTCTTCCTTTATTGCAATACTATAGTCTCAGTGAACTTGTTTTGTCTGTGCAGCAGGCAAGAAAAAACCCATAGGGTGATTACAGAGGTGGAATATCTTGAATTGAACCCAAAGAGGATCACTCTGAGACAGGAAGTAGTCGAGTTACCTCAAATTGCAAGATTGAATTTTCTGCTACCAATCAAAAAAGGACCAGAGTTGAATTGTGCTTAGCAGCAGAAATATGAAAGCTGTGTTTTACTCACTTGATTCTTGTTTCATTTTCATCTCAGTCATATAGAGTTTTAAAACAAAAGTGAATACATTCTAAATATATGCTCTTCCACAAACATTTATCAGTTCAATTTTAAATAATTAAATGGTAACTAACAGGGAGGAGAAGAGATTCTTCTGAAACTCCTGGGTCCCTAGCATTAGTGCAATGCTTGACCTAAAATATACATGTAAATTTTTGAATTAGTAATTGAATAAATAACTGACAATACTCATCTAGATAATAACAATAAATGCTAATATTACTGAACACTTTGTTGGAACTAAACCTTCACCTGTACTACCTCATTTACTCTTCAACCACCTATACAGTAATATCAATATTCTTACTTTACACAGTGGGAAATTTTGGTTTATAAGGGTGAAGCAATCTACTCAATGTCTCAAAACTAGTTAATGGCATTTCTGAGATACAAACATATACAATCCAAAATCTTATAATGCTGAAGCTTAATTTTAAAAGTTGTTTTCGAATATTTGAAGAAAATTTAGAAATTTGGTTTCACACTGCCATTTGCTTTTTTGTTTGTTTGTTTGTTTTTATGAGACTTTCTTTTAGTATTCTCACTTAACATCATAACATAGTAGATCTGGGAGGAACTTTATGGATTACCTCGTCCAGCCCCCTGTCTAATGATTGATGGAACTGACTTTTTCAAGGGCAGAGCAAACAAGTTCTTTCTTTCTTTAGGAATAAATCTTGCTCTCTTCTTTCCTCTTCAGTTTTTTCTCTTATTTCCTCACCCATTTAATAATTGTTAAAAGAGCTGGAAGTTGAAGTGTAGTGGTGTTTAAGATAAAGGATTGGTAATATAAGATCAGTGAATGAGGGCTGAAGGGAGAGTGGGTAAAGCCAATCCCTTTGCATTAATATATTATACTATAAACTCTTCCTAAAGCTATGTTTTGCAAATGCCTGCTAAATGTATCCACTGTAAAGAATTTTTTTTAATAATGGCACGAATACTGCTACCTCCAACCTCAAATTTATTTCATTGCAAAGCAGATTTTCGTATTTTGAAGATCTATTTTGTATATATTCTACTTTAATGTTCTGTGCCAACTTGCACAATACCCAAAATATAACAAAATATCAATCTTGTTTGAAACAATAAATAGACCTTTCAAATTCTTACATCGTTAGTATTTTCTATTCTGGCATTCAAAATGTGTTTTTGTTGTTCTCTTTTCAAACAGCTTTACAGGAAAAGCATGGGTGGACAAATAGATGTACTCAAAATTGATGATTCGATGGAATGTGTCTGAGGAGAAATGATGTCTTTAAAATGTTGAATAGTTTCCACAACTACTCATTCTTTAAAACTGTTAGACACTGAGATACATTGACAAATGGGTCTATCAGTTTCTCTGCATTGGCCACCACAGCAGAATAGGTAATGTACTCTATTATTTTGTTAGACATGCACTTCTAGTGACATTATAGTGCCCATAAAATGGTCTGGTAACTTACAACTGGGATAAAGCTAATATATTTCAGACTTAGTAGAAAGGTTTCTTTGGAACTTACTTTTGCATTAATATAGGATCTTACTGTATCGTCCTTCCTGTGTCTTCTGTTCTGTCTACTCACCTAATTTTGTTGTTCTTATGATTCTTAAATTGTTCTTGCAGCTAGTTTTTGTTTAAAGACTCAGATAGGACTATTCTATATGGTCAATCACTGCATGGCCTGGAGTAGCAAATGTGCAGCCAGGCCCAGAGTGTGTACACAATGGAATATAACCAGAGATTGGGTCACATTACCCCAAGGGTGTCATTTCATCCTGTACCTGTAGCTCTGCTTGCCAACCTGACTTTTTAACATCTGTAATTTACGTCCTTCTTCCCTTTTGTCCAAAAGGCTAACTTGTCAACCTCCTTCCCACGCACAAGGATTTAAATCTGCCCAACATTCAAAAGCACATATGCTCATAAATGGAAGGAATCTGAAACATGAAAAGCATTTGCCAGTATCTTGGCTCTCGGTCCTCATTTTGAGTTATGCATTAGGATTCTTTGATGACTCCTAAAGCTTGAATAATTAATGAAAACATGGATATGATCAAACACTTTGAAAGTAATTGGTCAATCTGCTCCTTTTATCCACCGCAGACAGAATTATTTACGGAACTTCAAGACTTATTTAAGAGAGGCTTTCTAAAAACTCAGAAGAAAATATTTTCTTTTTTCTTCGTATTTTGTGATCCCCCTTTCTTCTTTTCTTCTCTGCTGCCTCCTCCTTAATTTCCTTCTTAATGATTCCATTTCATCAGTTTAAATAAAAAATAAATTGTAGGTGATGAAATTAATTGTTCAACTTTGCTCAAAAATTTAAGGAAGCCATTATCTTAGCAGAAGGTGTAGGGGATGGAATTTTCAAATTCTATTTCTAATGAAGTACTTGTAGTTTTGTTTTTAATGGGGGAGTACAGATTCAATATAGGATGTTTTATTAAGATACAGATACCCTAAATATTTGACAGAATTCCTGAACCGTCCACAGTATTCCCTCCTGAAAGGAAAAACTCAAGAAGCTGTGTAGGTGTAATAGGACAAGAAAGATCATATTTTTTATCTTTCAACATCAGCTGCTTTTTAAAAGTTTTCTGCTGCAGGCCCCAGAATTGAAATGTGACTTGAGGCTTCAACCCAGTGGGCAAGATATGATATTTTCTAAACTTCAGACTATAAAAATAATAAATGCTTATATCTATGTCTACTGACATTAGAAAAATGCTCAATACTTTTAGCTGTCCCAAATCTGCCTGTGACTACTGAAGATAAATACCTACAGCTGCTTACTTGAATGTTAAGCACTGTCTGCAGTAGAAGCAAAACAATTAATGAATGTTGATTGAGTTCTTTCTGATCCATTAACTATCATGAGTTGTTGTTATGGGTTGAATTTTATACACTGCCCCCCTAAATTCATATGTTGAGGTCCTGACCCTCAAGACCTCTGAATGTGAACTAATTGGAAATAGGGTCATTGCAGATATAATTAGTTGTGTTAAGATGAGGTCATTCTGGAGTAGGGTGGGCCCCTAATCCAATATGACTGGTGTCTTTGTAAAAAGAAGAAACGTGGACACAGACATGCACACAGAAAGAATGCCTTGTGACAATAAAGGCAGAGATTCGTTGTCTTGGCTGCTGCTGCTGCTGCCAAGGAACAACAGAGGTTGCTGGTAAACCACCAGAAGCTAGGAGAGAGGCCTGGAACATATTCTCCCTCATGGCCTTCAGAAGGAACCCACCCTGCTCTTACTTTAATGGCAAACTTTCAGACTCCAGAACTGTAAGGTAATTAATTTCTATTGTTTGAGCCTGCCAGTTTATGGTATGGTAGTACTCCCGTATCTGTGGGGAATACATTCCAAGACCCCCAGTGGATTCCTGAAACCATGGATAGTACTGAACCCAATTGCTGCTAATCAGAACACATTTCTGGTCATGTCGTCCACTCACACACTTAATGCGTTTTCCATCTTAACTAAGCCCTTATCAGGCACTGTGGCTGTAACTTTTGTAGTTGAGGTTCAACAGCAAAAGTAGCAAAAATTTATTTTTCCTTCTTCATAGTTTCACTAATAGCAGGTTTCTTCTTACTGTAGATGTTAGCAAAAAAATTTTTTTTCTATTAGATCAAAAACTTTAACCTTTAAAGGAAGTACTTTATGGCTTCTCTTGGGCATATCTGAAATACCACCATCACTAGTTTTATACTTTTGCGCCATTATTAAGTAAAATAAGTGTTTCTTGAACATAAGCACAGTGATATCTTGACAGTTGGTCTGACAATGGAGAGGGCTACTAAGTCTCATGGGGTAGGGAGTGTTACCAGTGCAGATATGCTGGACAACGTGGGGATTCAGATACCAGATGGGACAGGGAAGGATGGCATAGGATTTTATCATGTTATTTAGAATGGTGTGCAATCTAAAACTTAGAACTTGATGTTTTCTGAAATTTACTATTTAATATTTTTGGACTGCAGCTGACCATAGGTAACTGAAACTGCAGAAAGCAAAATTGCTAATGGGGGGTACCTACTGTACTTTGTTATGGCAGTCCTAGTGAACTATTGAAGTCATTTAGTAGAAAGATGTATAAAATCTGATTTAATATTTACAATGCATAGCATGTATATTTATTTATTATTATGAGGAGACAAAGCCTTCAGTCGTCTAGTAATTACATCTGAATTGGCAACACACATTTTTAGAATCACTTTATAATCACATTTATGTACTCCCTTTGGAAAGCAAACTACACCTTGAATAATTTACATTTTAACATCTGGGTCAAAATCACATCAAATTTTAGGAATCTATCAAATGATGATAAAGAGAAACTAGAAAGTGGCTTCAAGGACTTACTAAAATACTGTTGACAACCATTTCACCTTGTGATGCAGCTTTGGTTCAGAGATTACTGCAGAAGTAGAACTAGGATTTATAGGGCCTAAATCTTATACAACTTTGGGGTTCCTGTTTAAGAAAAAAGACAAGATTATATGTCAAAAATTAGATCCAAATGGAATGAGCCTGTGTAAGTGATAGGTCCTGAAGCTTAGTCTTGACTTAAATCCACCTCTGGAGGTAAGGCAGTAACAATACAGCCCAGAGACAATACAACTGGTTCTACAGGAATTAAGAGATGTTAATATCAATACCATTTTGCTACACTTCATTTGTGAAAGAGACAGAAGGTGAAACACAAGGGAAAGGATAGATGACAATATCAAAAGACATTGTAAATGTGCTAGATGGATCAATTCAGCCTAATATCCAATCATCATTTCTTTACAAGCAACTGAGTAAGACTGTGTCACCAGACATCAAGTCAATTGGCTGGCAGTGTGGCAATTTATGCTAAGAGTCAGTCAACTAGTTATTAAAATTATGAACCATTAGACAGATTAGAAATTATTCATATTATGATGGGGTATCCCAGAGACACAGCTGCATCTACTGACATATCTGTATCATTACGTTTCCCTTCCCTCTGTACAGTTGTCAATACTTTCTTAGAGTCAGCTTCAAAGCCCATACTATTTCATATATCTATGCCTCTGCCATTCTGATTTCTCTGGTTGGATGTCACCTTCATCTTGCCAGTAAATGGCCACTTACCCTTCTGTGTCCCATATGGTTCAGAAAATAATGGATGGAGCATTTATTACTTTATGTGTTTCTACATTACTCCATGACATTTAAGTTCTTGAAGCAATAAATGTGACACATCATGTAGAAGAGCTACACTTTTTAAAGTCTGTACCTTTCTCTCCTGTTTATTCTTCTCATAGACAATAGCATCTCCTATTTGTCCTTCTAAATTATCCCCAAACTCCTTTCCCAGCCTTGGTTTACTCATGTGGTCACCTTCCTCCATCTCTTGAATTGTGATAATCAAAAAACTCATCAGCCAAAGGCAGCCCCTTTCTAAGAAAGGAGGGCAATGGAGAGAAAGAAACTAAGAAAACAACCTTTAGCTCCAGGTGGCAGGGGAAGTCTGGGAACACTCTATGTTGATAATATGTGTTCCTTCTTTTTTAAAAATTCAGGCACTGCAGGAAAAACTTTCTAATGACCCACTGCGACTTCTCTCACCATTAATTGATTATTTTGTATCTTTAACATGTTGACTTTATTGTATTTATGATAATACACTGAAATTATTTTTTAAGCCTATTTCTGCCAGACAGTGACCTTCCTGAGATCAGGAACTCTTTATTCTCAAGGAGCAACAAAGGTTGTTGCCTAGCACAGTGATGGGTACACTATCCATTCTTAAGGAACCCTTGTAAGAGAGTAAAATATTTTCACAGGTTATGTTTCTGTTCTCTCGGTCATGTTTACTTAAAATCTACATGATAACTAGAAATTTGACATGCTCATTTTAAGAAAGACTTACATGTAGTAGTTGCCAAATAAATATTTATGGATTAAGAGATGAATTCACAAGATTTGAACTTGGGAATCATTAATCTCTACAAACAGACTTTTATGGTCCTAAGTAGAAATCATTGCAGATTTCTGAATACAAAATGTGCCCAATGCAGATTTCTTAATTAATTATATAATTAAGTTGCCAAATTCAGGCTAGATTTGTTTTTGGCAGTTTTAATGTGCCACATGGAAAATGACTTAACATTCCTTCATTTTTTCACAAAAGAATCGGAAGGACATTTAGACTTCTCCCACATGTATATGATAATCTGTCATGAAGAATTCCAAACAAATGGAAATACTGATATCACTGCAGGTGGTTTCCATTTTTCACCATGTTTCACTTAACATTTGACAGCCCTGCTCCTTAGATACTGCCAAATAAAGGCTATATTTCAAATACAAAAATGAAGAATAAGGAAGAGCACAGCAAGTACAGGAAAGAATGAGGCAAGGACTCTGACACAGGAAGAGCATAGAATATTCAGAGAAGAGAAAGGACACCTGAACGTTTTCCAGACAATGGTGACAATTTGGTAGATGAGCTGAACTTGTATAGAGTATTTTAGGTTGTGATTAGAGACTTGAACTTTATGCTAAAATTTAATGGTGAGTCATTAGAGGTTCCGCAGGCTAAGAGTCACTAAGATAGATCCACTGGACTCAAGGGGTAGAGTCCACAGTGAGATTAGAGTTTACAGGAAACACTCAGTTAGACCTATGAATGGGGAAGGTGTTAGTGGGATGCTGAAATGGTTTCGAAAGGTCTAATACACTTGGGGTACACAATCTTTGGCATAGGTATTTCTGTCCATTCTTGTTAATAGCCCCCACCTCCACTTTTATTCTAAACACATATTGATACAACAGGACTGAGCAACTGAAATATATATATGTGAATGAATACTGACTTCCAAGTCCCATAACAGCATCTTATCAGCATCAACGTACAAAGATGGTCTAATTTGTATGTCCCTGTAAAACCTACAGCCAGATGTGCAGACTCCTGCAGAGCCAAACATGTACTAATTATATTTAGGATCAATATGCTAAAATTAGCTAGTTAGTATATTACCATTCATGGCAAGAAACTAAACTGCAATACTGTAAGAAGAACCAGCCACTGAAAGGAAGTTCCCTACTACAGAGTATAAGAAATGTGAGCTTCTGTGGTCTGCTAGCACTTTCTTCTACCACAGTGATTCACACTATCCCTCTGCTCTCCTACTACCTGGCCAAAGGACCTAGGCCTCTCACTGAGAGCCACTGAACTGGGTATTATCCACTGATTGTCCTGGGTAGCAATCAATAAAAAAAGGCCATCCATAGTTTTATGGTGACTAATGGACCATATAAGCCACCCACCAAGAAATTAAGGTATTGTCACTCCTACTTCAAAGGAATATGCATATGTGGCGCATTTATTAATAGGAAGGTAAAGTTTAGATATATTGAATAATATTACATGGAGAAGTTTTTTAAAATAATGTCAAATAATCTTATAAGTAATTTGTGGAAAGGCTACCTCTGGTCAGTCTCCATGTTCTATTTTGAAACTGGTTTGCTACAGGTGTTAGACACCCTGTAGCTTTTATAGTAATCTACCAAAACTCTGCATCAGCTGCTTTCCCCAAAGCTCATTAGTTTCTGATAGAAGCTGCCAAAATCTCAGTTTATACATCTGCTCTCTGAAATCTTCAACTGAAAAACCCATCTTTCATTTTCAATGGGGGTAATTTAGAAGACGGGGTTTGGTATATGGAAATTTTTTTTTTTTCCTTTTCAGCTAACTTTGAAAGGATAAAACTATTCCATCTGTGAAAGGATAGCTTGTGTATGGGGATGTTTCTTCCCACCAAGTCTTACCTTTTTTTATGTGGTACAAATGAATCAAATGTCGATTTTTATTTTTGAAATGCACATATTTTTAATATCTGCTAATTAATTCATGGGTCTTGTTTAGAAACAACAGTTGGCCCACAGGCCTTTTTAAGAAAGAAACCTAAAGAAGAAAGGGTCTCCTTATTTTGTTGATCCAGCATTCTGCTCATCTATTTTTAGCAGATTCTTCTTCAGTTTTCCCCATTGGACAGGATCAAGGAGCTGAAACTACATTATAATGAATCTTTTCAATCAGCCTACTTGTCTTCCTACCTGTATAAAGCGTAACAAAATATTAGGCTGCCAAAACCCACAGAAACTATTTTCTTTGTAGAATAAGGAATCCTTAGAGCAGCAGCTCTGAATGTGCCCCTATAATAATTATATGAAATGGATCGAAGTATGTGGAAAAGCAGGTGTATATTTTATTTTTAATTTTACATTTCCTCAGTGCTTTTCACAGTTCTTTAAATAGAAATCAGTTCCCAGAAATTGGTCTGCTATATCTTTCAAAGTAAAACTAAAAGACTGACGAATCTAACCATAAATAAGATTGTAGTATTTTCAACAGAGTGAATGGATCATAATCATATTATGCAGGGAGCTGTGGAGATTATGGGAGTGGGGCAATCTCAAATCATAACCATGAGTTCCAGGCCCTCCTTCTGTTTCAGGAAAGATCCATCTGTTTCTAGATACAATCTAGACATCAACATTTTTAAAAAAGCAAATAGGACACTTGCTATATAATTATTAAAATAACCTCACAGCACTGTATACAGTATTCTTTAAAATCCAAATCTTTACAGCATTCCAATAAATTGTACTGGATTACAATATGTTTCATATTATTTAAAATTTAAAGTTAGAATGCCAAGACTAAAATCTATTTCCTAATTCAAGAAAAGGTAGACTACTTTTTCTATTTATGTAACTACTATATAGACTATAAAGGCTACTATTTCTATTTAATTTTTAATTGCTAAAACCCAGAAAAATTAGTCAACAGATTTTTAGTTTTTTCTGGAATGGTCTGACACTGGAAAATGATTACTGAGACCATTCTTGGGGATGATTATGCCAGTGAACTTAGTGGATCTTCTTGAAATTCTTAAATTAATGGCATCAAATAAACACCTTATGAGTATAGTAAAAATCAAACACAGACACGGGGTTTGAAGCTGGTGAGAGGCACTGCTGAGCCTTTGGTACTAGAACTCACAAATATACATCAGGATGAGGATTCAGAGGAAGGATATCATGTGAAAGTTTGTTTCTGAAAGTGGACAAAATGAGTGTTCAAGAAAAAAATCACAATTCTATTCTTGGGAATCAACATTGTGGGAAAGACAGTCTTTTAAGTCCTAAAAAATTTATACAATTTGCTACTAATAACATGATATGTGAAAATCTGCATAATATCTGACATAATAGGCTGGTCATTTTTTAATGTTGACCATAGTTTTTCTTACCTTTCATGATTTTGTAATAAGCATATGTATTAATTAAATCATACGTTATACCTAAAGATGTGAATGATAATTAGAAGCTGCTTTCCAGTGAAGTTTCATTTTTCCAGGATGACAATTATCATTCAACAGTATGTTATCAAAGTTGTTTACTCTATATAATACTAGTTTTAACTTTTACTTCACAATAGTAAGTTTTTGGTAGGTCACATTTTCAATACTATAAAGTGATTTAAGATGCATTTTGTTAAGATTTAGAATGTATTTTTATCATGGACACATTTGTTAACATGTACTACATAAGTATAGCCATGTGATACTATTTTGGACAGACTTAATATAAGTGAAGAAAACCATTTTAATTTTCAACTTAAAATTTCAAAATTTCATAGTTCAAATTTTGTTTTTCCAAGTCATTATTTATTAAATGAATGTGTACCACTTATGTGTCAGGCACTATTCTAAGTGTTTTACAAGCATTCATTTATTTAATCCTCATAATAATTACATAAAGCAGATAATGCTATTCCCATTTTATAGATAAGAAACTGAGGCACAGATTAATAAGCAAGATTCCTAAAGTTACTTAGCTAGCAAAAGGTGGCATGGGGTTTTTACCCCCTAGCAGGCTGGCTCCAGAGTCCATAATTTTAACCACTACACCATGCTGCTTCTCAGAATACCACTACGTAGCTCACCTTACATATTAGATTTACACAACTCTCTTACTGTAGAATGAATGTTTCAGACTATTCAGGAATAGCAGCACCACAAAAGAGCTCCATGCATCTTCATATACACCCATGCTATTTTTCTAATCCCTTGATATTTGTGTTCTTTTATTTTATTCAGTAAATACATACTTCAGTACAATATTGGATACAAGTGGCTACAATGGTATTCTTGCCTTATGCCTGATCTTATGGAATAAGTTTTAAGTATTTCATTATTATTATTATTTGAGATGGAGTCTCATTCTGTCGTGCAGGCTGGTGTGCAGTGGCACGATCTCGGCTCACTGCAACCTCTGCCTCCTGGGTTTAAGCTATTCTTCTGCCTCAGTCTCCCGAGTAGCTGGGATTACAGGCATGTGTCACAATGCCCGGCTAACTTTTGTATTTTTAGTACAGATGGGGCTTTACCAGGCTAGCCAGGCTGGTCTTGAACTTCTGACCTCAGGTGATCTTCCTGCTTCAGCCTCCCAAAGTGCTTAGATTACAGGTGTGAGCCACACCGCGCCTGGCCAAGTATTTCATAATTAAGTATGATGTCGGACACACTTTGTTGAATTGGAAAAATTCATTTTTATTACAAGTTTGAGTGTTTTTAAATTATGGAAAATGTAAAATTCAAACAATTTTTTTCTGTATTTATTTAGAAAAACATTCATTTCTTCTTTTATTTTGTAAATATGGTAAGTTATATTGCTTTTTAATCTTCCATGATTGGAATAAACCCAACTTGATCATTATGTACTATTCTTTTCAGACCTCATTGACTTTGGTTTCCTAATATTTTGTAAGATTATTTATATTTATAAGAAAGAGTATTATGCATTTATCTTTTCTTCTTATAGTGTCCCTGTCAAACACTGCTTAGATTTGATTTTTAAAGCCGTTTTATAGCCCACTCTCAAAACTAATTTATTTTGAAGAACTGTTTATCATAGACCTGAGTCATAAGATCCTTTTCTATAGCATTATAGTCCTTCAGATAGTGCAAATTAGTAACCCATACAATTTTTCCAAAATTGATATCACTCCAGAAAAAAAAAATATGCTCTTTCACTATTTCATGGCTCTTGGTGCCTCCTACTGAACAATGAATGGCATCACTACCCAGCCTTTTCCACCCCCTTACTAAACTTTATACTTCTTTCAAGCGCTATCACCAACTAACATATTATATACATATATTTTTGGTTTCTTATTGTCTACTTTCCTCTACTGGACTATATATTCCATGATGTATGGTCTTTGGTTTACGCCAACGTCATAAACAGTGTCTGGCACGTACTAGATATTTAATAAATATTTTTTGAATGAATTAATGAATAAGTGAATGAATGAATACACTTATCTCACACTATGTACTCTAGGTTTTATCTGTGTTTGTATATTGTATCAAGCTTATAAAGGGTGTGTTGAATTAATTTGCTTTATGGATTGATTTTTCCTAGGAATGAAAAACAAGTATTTTTGACAAACAAAATACAAATGCTATACAAAATGGCATTTTGATTTAAAAGCCAATTTGTTAATCTTCTCATTATCTTTACCATGGAATGGCCTTCTGCTCCCCTGCTCTACAAGGAACACAACTCTGTCAGTCATATGTCATCATGTCCAAGCTCTGGCTGACAGAACAATACAATC
This sequence comes from Alouatta palliata, assembly GCA_004027835.1. Classification (NCBI taxonomy): domain Eukaryota; kingdom Metazoa; phylum Chordata; class Mammalia; order Primates; family Atelidae; genus Alouatta; species Alouatta palliata. The sequence continues at coordinate 116,390 of PVKV010000838.1, read as the reverse complement.
AGCAGCCGACAGTTTGTAATATAGGAATTACAAACACATAGGAGTAACTCAAAGAAATAAGGCAGTCTTCTCCTGAAAATCTTGATGTGACATTTTTGTTTTTATTGTTTGCTCCACTAAGTGTTATTATAACGCAGCATGGTTGCTAAAAAACTATTTTTGAGTTATCAAAAATAACGCTCCAGGGAGGCCCTACATGAAGTAATAAGCCAAAAGAATACTTAGGTTTTCTTCTCACTTTTTCTCAGGAGAATAAGTAATCGTGATAGTTTGCCACAGATAAAGATGCCTGGCATTAATGAGGTCCTGAGTGGGTCAGTCAGCTTGGCTCTTTTTCTTACATCCCTTCCTTTCAGCTTCAGAATTTGAATGTCTCCTACCCTGCTGGTGATTACAGTGACTGAAAAAAAAAATTGTAGATGGATTTGCATCCAGCCAGAGGCCTATTGCTACAGCACAGTGGTATCATTTTGTAATATAGAGGAACATGATAATAGTTAAAAATTATACAAATAAGGTACACAGCTTACTGAGAACAAGTTAACAGCTTTTATTTTCAAGACGATCTTTCTTGAAATATTCAAAAATAACATGCACATTTCTTAATGTATGCTGAATAGCTCCAAATCTGATGATCAAATGTATTATTTCTTGTTATATTATCTTAGTATCTTATGTCTTTCCATGATAAAACAAAAACAAAAATGACTCCCAGGTCACATCAATGAAGCTAGGCCATAATTGACATTTCCTTATTAAGAATTCATTGAAATATTTCAGTCTGACTATAAGGGGTGAGGTTGCATTTATAGGAGAGTGAGACTTCTGAAGATGGGACATTGAGGTCTGACTGAGAGCAATGTGTTTTCTTACCTTGAAGCAAGAAAACCTGTGACTAACTTAGAAGCAGATATCTGCAGGCAATGTCACTGAGCTTTTCTTTCACAAGGGGCATTGTGAGAAAGGTCCTTGGAGATGGGAAAAAATAATCTTATTGAAAAGAAGGGGAAAATCCAGTCACATCTTCCTCAAACTGTCCACTTTTCCCGCAGGTAGATGAAATTATATTTTATAACTTGGTACTATTGTGTTTAATAGTTTAATCTCAACTACTAGACCATGTTTTAGATAATTAAAATAATGTATATTTGCTTCTTGGAGTTCTTTTGGAATACATTTAAATATATATCTACTGTGGTCTGAATGTATCCCCTCAGAATTTGTATGTTGACACCTATCACTAATGTAATAGTATTAATAGATAGGACCTTCAAGAGGTTATTAAGTCATGAGGATGGAGTTCTTATGCATGGAAATAATGACCTTATTAAAAACCTGCAAGGGAGTTATTTGTCCTGTCTGCCCTTTCTGCCATGTGTGGACACAGCAACAAGGCACCATCTTTAAAGCAGAAAGCAAGCTGTCTCCAGACACTGAATCTGCTGGAGTCTTGATCCAGCATTTCTGGCCTCTAGAACTGTAATGAGAAAAATTCTATAATTTACAAATTTCTCAATCTAAGGTGTTTTTGTTATAGCAGTAAGAACAGACTGAGACACTATCTTTGATCTTTTTATCAACACTTTATGCAATATTAAAAATATACACACTACACTCCATCTTGGGCAACAGTATTGGACCCTGTACCTAAAAAATAAAATAAGATGCTGGGCGGGGTGGCTCACGCCTGTAATCCCAGCACTTTGGGAGGCCAAGGCAGGTGGATCACGAGGTCAGGGGATCGAGACTATCCTGGCCAACATGGTGAAACCCCGTCTCTCCTAAAAATACAAAAAAAATTAGCTGGGCATGGTGGCGCATGCCTGTAGTCCCAGCTACTCGGGAGGCTGAGGCAGGAGAATTGCTTGAACCCAGGCGGCGGAGGTTGCAGTGAGCCGAGGTCGCGCCACTGCACTCCAGCCTAGCGCCTGGTGACAGAGTGAGACTCTGTCTCAAAAAAAAAAAAAAAAAAAAAAAAAAAAAAAAAAAAAAAAAAAAAAAAAAAAAAAAAAAAAAAAAAAAAAAAAAAAAAAAAAAAAAAAAAAAAAAAAAAAAAAAAAAAAAAAAAAAAATTAAAAAAAAAAAGACATAAGATAAAATAAAAATAAATACACAAACTCAAGTTCAATGGACTAACTTTTCTCTTACTTTCTTAACTATTTTCCTTTTTCTTAATACTCATTACTTTCCTCTTCACATTACAGATTATAAAGAAATTCTTAGATTCATACAAAGGACTAAAATACAGCAGGTAATAGGTACCTCCAAAGTAACTTGTGAGAATGCCTTATCTGGAATCTAAATAAAATTTACTTATTTATTGTTAAAAGATCTTTCTTTTCCACAACAAGTTGGATACTTTAAACTAGCATCTTATTTATGTCAACACACAAACATTGAGAAGAATGACCACAACGCCAATACAAATTTGGAAAACATTCTTGTGATCAATTATGCTGTGGATAATACATGGATAAAAAGCAGAGGGTTGAGTACATATAACAATATTGAAACTTTATTTATTGCACTCAGCATCTCATATCTATTCCTTCCTACATTGGTATTTTGAGTCAATATTTCCATTCATATCCATGTCAAAGATTTGGAAGTGGAGATTAGGAAACTTTAGGTAACTTACAAAGGTCACTCAACTAATAATCAGAAAAGCTGAATTTTAATTTAAAAAATCTCACATCAACCACATATGATCATAACCACTATCCTGTGTTGTTGCCTCAGTCTACTTTACATTGGAGGAATTCTGATTCTACTAAACAGACTGCTCACCACTATTAGCTGTATATATTTTTTTTCGAGAAACGGTTTGAATTATATTTTCCTTCTTAATTGGAATGTCATGAAACTTTCAGTTGATCAAATAAAACCTGCTGTAGTGAACAACAATTTTAACTTCTTACCGGGAAAAAAATTCTACTTAAAACAGTGTAAACTTTACTGTCGTCTGAAAAGGATAATGATTATATTTCATACAAATCAAGAACTTGCATTTCCCTTGTTCTGTTTTCAAGTGACACCTTCAAGATACTATTTAAGTATGGTAATGAGGATACTGATTATACCAGTGATGCTTTGGATTTTTCTAATCATTATTTGAAATGAAAATAGATTTTTTTTTAAAAAAAGCAATCACAGAGGATTACTGGTTTTTAGCAATGAATTCCTTACATAAATCATTTAAATTAACTGCTTCAGAAAGTTCCTTTCAGTTTGACTTTTCTCAGAAATTATATAAAAGATTAAAGATGGAATAATTTAGTTTCTCAGACCTGAGTGTCAGAGTTCTGAAAGGATGGCCCAGCCCAAAGCTCACCATGTCTTAGCTCTTGCTCAGATCATTGAGGTTAGACAGGCCTTGCCAATGATGTGAACTATAGTTCCAAACTGTCAGGTCTGATCTTACAAATGCCTACTGTCTTCGTAGTAAAATTTCAATGAATTATCATCTCTCACCTTCTAAAAGGCTCAAATAGAATGTCTGTATTACTCAGAGTTTATTCTCCTACCTATTTTTACATTTGGTCTTATACTTTCCATTTTCATTTCTTTTACTTGGCTACTCTTGGAGTACTTTGGAAATTCTAAATTCTACTTTTACATAATCTTAAAAGCATTGAACTCCATCAAGGTTGGGACTTTTGTTGGAAGACATCTGAAACATGCTATTGCTTTATCATACAGGTATGTGAAGTGGTCGAGTAAGTGATTATGGGTCCAGGTTTTACAGTCAGACTTTCTGGGTGCCAGTCCTTAACCCATGGGATCACAAGATATCTTTTTTCCCATTATCTTGGGTTTGTAAGAAAAATTTTATAGACAATAGAGGTAAGATACTTAAGAATAGTGCTTAGTATTTAGTAAGCAGTAAACAATACAGGCTATTAGTATATTAGTAATATGAGGGAGGAGATGACTGTATAATATTATGAAGGAAGAGATGACTGTATAGATTCACGTGGAAAACCTTATACTTCATTCTGATAAACTTTAAAAGGCACAATATGCTACTATATTCCTGATACTGTTAGGCATTATGAGGATATTAGTAAAATAAAACATTCTGCCCTTATAGATCTTAAAATTTATCCCAGAGAAGAAGATACTAAGAGAACAATGAAGTTCTAATTTTGCCACCAAGAAAATAACTATAATAGACATCAGAAACAGAGAAAGTAAATAACCAGGAGAACTCAATAGGAAAGATTTTGCATGAAAGATGAAACTTAAGTTATGCCTTCAGGAAAAGGCTTATGATGTTTTCCAGAAGCTTAAATGGAAATCAAATTTCATTCACAGATATGTTCTTATTTATTTTATCATAAACGTTCTTAAAGAACTCTGAGAAAAAGTGCCACAGAACAAATTTATATGGTCCTTGCCTTTTTGTCATATTTGAAATGTTATTCACTGAAAAAGGTGCTTCCTTTGATATCTTTTACAGAAACAGAAATAATATGCAAAACTGGTATAATTAGCATTAGTTTTTAAAAATATAGTAAAATACATTTTTAAAAAATATAATGTGCTATAGTGAGCTAATGATTACCATGAGAAGAATCTATAGTGAAAGAATCTTCAGAATGGTGAAAGTGATCCAGCCAACAGAAGCTAACTGCATTTAAATTATTACTATTCCTGTCTCCTCAATGAAGCTAATGATGCAAAATTATACCAACCTTTAAATATCAGATAGTTTTCAACTCCCCTCTTCCCTTTGGTGCCCAAATCTAATTCATCAGGTATACTAGGATAAAGATGGATACAGCTGCCAATTTTTAGGGGTAAAATAATTTGATTATGGAAAAGAGGAATGGATGGAAATGAGATTTTCTTCTTCTAATAAAGAAGCTTAGGTAGTCCAGAGAAAGAATAAAGGTCTTGAAATCGTTTATTACATTTACCATTTTCTCTCATAAATTTTGAGTCAGCAGTAAGGACCATGAGGAATGGCCTAAATCAAGGGCTTTCGAAGTTTATGGCACAGTCCAACCATGTGCTTAAGGTGGTTTATATCAGCTCTTGAGAGCCAATTGTTTTATTCTCAGGAAGCCTGTAAGACAGCTGTTAAAGATGGTCATCATTAAACATTCAATTATATAATTCTAATTAATTACATTATAATAAAAGTAATAAACACTGAAAACATATCACTTCCTAAGTCCTTTACTATACTTTATTATATGCTCGTGAGGTTATTTATGTCTATAGTATCTTTATTGTTGAAATATTACACAATGGCGTGTATGGTGCATCTTGCCCAAATTCTCCTTCAGTGGCAACACATTGGTAGCTTGAAATCTGCTGTGAAAGGGTGTGGGGTAAGTTATTTATTCCATGGAAATCGGCAAATACTATAAACTAGGGCATCTTGTCCCCCGACAAATTGTTGTTAAACATTTTCTGTTGCAACCTATTCATACATATAGGTACATATTTGAAATGAAAGGTCACATTGCTACACTCTATTTTCTATTCTATTCTCTACATTAAATATAAAACATTAAAATGTTTGCAATTAAAATAATTCTGTAATTGCCTAAAAGAATCACAACCCAAAATTTGAAGAATGATGTAAATAGATAAGAATTTAACTAATTTAAAATATACTCCAATAAATTACATTTTATAACTTCATTTGACTAAACATAATGCTTTTGAAAAATTTTAATCATCAAATAAATACATTTTATATATTTTTTTAGCTACATGTACATTTCAAACCTTTATAATTAATTAGTTGCCAGGCAGTATGAGGGTTTGACTCCAGGTACAGATGTGGCCTCTGATTAGTCAAAAACAGTGGTTCTCAAATTTTACTGTACACAGAGGTGAGAGGGTTCCAGAAAGATGGTGAAGTAGAAAGCACCAGGAATCTGTCTTCCCGCTTAGACAACAATTGCACAGGCAGAATCCGTTTGCTATAATTATTTTAGAACTCTGATGTCTACTGAAGGTTTGAAACTTTTAAAGGGATGCTTCAAGGGCAAATTGTGGTTAATTTTTGTCAATTTCAGCTATTAACACAGTACTAACTACCCAGCCCTCAGCCCCAGCCCTATGGCAGACAATCATGTATGTGTTCTTGAAGCAAATGGCACATAGTTTGTGGGGTCCAGAGTGGGCAGAATGAACTCTGTCATCCAAATATCAGGAATCTGTGCTTTGATTGCTGATTACTGCTTCTGATCACAGACGTGCACACATTAAGAGGACTGGCCGTTGCTGCACCTCCTCCCACTGTTGCAAGCCCTTCTTCTTCCAGGTGAAGGGGCTTCCAAAGGAATTAAAGGACCACTGACTTTCCTCCCCTCAATTTCTCTCTTTTTTCCTCTTTTAGGAACCAGACATTAATGACTATAATATTAAAAAGCAACTGCATATACAGGGAAAATTAGAAAGTAACTGTACATACTCAGGGAAAGGCGTGGGCTCAGAAAAGACCTCAGAAGATCTTAAGTTTACACTTCAGTTTGATCCTTGGCATAGAGATAGCCTACAATTTTCTTTTAACTTACAAAACAATAAACAACAACAACAAAAAAACAACAAAACTCAGAAAATCCTGGAAAAGAGGAAGAATCAATTTATAGAGTTACCACATTATTAGATTCAAATGTCCAGTTTTCAACAAAAAATCACAAGGCATAAAAAGAAACCAAAATGTATGACACATTCAAAGAAAAAAAAATAGAAACTGCCCCTAAAAAAGACCTGATGGCAGCTCTATTAAACAAAGACTTTAAAAGAACTCTCCCTTTTAAAGTTGCCCGAAAGTTTAAAGAAAAATTTGGGAGAAATCAAGAAAATTATGTATGAAGAAAATGAAATATCAGGAAAAAGACAGAAAATCTTTTAAAAGGAAAAAAGAGATTCTGGAGTTGACATCATCATTGGTCATTAGAGAAATGCAAATCAAAACCACATTGAGATACCATCTCATGCCAGTTAGAATGGCAATCATTAAAAAATCAAGGGACAACAGATACTGGACAGGATGTGGAGAAACAGGAATGCTTTTACACTGTTGGTGGAAGTGTAAATTAATTCAACCATTGTGGAAGACAGAGTGGCAACTCCTCAAGGATCTAGAAATAGAAATTCTATTTGACCCAGCAATCCCACTACTGGGTATATATCCAAAGGATTATAAATTGTTCTATTATAAAGACACATGCACATGTATGTTTACTGCAGCACTGTTTACAACAGCAAAGACTTGGAACCAACCCAAATGCCCATCAATGATAGACTGGATAAAGAAAATGTGGCACATTACACCATGGAATACTATGCAGCCATAAAAAAGGATGAGTTCATGTACTTTTCTGGGACATGGATGAAGCTGGAAACCATCATTCCCAGCAAACTGAAACAAGAACAGAAAACACAACACTGCATGTTCTTACTTATAATTGAGTGTTGAACAATGAGAACACATAGATGCAGGAAGAGGAACATCACACCAGGACTTGTCAGGGAGTGGGGGGGTGGTTAGGGGAGGGATAGCAAGGGTTGAGAGGATTGGGGAGGGATAACATTAGGAGAAATATCTAATGTAGATGATGGGGGGATGGATGCAGCAAACCACCATGGCACGAGTATACCTATGTGACAAACCTGCACGATCTGCACATGTACCCCAGAACTTACAGTTTCAAAAAGAAAAAAAAATGAATTCTGGAGCTGAAAAGCATAATTCCTGAAATGAAAAATTCACTAGAGGGAGGCAGAGCAGGGAGAAGAAAACAATCAGCAAACTTGACAACAGAACAAAGGAAATTATCACATTTGAAAAACAGATAGAAAAATGACTGAAGAAAAGTGAACAGACCCTAAGAGACCTGTGGAACACCACCAAGCAAAACAGTATATGTGTTGCTGACCTACTACAAAAAAAGTAAGAGGAAGGGGTAGAGAGAATATTCAAAGAAATAATGGATAATTTTGGAAATTCAATAAAAAACATGAATATAGACATCCATGAAACTCAAGTGAACTACAAGTAAGATGAACTCAAATGAATTCATACCAAGAATCATTTTAATCAAACTTTCAAATTCCAAAGTAAGAATAATGAAAGCAATAAAAGAGAAATGACTTCTCACATACAAGGATTCTCAAAGAGATTTTGGGCAGATTTCTCACCAGAATTTTAGAGGCCAGAAGGCAGTGAATCAACATATTCAAAGGGCTAAAATGAAAACAAACAAACACACAAAAAACACCCTGTCAACCTAGAATCCTGTATCAGCAAAACTGTCTTTCAAAATTAAGGAAGAAATTAAGATATTCCCAGATAAACAAAAACTGAGGAAGTTCATTACCACCGCACCTGCTCTGTAAGAAATGTTCAAAGGAGTCCTACATGGTAAAATGAAAAGACACGAAACAGTAACTTGAAGCCATATAAAAAAATAAGGATCTCAATAAAGGTAAATGCATGAATCTTTATAAAAGCTAGTATTATTATAATAATGGTTTGTAAATCTACTTTTTGTTCTGCACATGACCTAAGAGACAAATACGTTTGAAAAAATTATTAGTCTAAAGCTAGTATTATTGTAATTTTGGTTTGTAATTCCACTTTTTTTTCACATAATTGAAGAGACTAATGCATTTAAGAGAACTGTTAGTTTATATTTTAGGGCAAGAAACATGCAATAATTTCATGACAACACAGGAAAAGGACTGGGAACAAACATCTTTATATCAGAGTTTTGTATGTTATTGAAGTTAAGCTGGTATAAATTCAAATTATGTTATAACTTTAGGATATTAACTGTAATTTTTGTGGTAACCACACAGAAAACAGTGATAGAAAATATGCAAAAGGAAGTAAAGTAGTAATTAAACACTTCACTACAAAAAGTCAACTAAACACAAAAGACAGTAATATAAGATATGAGGAATAATTAATATATATAGAAAACAAGTGGAAAAATGACAGAAATAATCTCTCATTAACCAATTAAAAGACAAAGATTAGCTAAATAAATTAAAAAAAAACCAACTATATGCTGTCTGCGAAGACTCACTATAATATCCAAAGGCAAAAATAGACGGAAAGTGAAAGGATGGAAAGAATATTCCATGCAAATACTAACCAAAAGAGAGCAGGGGTGGCTATACTAATATTAGACAAAATAGAATGATTTTAGCAAATAGATAAGTTCAGCAAAGTATCAGGATACAAAGTCAACATAAAAAACTTAGTTGCATTTCTATATACTAACAACAACAACAAAAATCTGGTTTAAAAATAGGCAAAGAACTTTAATAGACATTCCTTCAGATGATATAGAAATGGCCAATAAGCACAAGAAAAGATGTCACAAATCAATAAGCATTAGAGAAATGCAGATCAAAACTACAATGACTTACCACTTCGTACCCATTAGCATGTCCACCATCAAAATCACAGGAGAAAAAAAACACAGAAAATAACAAATGTTGATGAGGGAGTGGAGAAATCAGAACGCTTGTACACTGTAGGAATGTACAATAGTACAGCTGGCGTGGAAGATAGTAGAGAAGTTCCGCAGAAAATTAAAATAGAATTACTATATGATCCAGCAACTCCACTTCTGGGTATGTACCCAAAGAATTGAAAACATGGTCTCAAAGAGTTACTGGTACACCCATGCTCATAGCAGCATTATTCACAATAGCTAAAATGTAGAAGCAACCCAAGTGTCCATGCGTGGCCCAATGGATAAGCAAACCGTGGTAGATACATACGATGGAATATTATTCAGCCTTAAAAAGAAAGTTCTGACACATGCTATAACACAGATGAAACCTGAAATTTTGCTAAATGAAATACACCAGTCACAAGAAGACAAACACTATAAGATTCCACTTATGTATGAGGTAGTCAGCATAGTCAAAATCATACAGACAAAAAGTAGGATGGTGGTTGCTAGGGGCTGAGGAGAAGGGGAAATGGGGTGTTATTGCTTAATTGGTATAGAGTTCAGTTTACAGGATGAAAAGAGTTATGGAGATGGGATGGTGATCATGGTTGTCCAACATTATAAATGTATTTAATAACATGGTATACTGTAAATTGTATACTTTAAAATTGTTAACATGGCCAATTTTATATGTATTTTACCACAATAGAAAACAGAAGAGAAACAAATTAGTGTGTACAGAATCTTCTGTAGGGTTTGACAACATACAGATTGTTGGGGAACACCCCAAGAGTTTCTAATTCAGTTGTTCTAGAATGGGGCCAGAGTACCACATTTCTAATAAATTCTCAGGTACTGCTGGTTCAGGGACCACACTTTGAGAACTGCTAGCCTAATTTATTTAGAGTAACACCAAACGATTTGCCCCAGTTATTCAATCAAGACGAGCAGCCTACATCACAGTCATTCTGCTGGTCCTCAGAATTTGCTTGAGAAATTAGTATATGATTTCAGACCAAAAACATACAAAGACAAGATTGATGATGGATTATGGAAAAGCTGCACCAATATAATAATGTGTCAGCTTTTGGAAGTCACTCTTTCTGCCTTTAATCTGCTTGTAAATGTAAAACAAGGAGTACAGTGGCTATTCTGTAAAGAACCTGATGAAGGCTGGGTATGGTGGCTCACGCCTGTAATTCCAGCACTTTGGGAGGCCAAGGTGGGCAGATCACCTGAGGTCAGGAGTTCAAGACCACCCTGGCCAACATGGTGAAACCTTGTCTCTACTAAAAATACAAAAATTAGCGGGACGTGGTGGTGTGCACCTGTAGTCCCAGCTACTCAGGAGGCTGAGGCAGGAGAATAAAGTCGGGAGGTGGAAGCTGCAGTGAGCCAAAGATAGCGTCGCCATACTCTAGCCTGGGTGACAGAGTGACACTCTGCCTCAAAAAAAAAAAAAAAAAAAAAAAAGAAGCTGAAGAAACTGACTGTGACAAATAAGAAATCTACACTGGACCTTTGTCCCCAGTTCCAGCTACATAGCTCCTAAAACCCTTGGAATCTCAGGTGAGATAATAGTGTCTTTTTCATACTAATGAAATAACTGGTGGCTAGGAGCTCCTACATAGTATCAGGATCAGGACTGGGTCTGGTTGCCAGAAAGTGAGGTTAGCCCCACTCTTCGACCTCTAAGGAGTGAAGGAGGGGCTGGAATTTGAGTTAAGTAGCAATGATTTAATTAATCATGCCGACATAATGACACATCCATAAAAAACCTTAACCCATGGAGTTTGGAGAGTACCTGGACTGATGGACACATAGAGATTTTGAGAAGATGGTGGGCCTGGAGAGGGCACAGAAGCTCCACAAACTCCCCACCCATATCCCTAATGAATTTTTTTTATTTGACTGTTCTCAAGTTTTATCCTTTTTAATAAACTGGTAATCATAAGTAAAGTGCCTTTCTCAGTTCTGTGAGTCATTCTAGGAAATTATCAAACCTAAGGGGAGAGTTCTGGGAACCCTTGACTTTCTAGCCAAGACTGATGGAAGTATGAATAACCTGGGGACCTGATATTTGAAACTGGCCTTTGAAGATGTTTTTGTATGTTTTCTTATAAACGTCTTATTGTTTTATATATGATATATAGATTTGAAATGACCTGCAGTTGATTTATATGTATGGTATGTGTTAGGGGCCTGTTATGGTTTGAATGTATGTCTGCTCCAAATTTCATGTTTAAATGTGATTCCCAATATTGTAGGTGGGGCCTAGTGGGAGGTGTTGACCATGGGGGCAGATTCCCCATGAACGGCTTAGCTCCATCCCCTTAGTGATAAGTGAGTTTTCACTCTATTAGTTCAAGCAAAAGCTGATTGTTCAAAAGAAGCCTTGTACCTTTACCTCTCTCCCTCTTGCCATGTGACATGCTTGCTTCCCCTTTGCCTTCCACCATGATTAGAAGCTTTCTGAGGCACTCACTAGAAGCAGATGCTGATGCCATGATTCCTGTACAGTCTGCAGAATCATGAGCCAAATAAACCTTTTTTCTTTATAAATTAACCAGTCTCACGTATTCTCTACAGCAACACAGAAGAGACTAATACAGGGTCATATTCATTTCTCTTATATCCAACTGCCCATTTATATGAAGGTCACTTTCCCCCAACTGTTCTGTAGGTCTCTTTGCCATAAATTAGGTGATTATGTAAGTGTTGATTGGGCCTCATTTTTAAGGGACTACAACATGCTGTACTCTACAATTCAATAAATATTTGTTAAAATGCAGCATTTCCAGTGATCCATTAAAACTAATGGAGAGATCTAGCTGGGTGAGATGGCTCATGCCTATAATCTTAGCACTTTGGGAGGCTCAGGCGGGTGGATCACAGGAAGTCAGGAGTTGGAGACCAGTGTGGCCCGTATGGTGAAACCCCATCTCTACTAAAAATACAAAAATTAGCTGGGTGTGGTGGTGTGTGCCTGTAATTCCAGCTAATTGAGAGGCTGAGGCAGGAGAATCTCTTGAACCTGGGAGGCAGAGGTTGCAGTGAGCCGAGATTGCTCCACTGCACTCTAGTCTGGGTGACAGGGCAAAACTGTCTCAGAAAAACACACAAATAAAAATAAAAATAAAAAGTAATGCAGACATCTGCTTCAAGATGATGGAAAAATGGCATTTTTATTTTACTCCCGTTTCTTAAAGCCCAGCAAAATCAACAGAACTAAATGTATATATCTATATTTAAGGAAGTAAGGAATGGGCTAATTCTCAAAATGATAATGGGTTTATTTTCTAAATCTTATGAAACTTGGATTCAAATCTAGTGAAACACTAAAAGCTAATTTCATTTCAATTGGTCTGAATTTTCCCTAAAAGCAAACGTCATCATTCTGAAAAGTCCAATGTGTGAGCATATTTTTTAGAGGTTCTTGATCTAGGAGGATCATGAGGCATGGGAAAAGTATGGACTGTCCCATTTATGGAAATATGTAGGTAAGTTTCTGTTTGGAAATGCTGAATTTAGGTACACGGAATTCTTGAAAATGAAGTTGATCAGTAAATTGAATTAAAGGCTTGGCATTTTAAACATGTTCTTCAAGGAGAGTGTCCCTGGGCTTACTGCTGTTCTTTAATAGATCCCAGGCACAGAAAGGCACAACCTGCAGGCCCCTGTGTGTACTTCTGGATCCTCAGGGATGGCTGAGGCTCAAACATTGCCTGGAAAGTGGCAGGCATTCAATATATGTTTGTTAAATTGATTGTTTATAGTAAAGACTCACATTTACTGATCTTGATTTTCTCATATGAAAACATGGTATTACAGTAACAACTGCCATCTCACCTCAGAGAGATGTTCTGAGTAGCAAAGGAGATAACAGATGAGAATTTTGTTTATTACTGAAAATTCTATTTAAAGGCTTTATTATTTCTAACATTACTTTCCTCTTTTAGCATACTCAGTTTTCCAGGCGAACAAGCTTGATACTTAAATAAGCAAATACAATTTACATTAGGCATAATCCGAACCACATCTCTCCTGCTGTATTAAGTATATCTGAGAAACTGGTTTCCAAACCTTAAAAGTATTTCTTCTGCTATATAGCTCCCTAGATTCCTCTTTCTTTTCCTTTTGCTTTTATACAATGCTGAGGTTGGCTTTAGGTCTTCCAGGCCTAAAGAATAGAATGAAACGAAAATTAGGAGGACTGAGGTAGAAGTGGCTATCCATTTCCTGCTACGTATTATGGCTTCTTCCAGGTCAGTCCTAGTGTTCCAAATCAAGTTGACATTTTATTTTCATATTGTTAGCTCTGCCTATGGTTTACATGAACATGCACACACATGCATGCCCATGCGGGCACACACACACACACTTTCCTGTTATTCCTATATCAGAAAACGGGTTCATCTGTGCTTGTGTATAGAGAATACGCAAATATAACCTAGACATGATTATGAAAAAACCTCAGTACACAGATACAAAAATCAGAGAGCTTTAAATATGTCTCTGATGTGGATAAATAGAACTGTAACCATGCAAGAGTCTAATCTAAAAAATCTGTAATTTGTATGCCAAACAAGTAGAAGCCCAAGCTCATTAAAATCAAGGTAAATTACAGCTGTTACTTTAGCCAATGTATCAGTCCTATCTGACAGTCAGGAAAATTCAATGAGCCGGAGAGAACTTCACAAAGAAATCCTGATCACTACCTCCTTCCTTTTACATGTTTGAAAATGACCTGTTATTAAATTTCCACTGAGTTTAATAAAAGTTTACCTGAAAAAAAGGATAATTCTTAGTCAACCTTTTTCTTTAAAATGAGTCAGTTAAACACTTCATTGGTACTTGTTCAGTTTTTAAGTTGATGTGTCTTTGTAAGAAAGTGCCTTTGTAAACATAATTTCCCTTTTACATTAAACATTTTTTCCTAAATAACAGAAAAATGTAGTATTCTATAATCCAAAACCAAAATATCTTCTAACAACCATGTTTCAACCTTGTCTTCAAATATTAGAGCTCTTGCAATAACCTTGTGATAATTAGTAGAATGTATACATTAATTTCATATATTCTTCTAATTGACTCTAAAACAATTGATTTAGGAAATATAAATGGCATTAAAGAGAATTATAATCTTCATGTGAAACAATGTTGAAACTATGTCTTAAATAATGAAAGAAAAAAACAGAGGTGGAATTATTGCTTTAGTGTAGAAAATGGGGGCTCAGAATCCAATAATATATCCATTAGAAAAGGGTCCTGGTGGACATCCATGCACACTAACCTCCCTAGCAAGTTTATCTTATAGTGAAAGTGTGCACATTAGGCCTGATAAGGCTAGATCCTCAGATTTCCTGACCCCTTCTCTTGTGATTCTCAGTTCCTCAGGCAAGCCACCAACTTCCTCTCGACTCCCTATGTAGACATCTCTTCAGGATTGAAATGCGCCAATAAGCTAATAAAGGTATCTAATTTACTTGGCATTACAATTCCCAATGTAATTCTGTGATCTTCAATGTGGCTCCATATGAGAATGACCTGGGAAATTTTAGCAACTACTGATATCAGGCACATTTCAGACCAATCAAATCAGAATTCCCTGGGACTGGACTTAAGCACTGACATTCTACAGGTGATTCTCATGGCACTCAGAGTTAAGAACCAAAGTTATATTAAACTGGCAATTTGGCTTCTATATCAGCCTCTTGTGTCTTTGGTTGTTGTATATCATTTCCTCATGATCAGATTTAATGTGAATTGGCAAAATTAAGATTTTTGGGAGGAAAATGGTGGATACGAGGCAGGACTAAATTGCAGCTCCCACTCAGATGAACGGAGCAACGTGTGAAGACTCACATCGTGAACTTTTGCTCCAAGAACTACTTTAGGAACATACCAGGAAAGGCAAGAGAATCCACAGACTCTTCGAGGGAAGTGGATTGCTCCTGTAGACCCCAGGAGACAGCTGAAAACTGTCAGTGCCCAAAGTGTGAAAGTGTGCAAATGGGATCATCTGTCCCCAAACACACACCCTAACTGGGGAACCTGAAGGTTCAGATCACAGGAGAAGTATCTGACATTATCTGGAGCTGAGACAAATTTAGAGAGCCAAGTGAAATACAGGCATAGCAGAAGCAGCAAGATGAGACTAATGGACTATCTTGGTCCCCAAGGAAGCCATTTCTGACTGTCCCACAGAGGTCCCTGGGGAGGGCTGCCAAAGGAAGTGGGAAAAGACCACAGGGAGAAGGAAAATTCCAGCTGAACTTTGTAACAATTTTGACAGAACATAAAGTTCTCAAGACAGAACTTGAGGGAGGGAGTGAATCAGGAGTGCAGACACAGCACAGAAGCCATGGCAGGAGGGAGGCGTGAAAACTGAAAGCCCAGCTTGTTTTCTCAGCTTGGAAACTGGTAGCCTGGGGCAAGTTCTTAGCTCTGTTTACTTGCAGGCTGGAAATAGGAAATAAACTCAGTGCTGTTTTGGAGGCATGGTGGGAGTGAGACCGGCCGCTTGCTGCTTCGGCTGCATGGGAGGTGAGTGTAACTGCCAGCCTTTTCCACTTCCCGGGCACCCTGCATGACACAGCAGAGACAGCAAAAATCCCCCTGGAAACATAACGCCATTGGCCTGAGAACCACACCACCATCCTCCACAGCAGCCACAGCAAGTACTGCCCAAGGAGAGTCTGAGCTCGGACATACATCATCCTGAAGGCACTTAATGGTCTTCCTCTACCCACTCTGGTAGCCAAAGACAAAGTTCTTGGAAGCTCTAGGGCACTGTCCACTGCCTGATCCTCCCTAAACTTCCTCAGCTGATGCTCTCTTCAAAGAGCCACCTCCTAGCAGGAAGCTGACTGGCACAAAACCAGTGGATTAAACAATCAAAACTAAGGACCCTCACTGAGTCCATTTCATTCCCCTGCCACCTCCACTGGAGTGGATGCTGGCATCTGCAGCTGAGAGACCTGCAGATAGGTTCACATCACAGGACCCCCAGTACCAGCCTGAAGCCTGGTAGCCCTGTTGGTGGCTAGATCCAGAAGAGAGACAACAATCACTGCAGCTCAGCTCTGAGGAAGCCACATCCATAGGAAAAGGGGCAGAGTAATACATCAAGGAACTACCCCATGGGACAAAAAATGTGAACAGCAGCCTTGAGCCCTAGAC
The DNA here is from genome assembly GCA_004027835.1 of Alouatta palliata. Taxonomy (NCBI): domain Eukaryota; kingdom Metazoa; phylum Chordata; class Mammalia; order Primates; family Atelidae; genus Alouatta; species Alouatta palliata. The sequence goes on along the minus strand of PVKV010000838.1, from coordinate 99,777 downwards.
CTTCCCTCTGACATAGCCTATCCAAATGAGAAGGAATCAGAAAAACACTTCTGGTAATATGACAAAACAAGGCTCTTTAACACCCCTAGATAATCACACTAGCTCACCAGCAATGGAACCAAATCAAGAAGAAATCCCTGATTTACCTGAAAAAGAATCCAGAAGGTCAATTATTAAGCTAATCAAGGAGGGACCAGAGAAAGGTGAAATCTAATTCAAGGAAATACAAAAATATATGTACAAGAAAAGAGGGGAGAAATCTTCAGTGAAATAGATGCCATAAATAAAAACAATCACAACTTCAGTGAAAAAAAGGATGCACTTAGAGAAATACAAAATGTTCTGGAAAGTCTCAGCAATAGAATTGAACAAGCAGAAGAAAGAACTTCAGAACTCAAAGACAAGGTTTTCTAATTAACACAATCCAACAAAGACGAAGAAAAAAGAGAACAAAAAATGAACAAAGCCTCCAAAAAGCTTGAGATTATGTTAAGCAACCAAGCCTAAGCATAATTGATGTTCCTGAGGAAGAAGAAAAATCTAAAAGTTTGGAAAACATATTTGGGGGAATAATTGAGGAAAATTTCCCCAGCCTTGGTAGAGACATAGACATCCAAATACAAGAAGCTCAAAGAACACCTGGGAAATTCATTGCAAAAAGATCATTGCCTAAGCACATTCTTATCAGGTTATCTAAAGACAAGATGAAGGAAAGAATATTAAAAGCTGTGAGGCAGAAGCACCAGGTAACTTATAAAGAAAAACCTATCAGATTAACAGCAGATTTCTCAGCAACCCTACAAGCTATAAGGCACTGGGGACCTATCTTCAGCCTCCTTAAACAAAAGAGTCATCAGCCAAGAATTTGGTATCCAGTGAAACTAAGCTTCATAAATGAAGGAAAGACACAATCTTTTTCAGACAAAAGATCATTCAAGCTTACAATTAGCACCTTTACATGCATAAACTAGAAAACCTAGAGGAGATGGATAAATTCCTGGAAATATACAACCCTCCGAGATTAAACCAGGAGAAATAGAAACTCTAAATAGACCAATAACAAGCAGCCAGATTTAAACGGTAATAAAAAAATTACCAACAAATAAAAATAGTCCAGCACAGGGTGGATTCACAGCTGAATTCTATCAGACATTCAATCCCATTGACATTACAGAAACAGGGAATTCTTCCTAAATCATTCTATGAAAGCACTAACACCTTAATACCAAAACCAGACAAGGACATATCTAAACAACAACAACAAACTACCCACCAATATCCCTGATGAATATAGATGCAAAAAATCCTTAACAAAATACTATGTAACTGAATCCAACAGCCTATCAAAAAGATTATCCACCATGATCAAGTGGGTTTCATACCCAGGGATGCAGGGATGGTTTAACATGTACAAGTCAGTAATATGATACACCACATAAAAAGAATTAAAAACAAATTCACACAATTATCTCAATGGACATAGAAGAAGTATTTGACAATATCCAGCATTCCTTTATGATTAGAACTCTTCAGTAAAATCAGCATAGAGGGATATATCTCTATGTAATAAAAGCCATCTAAGACAAACCCACAGCCAACATAATACTGAATGAGGAAAAGTTGAAAGCATCCCCCTTGAGAACTGGAACTAGACAAGGATACCCACTCTCACCACTTCTATTCAACACAGTACTGGAAGCCCTAGCCAGAGAAATCAGAGAAGAGAAAGAAATAAAGTATATCCATATCAGTAAAGAAGAAGTCAAACTGTTGCTGTTTGCTGATGATATGATCACATATCTAGAAAACCCTAAAGACTTTTCCAAAAAGTTCCTATAACTGGTAAATAAATTCAGCAAAGTTTCAGGACACAAAATTAATGTACACAAATCAGTAGCTCTGCTATACTCCAACAATGGTCAAGTTGAGAATCAAATCAAGAACTCAACACCTTTTACATAGCTTCAAAAAAAAAAAAAATACCTAGGAGTATACCTAACCAAGGAGGTGAAAGGCCTCTATAAGGAAACTACCACACACTGCTGAAAGAAATCATAGATGACACAAACAAATGTAAACACATCCCATGGATGGGTAGAATCAGTATTGTGAAAATGAACATATCGCCAAAAAAGCAATCTACACATTCAATGCAATTCCCATCAAAATACCATCATCATTCTTCACAGAACTAGAAAAAACAATCCTAAAATTCATATGGAACAAAAAAATAGCCCAAATAGTCAAAGCAAGACTAGGCAAAAAGAACAAATATGAAGACATCACTTTATCCAACTTTATACTATAAAGCCATAGACACCAAAAGAGCATGGTAATGGTAGAAAATAGGCACACAAACCAATGGAATGGAATAGAGAACCCAGAAATAAAACCAAATTCTTATAGCCAACTGATCTTAGACAAAGCCAACAAAAACATAAAGTGGGGAAAGCACACCCTACACAACAAATGGTGCTGGGATAATTGGCTAGCCACATGTAGGAGAATGAAATTGAATCCCCACCTCACATTATATAAAAATCAACTAAAGATGAATCAAAGACTTAAAACTAAGACCTGAAACCATAAAAATTCTACTAGATACAATCAGAAAAACCCTTCTAGATACTGGCTTAGGTAAGAACCCAAAAGCAAATGCAACAAAACAAAAAGATAAATAGATGGAACTTAATTAAACTGAAAAGCCTCTGCACAGTAAAAGCAATAATCAGCAGAGTAAACAAACAACCCACAGAGTGGGGGAAAATCTTCACACTCTACACATCTGACAAAGAACTAATATCCAGAATCTACAAGGAACTCAAACAAATCAGCAAGAAAAAAAGCAACAATCCCATCAAAAAGTAAGCTAAGGACATTAATAGATAATTCTCATAAGAAGATATACAAATGGCCAAAAAATATATGAAAAAATGCTACTGATAAGGGAAATGCAAATCAAAACCACAATGTAATACCACCTTCCTCCTGCAAGAATGACCATAATCAAAAAATTAAAAAATAACAGATGTTGGCATGGATGTAGTGAAAAGGGAACATATTTCCACTACTGGCGGGAATGTAAACTAGTACAACCACTATGGAAAACAGTGAGGATATCCCTTAATGAACTAAAAGTAGAACTACCATTTAATCTAGCAGGTTCACTATGAGTTATTTACCCAGAGGAAATAAGTCATTATACAAAAAAAAAAAAAATACTTCCACATGCATGTTTATAGCAGCACAATTTGCAATTGCAAAAATATGGAACCAGCCCAAATTCCCATCAATCAATGAGTGGATAAAGAAATTGTGATCTATATATATAATTATATATACAATTATATATACATACACATATACACACACACCATGGAATACTATTCAGGCATTAAAAGGAAAAAATTAACATATAGTGTGTGTGTATATATATTTTATATATATATATGTGTGTATATATATTTTATATATATATATGTGTGTATATATATGTGTGTGTGTGTGGTGTGTGTGTGTGTGTGTATATATATATATATATACATACACACAATGGAATACTATTCAGGCACTAAAAAGAAAAAATTAATGGCATTCTCAGTGACCTGGATGGAACTGGAGACCATTATTCTAAGTGAAGTAACTCAGGAATGGAAAACCAAACACCGAATGTTCTCACTCATAAGTGGGAACTAAGCTATGAGGACACAAAGGCATAAGAATGATATAATGGACTGTGGGGACTTGGGGGAAGGGTGGGAGGGGGGTGAGGGATAAAAAACTACACATTGGGTAAAGTGTATACTGTTCCAGTGATGACTGCACCAAAATCTCAGAAATCACCACTAAATAACTTATTCATGTAACCAAACACCACCTGTTCCCCCTAAACTTATTGAAATAAAAAAAAAAGATTTTTGGATTTGCAAAGTTGAAGGCTAATCTCTAGACCTTTTGCTCCTTGAGGTGTGGTTCTCTGAATCAGCAGCATCCACATTATCTGGGAGAGTCTTAGAAATGCAGGATCTCAGGGCAGACCCAAGAATGTGTATTTTACTGAATCAGAATATGTATCTTAACAAGCTATTTGTGGATTTTTTTTGTCCACTGAAGTTTGAAAAGCATGGTGCTTTCGTGTTTCTCAAAGTACAAATCTTGAACCTGGATATCTGAATGACATGACAAATGACCATTTTTGGGCCATATCCAGACGGACCACAGTGAGCTCCTGATTATGCAGCCAGCCAGCTTTCTGTGCCTACTCTGTCATAACTTTCTCTTTCATCATCAATATATATTGCAAATACTTCCGAGAGATACAGATAACCATGGTCACAAATTGCTTATGAAATATGAACTATTTTGAACTTCATTATCTAATCCAAAAATACTAGCGGAGTGGTAATTCTCTCTTTCATGACTCTTTGCTGTTATCCAGCCACTAAGAACCAGGCTGGCAATAAAAGTAGTTATTAAAAAAGAAAAGGAAAAATATTTTTTAAAATACACTTTACATTTTCAAAAATTTGCCACTGAGTTAATGTTATTTGTGCAGTTAGCAGAGGCTCTCTTCAGAAGAAAATGAACTACCCAGTGTTCACACAGAATTGGTCATTCTACCATAACATACTGAATAATGTATGAGGGGTCAAAGATTATTTTGAATAAAAATATTCATAATAACTTTCACTTCTTAACTTACAATAAAATGGAAAACAATATTAATGCTAAATCATTCATTCACTTTTGTTTACATTCTGAAGCTTGTATGGCTAGAAGTCCCTCCTAGGGAAATGATGAAAAGTGTATGTTCATTTTTCTTTCTTCATTGGTAGACAGCAAGTCCCTAAATGTTCATGTCTGTGAACAGGAAGGGAATACAAGAAACTTCCACTTCTTTAGGGGAAAGTTAACGAGTGAAGACACCTAGTCATCAGTAAGAGTTCACGATAATGACTCATGAAGTGCCTTAGAAAGAGCTACGATTGGAGGCCCATTTGAAAACAAGCTTTGCAGATATGACTCCCCAAAACACAATTGCTTGATAACAGAATAATTGTTTTTAGGATGCTATGACATGACTTTTTCCTACCTTAAATCATATCATTAATATTTGTTTGTTTTAATGAATTACAAGATGCAGATGGGGGGGTCACTGCTATTATTTGCTATTGGTATCGAAAGAAGGAAGGTTCTCTCTACCTTACATGCTCTGCTGACCTTTCTTATTAAGAGAGGATTAAAGCATTTGACTGAACATTTTCATATGAATTCAGAAAGCAAAAGAAAAGGTAGCTGATGTTCTTCCTGGACATCTCTGCTTTTCTTGAATGTGCTATTGTGGCAGATTTTCAGTGTATCTCCTGAGTAAAAGTTAATAAATGTGATTAAGAGATGTCACGAAAAAAAAAATCCTACATCAACTACTTACAACTCAAGTAGTTCAGAGAACTGGTTATCAGAATGGCAAGGATCCCAAATAGTTCTTTTGTAAATATTAAAAGACACACTATATGTGTACATATATGTGTGTGTGTGCACATATATATGTGTGTATATATATACATATATACACACACATATATATATATGTGTGTGTATATATATGTATATAAAGTATCTGCTTTTTTAAAACATGGGGTCTTGCTATGCTGCCCACTCTAGGCTTGAACTTCTGGACCCAAATGATTCTCCCACCTCAGGCTCTTGAGTAGCTGAGACTACAGGTGTATGCCCCTGTGCCCAGCTCTGCATTTGCATTTTAATAATCAGATGTTTAAATGCAATGATCCATGTCATTAAAACCAGAGAGCATTTGAATATATTTGTTCTTCTTAAACCCACTGAAGTGTTAAAAATATAAATGAATGTAAAAATAAACCCAGTATAGTAATGGTTAAAAAACAGTGCTATCAAATCAAATCTTAAAGAATTTCTGGAAGATAACACGTGTAACATGTAAGATTGGTGGAGAAACCATGTAAAATTTAAGAACTCACAACAGTATAAAAATAGTACTGCCAAGAAATGAGCCCTCTCAGAAGATCCTCATAACAAACCCAAGACATGAGGCAGCAGAGACTGGGAGAAAGGCTGAAGGGTGGGCAATCAGTGGGCCCATTAATAAAAAGGCTGCAAAAAAACTGTGTAACCCCCCAGCTTTCAAAATTTCTCATTCCAGAGTTTGCTCCAGTTAAAGATGAAAGAACAACTCTTTAAAGTAAGCAATCTTCCACCAGAAATTCATACTGTGGATGCTGGAATCCAAGCCAAAAGTGCAATCATGTCCCAGGCAACTTTTGGATCTCTTTATGAACCTTGAATTTCAACTAGTCATACATGCAATGCTAGAGACCATTTGGCCAAACACACGCCACGTCCAATCCTGACAGCCGGGGATCCTATAATCAGAATCTAAGGTTCACTGTCCCTGAGGCTCATTAGACGAAAAATAAACCCAGTTTAGCAGCTGGTACAGATCACTATAGACTCTATTCTTTATCATATCAAATGAATAACCATATTTCTTTAGAATTCTCAAAAATTAAACTCATCATTTTTTAAGGTTCAAAAAAGAGGTTGAATACAATAATGCTGAAGGCTAAAGAGGAAAAAATGGATTAAAAAAAAGGAAACAAAACGATCAAATTAGGAATGTGGAAAGTCAAAACAAGAAATTACCTCAGAACACAATGTAAAGGGAAAAAGAAACTCACTTTAAAAACTAAGTTCTATGAGATAGGAAAGATCTGTTTAAGAGACCTAATAACTAACAAAACAGTCATTCCAGAAAGAGGTAACAGAACTAATGGGGAGGAAAAATAATTGAAGAAAAAAAATAAAGAAATATTGAAATTAAAAAAAAAAACTTGGACGTAGGTAAGCTAAATTCAGAACCAAATAAAGAAAAAAATCATAGGGTCATATAAAAATTAAAAACGTGTTTTTCCATATGTACAGAATCACACTTGCATCAGACTTATAACCTAAAATATGAAATAATTTTACAAAAAAAGCACAATCTCTATAAGACATAAGGAAAGAATAAGTCAAATCTCAACTTTTGTGTTAAATTAGTATTTTGAATTCGTATTCATATTCATGTAAAGTTTCAAAATGTTATGATTTATGAACCTATTATTTCTTATTGATTTTTTCAAAGTAATGAAACAAAACAAAAATCCAAGATGCAGGAATATAAGGGGTAAAAGAAAAGTATACCAAGAACTCAGGAAAATGTATTTAGCTCCAAATAATTGTTTATAATGTAGCTGTGAAGTATCCTGCTTTTATTACATAGGGATTCATGAAAGAGGGATAGTAAAAAAATGTAGTTTAAGACATTGAGGCTGAAACTGTAAAAAGAAAAACTACAAAATCTGTAAGGTAAATAGAGAGGAAGAAGAAATAAACATTTACTAAATATCTTCTCCCATTCACAGGAAAGTTAATAGTGATTAGATGTTTTCATCAATAGCAAAATTTGTACTTAAATACATCTATTAAAAACTTAATGATAATTTTCTGTAGTAGACAAATAAACTAGAAAAAGATAGCAATAATAAGACCAAAACATATCTATTAATTTTAAATATGAATTCTCAGACTGGGAAAAATATATGCATATATACCCAAATCTAGCAAGTAAAACAAAATAACATATATATTTGAAAATAAGTCAATACAAAATGTTATATTAGGAAAATATTTGAAAAAAAGGGGAGTTGACAATATTGATGTGAAAAATAGGATCCAAAGGAATTAATGTGGCCTAAGATGATATAATGACTACAAGCCTTTATGAATCAGACAGCATAGCTTTAAAATATAGAAAGCAAAATCTTTAGTGTAGAAGAAAATTTACAGAACAATAATGTTACCAAATTTATCACTACTATTTCAGGCATCAAATAATGACAAGGCAAAACTCTATTTAGGATGGAAAAGATTTGAATAATAAAGAAACAAACATTTGATGTCAAGAAAAAAGAAGCAATAACAAGGCAACTTTATTCTTTTTCATGATTGCCTTTGAAAATTCATTCTGTGGGAGCCAGGCCTTTCTTTGTCTTGGATGAAGTCTCAGGCAGCACCCTTCTCTCATTTGCTCACTTTCAGATAATACAAAATCTTTCTGTGTGCTATAGATGGACACACTTCAAGGGGAGAGGGGGAAATAGTCACTTCCTCTCTACTGGCCGCATCTGAAGCTGCTATCTTTCTCCCAGTATCAATCCACTAGACTGCCAATGTTCTGAGAAGTTTGAAAAGTGGTGGGGAGAAGTAAGGATGAGAACAGCTTCCTAAACTGAAAGAGTTGTAAGCTGGAATCAGTACTCTTCTAACTCAATATATGCATAATTCTTTCCCTCCTCAGTCTGCTTTGTGATGCCCCTGAGGAACACTTGTTGCTTGGAATCCATCACTGAAATTGTCTGATGCATTTTCCAGCTGGCTCCTTATAAGATGACCCTCCTTCCCATTCTTCACCACTTTAGATTTTGGTTCTCAGCAATTCATGCCCATCCAAAAAGTTTTCTTTTGGAATTCCAGGTTGCAGTCTTAGGAAAAATCCCAGTAAGACAATCCCAAGTAATTCTCTCTCTGCATATATGCACAAGAAACGTGCGTTGTTTAAAATCAACCTTTGATGAAACAGTTATTCACCAATCACAGCCTTCTACTGAGCTGACATGAGTTATTTCCATTTCCTGCACTTTGGTTTTCCAAGCATGTCAGGCACTAATCAACAGTGTGTCACTTGTGCTCCCAGAGAAAACTTCATGTTTTCTGAATGGCCTCTTTGAAACCTCTCTTAAAATACTTAAGGTTAGAGAACAAGTATCTCTCTTGCCCCTCTTGTGGTCTATGTGGGGAAATGCCACACCATTCCAACAACTTTTTACAAAGAAATTATCTCTTAGTTAATAATTCATTTTCATCTTTTCTGTCATCTTTTATAGATGGCCAGAGAGCTAGATGTTAAAAATATCCTTTGTAGGATGTGTAGGTGGCATGTTTCTTCAGAATGTGATAGAAGTTGTCCGCTATTGCTTTCTAGTCTTTTTCGCCTCACTGGAAAGGAAGAAAGTGTCATTTTCACATATTGTTACACAATGAATTGGCATTGGAGTCAACAGGTCTACCTTAGCAGACTCTAATTTTCCAATGTCTATTATAGATCAGATAGCAGCAAAGAAGACTGGAATATCTCCAGCTCAGGTCATGGAAATTTTTTCCCATGACAGTGAAGGTAATCTGGGACTCAAAGGCAGCATAAGACAGTCGTGAAGAAGGAATGGCTGAGCATTTGGGGATTCGCTATGGCTAATGAATATGTGACACCAGAAAAAATATGCATTGCTTCCATCACTTCAAGTGATAAAGAGGAAGAGAAAAAACCATAAGCTGTTTGAACAGATGAACTAGGGCTATTTCTAAAGCCTCAAATTTTCATTTGGATAGTGAATTCATAAATAAGGTATTGTTGTTTCAGCTCAAGGTCAGAGAACACAGTGGCTTTACTCCATGAGTACCTCCCCAATTCTGAGAAAAATTACATGATGTTTTAGATATCTGAAGGGGACACAAATTTTGAAACTAATTTTGACAGTGATTTCTACCCCACCCTTCAAACTGCAAAAGTTATCAGATCCAAATGGAAAATTTGTGCCTGCTGCTTCTAACGGAACACTCTGCCCACACAGGAAGCTTAACTTGAAGACAATTTAAACAGGAAGAATTGAAATTAGTGTGCACATACCTTAGTCCTCAAAATAGGATAGGCAGAAACTAGGAAATATACTTTCAGTGACTGAACACTTCACCTTTCAGGCCCAAGACTAGCCCATCCAAGACCACAATACAAATTTACCCTACCAGACTAAATGGCTTCTGACTCAGTTAGGGACAGTATTTCCAGAACTCCTTGGTACAGAAAATGCTTCATCTAGTGGGAATTCAGAAATCCAGAGAGGTCACCTTCCATCTCCAGAAAGACCCTCACCAAGAGAAATTCAATGAAAGTACCTTGGGGATACAGCCATCCCCCCAAAAAAGTGGCATAGTGTTTTCTCCATAATGTCACAAGAACTTTAACATTGCTCCCTCCCTCCCAATTTTTCATCTTGGGGAACATATTTCAGCTGCCCATTTATGTCTGGATAGTGTAAATGAAAGATTCTACATCCAGAAAGCATGACACTAACCTCAGAGACAAATTTCAGAAATAATACCTCTGACTATGAATGTAGTAGTTAGGCTATTTAACCAATGGGCACTACACTATAGTGAATTCCAGCACCCTCCTAACTGGTGGACTGTAGGGTATGAACAAACTAGGTGACTACTGGAAACCCACCCCATATCTTGCATTAGGATGGTGTGGATTTTACCAGTATACAAAGTGAGAGATGAGAGTGGGCCACATTTGTTGAAAAAATATTTATTGAATAAATGCACTGTTCTAGGATCTAGGAATGTAACAATGTAGTTTACATTCCAATGGAGAGAGGCATGTAATAAACACAATTTGTCAATGAATTAATTAATATGTAGTGTTTCACATGGTAAGTAACAGCAATGAAGACAATTCAGTCAGGGTAAGGGGATTGGTAGGTACTATTTTTGATTGGTTGTCTAAGGATCCTTTAATAAGACAAGTATTCGTAGAAACCTGAAAGTAATGAGGGAGCAAGTCATTAACATGTCTGGGGAAGAGTGTAGTACAGCATGGGTAGTACATGCAAAAGATCTGAGCTGGGACTCTTTTCGGCAGGCTGAGGGAAAAACAGGGAGACCAGGGTAAAGTAAAAAGTAGTAGGAGAAGCCAGAGTGTCATCAAGGGCCAGATTGTATTTGTCATTCTAGGCCTTGGTGAGCACTTTCAATCTACTTTCAAAATAAAGGTTTTGAGCAGAGAAGTGATGTGACATGAGTTGTTTTCAAAAAGATTATTCTTACCTTTAGATGAGGGTCATGGGGTCATACATTTGGCAGAGGGATTAGTTCAGATCGACTGCGGTAGTCAGGAAGGGAGATAATAGTGACTTGGGTGTGTGTGTGTGTGTGTGTGTGTGTGCGCGCGTGCGTGTGCAGGGTAGAGATGGAGAAAAGCAGAGATCAAGACAGAGAAATTCACACCCATCAAATAAGGACTAAATGTTCTTCTTCAAGCAATTATGGGACATTTATAAGACTGAATCACTTACAAGGATATCAATTAAACTCAATCGATTCTAAAAAGTGGAATAGAAACAGGCAACATTCCTTAATCACAATGAAACTAAACTCAAAATTCACAACGATAGATTAGATAGCAAATTTAACCCACTGGAAACATTTTAAAGTCATCTATATAACTTTGAGCTTATTATCTTACTCTTACTAACTTAGGCACCATATAGTCTCCTCTTATTTGCCTAGGTACAGCAAGACTGCAAAACTAAAAGGGTTACATTTCTCATATTTCTGGAGTCCAAGGTTCTTGTGATTTCTCTCCACATCCTAACTCCCAGTATTTTAAAAGCATACATTTCTCCCTTTCTCTTTTTTCTTTTTTGCAAGTATATGCTTCTAAAGCACACATGTCTTTGTAAAGTCTTTTCTGCCCTTTTTCCTATTTTAGGTGTTATTCTAGTTAAGAATTTTCTTGTGCACACCAAGTCTGCATCTTGACTGAAGGCTCCTCCACAGTAATAACAACAGTGGAGTTGCTCTCCAGTGTTAATTTGTTCATGTACTTTCTTTTTTTTTTTATTTTTTTTGTTTTGAGATGGAGTCTTGCTCTGTCACCAGGCTGGAGCGCAGTGATGCAATCTCAGCTCACTACAACTTATGCCTCCCGGGTTCAAGCGATTCTTCCGCTTCAGCCTTCCGAGTAGCTGGGACTACAGGTGTGTGCCACCGTGCCCAGCTAATTTTTGTGCTTTTAGTAGAGACGGGGTTTCACCATGTTGGCCAGGATGGTCCCGATCTCTTGACCTCATGATCTGTCTGCCTCAGCCTCCCAAAGTGCTGGGATTACAGGCCTGAGCCACCGCTTCTGGCCTGTTCATGTATTTTCAAGGATAAATGATCAATGAAGGCCTTTCCACAATAATTACAGAGTTTACTACCATGAGCTCTAGTATGACTAAAGGTTAGTTCTCTGTCTGAAGTCTTTCCCACATTTATTACATTTACATAGTTTTTCCCCTGTAAATTCTCTAGTGTCAACATAGGCATATACTCTGGATAAAGGCTCTTCCAAATCCATTACAGATACAGGGTTTCTCTCCAGTGTGAAATCTCTGACATGTAGTCTAAGAACAGAATATGCATTAAAGGCTATTCCATGTAGATGACATTCAAATGATTTCTACCCAGTATGATTTTGTTCAGGTACTTTAAGGAATGCATAATGACCGAAGGACCTTCCATAGATTCTACTCTTTGTGAGTTCTCCATATAAAGATAAACATTGAGGTTGAAGGTTCTCCCCCATTCAGTACATTTTCTCATGTTGTCTAAGCACATAATTTTCCCACACTGTTTCTCTTCAGTGTGAATTCACTTACCTCACTTGAAGAATGATTGCTTATTAAAGTCTCTTCCACACTGATTACAGAGGCTTTCGCTACCATGTAAGTTCTTCTTTATCAGGAATGGGTATCTTCTTGAGGAACACCATATGATTCATTCTGGAGAAGCAATTCACTGAATTCATTGGAATTCCATTATCCATAGAGCAGAACTTATCGGACATGGCAGGATTCACGCTTTATAAAACACTTGATGTATAGAATGAAGAGATGCCTTTAATAACCCCTCATTCCTCAGTCAACATTAGAGGTATCCTATTGAGGGTATATCAATCTTAAAGTCAAGGTAGAAAAGACTGCAGCTGGAGTTCACATCAGAATATTCATACTGGGGAGATACTCTATAAAGAATCCTTTAGCATTCAGTTGAGCAACAGATTCAGACCAGTGCTGAATTACCTACTATTGAAAAAAAAAAAACTGTTAGAATAAAGATATAATATTCTTAGGAACTTTGAGTCCAGAATTTGGTAAGAATTAGTAAACAAGTAGATAAACCCTCTTCAACGTATTTGTACCTGTGATTATGTATCAAGCAAAGGTTGTTGAAAAGCCTAAAAAATGTATGTATTGCTCTTAAAATGTCTTCAGTTTCTTAAACTTTGCTTTTTAAGTTATTCACTTCAAGAATAAAGAATGTGTTGACCACTCACTATGAAAAAAATCAGTTTAATAATATGGTTTTATCAAAATCATGAAGGATTATGGGCTCTTACATTATGTATCTGCTTTAAGAACCGGCCCCAGTATATTCATTCTACTTTGTAAGTTACAATACACTTTTAAGACTTAGTCCTGTTTTCATTGCCAGTTCTGTATGACAACATTTCCACTTGGAGATTCTTTATTTACATATGTTTTGTTTGGTTGCTTTTCAGGAGAGATATATGGGTGATACATTTTCTAATTTCATGAACAAAAAAATGACAAGTTGACCAAGTTTAGAATTTTTAAATTACAGCATTGGCTCTTTAACTCTGTAGAAATAACTTATTTCTTCAACAAATAAGTTGAAGGTAAAAAATAATGGGGGGGTCATTCATAGATTAAGTTATGCTTTAGAGACATATCAACTAAACGATTTGTGAATGTATTTGGAATGCTGATTTGAATTAAGTCAGAAGTGAATGTATAAACTGCGGATGATTTATACCCTAACTGGCTATTTAATAACATTACAGAAGTGTATTTTAGGTGTGGTAGTGATTTGTAGTTATGTTTTTTTTTCTTTTTTACAGAGTCCTTACATAGAGAATATTTATGAATGAAATGATACAGTGCCTTAGAATTGCTTTCAAGATTGGGGGGGTAGGAGAGTGGGTAGAGATATAGATGAAACCAGTTGGCAGTGAGTCAATAACTGTTGAAACTGTGGAATGGGTATATTTAGGTTGATGTGGAAGTCTTCCTACTTTTGTACATATCCGAAAATTTCTCTTGGAGAACAAATGTGGGGTGGAAAGCTAGTTATTCTTTTCTACAACTGTAAAAAGAGATCTAAAAATATACGGTTTTCTTGGCAAGCAAAGTTTTATTTATTCACTATTTCCTGCCAAAATGTTAGATTTTTTTTTGCTTAAATTTCAACATCTTGACTATGTCCCTGTCTTGGTCTTTTAAAATTAGTTTAATAAATTTTGCGATATGCCAAATTACATCTTTCAGCTTTGACATGTTTCCTTCCATTACATGGTTGTCATTTTAGTTTTTAATTTATTTATTTTGAGATAGAATCTTACTCTTTTACCCTGGTTGGAGAGCAGTGGCGTGATCATACCTCACTATAAACTTGAACTCCTGGGCTTAAGTAATCTCTTCTTACTTCAGTCTCCCGAAGTGCTGTAATTACAGGCATGATCCATCTCACCTGGCCTATTATGTATTTTAATAGAATTTTTGTTTAATTTGTTCTGATTTCTTCAGGAATTCTTTGTTGTTTTCCATATCACATTTTTCTTTTCTGTTCAGTTAAATGCTATTATCTACACTCTGAAATCTATGTGCTCATTTAATTTTCTGTTGCATAGTTCCTGCTCTTAATTGCTTTTAACACATTTTGAAATTTCTTTCATAACTTCAGAACCTTACTTTATTATATTATTGATCTCTGAGAGGGCTCCATTTTAATAACCTCTCTTTTTTAACCTATCAACTCTTGTCCCATCTAGTCTATGTTTTCTTTCTTTGTCAAAAAGATGAGGCAGACAGAATGTGGAACTTTTTGCCACAGATACACATATTTTTAAAATTAATTTTGGGATGTTTAAAGCAGCTTTTACCATAATTGCCAAAACGTGGAAGCAACCAAGATGTATTCAGTAAATTAACAGATAAATACACTGTGGTACATCCAGAGAATGGACTATCACTCAGTGCTAAAAAGAAATGAGCTACCACCTCATGAAAATACATGGAGGAAACTTAAATGTATATTACTAGGTGAAAAAAGCCAACCTGAAAGGGCTACGTACTGTATGATTCCAAGTACATGACATCCTGGAAAAGGGAAAACAGTGGAGGTAGTAAAGCCATTAGTGGTTTCCAGGAGTTGGGGAAAAGGAGGGATGAATATGACTATTCAAGTGCAGAGAGATTTTTGGGGCAGTGAAACTACTCTTTATGGCACTATAGTGCTAGATACATATCATTATACATTTGTCCAAACCCCTGGAATGTACAATACCAAGAGTGAGCCCTACTGTAAACCATGGACTTCGGGTGATACTGATGTGCCAATGTAGGTGAATCAATTGTAACAAACGTACCACTCTGCTACAAGATGTTGACAATGGGGATGCTATCTATGCATGTGTGGGGACCAGGGTATGCAGGAACTCTGGGTACTTCCTGCTCAATTTGGCTGTGAACCTAAAACTACTCTAAAAAATAAAGTCTATTTTAAAATAATGTTTTTCCTCTGCCTTTTGACTACTTTATGCTCTATTTTATTGTAAAATCTTTTCATAGACTCCACTTTGAGTTTCTTTTTTTAAATTTTTTCAAAGGTGGAGGACTATCTATGCCTGAAAATGCTTCACAAAAACAGGGCAGGGGATTCTTTGCAGGCTTCCTCATTTTATGCTTTCATGCTGTTAGAGAAGTTCTTTTAAAGCCCAATCTAGAGGACTTGCTTCTCATATGTTGACATAGTAAGTAAGACAAATGAGTGAAGCTGCTAAGGCAATGAATGATCCCAGCAGGCCAACTTTGACTCTACATGCTTTCTTCTCTGCCTTTGCAGAAACCTCTGGGTCAGTGGCTAGATTTGGCGAGATCTGGAATCCTTCCAGGTAAACCAATAGTATTATTTCGTTGGACCGACCTTATTAATTCTTCAGTCAACAAAACGTCCCACTCATTATCAGAATGCCACTATTCCAGATCAACAGCCATTGGTGTTCCAATTCAATTTCATCTTGGAAGTCACTGGAGTGTTCAGCCAACTCCGCAGTCATCATTACTGCAGATTTCCTGCTCCCTTTACTTTTCTGAGTCCCCAGCTCTGGTGCTACTGCAGTGTACAAGATCTCTGCTGACTCGGCAGAGTCCTGCGTAGAATTTGCCTCATCAGCCTCACAGTTCACTCTCCCAAGCTCAGCAAGGCTTATGTCCCCCAGGGTACTTACTATATATTTCCTATGGGACAATCCTTCTCTTCTAGGCCTGTGTTTTAAGAGCAACTTCTTCTTTATTCATGTTTCAGCTCCACTTATTCAAGTAGAAAGCATTTTAAGTTAGTGGTAGTTTTGAGGTTTTATTCTGGAGTTTCCAGTGTTATGTTGTAGATTTTCTCCTATTTTTACATTTTCTAGATATTTTTCTTAGAATAGAGGGGGATAATCCCTTTCCCCCTAATTCCAAGCTATCTTCTTTTCCAAGAAAACTAACCAGATTTCAGGTAGTAATTTTAAGTAGTCTGAAAGAGCAGAATGCTTTGCCCATCCTTTTAAAACAAGTATCCTAATAACTTGAACTGATTTTGGCTGATTTGCATGCGTGCACCTCCATCACAGTAAACAGAATGTTGACAATTTTATATTTTTATTATCCCAAAGCAAGAGAAGCCTCCATAGACAAACATGATGTCCAATTATTGTCAAGAAAAATGACTTAAGGACTAATATTCTAAAAGCAAAACATATCTATTTAGGGGACATATTTTTTGAACACTAAATTGTCATGTAAACATGATATCTTATAGAAAAAGTTAACCCACCCACTTTGCTATTCAGAGATGTATTTTTGCCATTTATTCTTGAATAATTCATCAAGAAGTTATATTGCTTTAAAATTAAAACTCTCATGGCTTCATTAATGAAATTTGTCTATGGTGGGTGATTGGTAATGGTTCTGTGAAATTTTGCCAGGCTCAAATTATTAGAGCAATGCTCCATGGAAAATAATTTCAAGGCTTTTATTTTTCCCATTTACCTAAGTATTGTTTTCTGAGGAAAATGTTTAATCTGATCATTTACTACTTCACCTTCCTCTATGTTAAGGTTGGGTGATTATCTATTCAACTGAGACTGTTTCTTTCGTTTTCATTGTGGATAATTAATTGTACTATCCACTTAACTGACTATCAAAGCACATGGATTTTCCCTAAGCAGCAGCATAAAGGACATCACAGTTTCATGTCAAATAATTCTCTGTTGTCCAAATATCAAACTGCAGTTATAAGAAATAATATGCCTGAAGGATAAACAATTCATTTATTCCTCTTAATAACCTAAATTTTATCGTTGCTTTAGTTAGGCCATCAATAAATTGCACATGTATACTGCATTCTAAGATCTTCATTGAAGTGTTTTCTCGGGATTATATTTTGGGGGCATTCCATCACTTTTGCTCTGAAGAAAAGAGTACTAGTATTGATAATAATGATGACAATGTTGATGCCAATATTAATTTCCCTGAAACTGGCTCCTCCTACAATCTTCCTGTAGTGCTCCTCTTACCTCATCTACTTAGTATATCAACTCCATCTTCTATTTGCTCAAACCAAAAGCTTTAGGGCCATCACTTCCTTTTTACCTCTGACACCCACATGGAATCCTTCATTGCAGCTTGTTGACTCTAACTTCAAAAACCTCCAGATGCTGACTATCTTTCACCACTTCCACTGCTATTACCATGATACAAGCTGCTATTGCTACTCACCTGGAAGCTTCCTGATTTCCTTTGACTCTTCCCCATTCCCAACACACAGGCAGTTCTCAACAGAAAAATTAATGTATGTCATTAAAAGTCAGATCACATCATGCCTCTGCTCTAATTCTTCAGTGGCTGTCATGCCATTCAGAAGGCGACAAGGTGTTTACAAGGCCCTACTGGGTCTGGCCCCTCATTAGCTCCTTGACTTCATCTGTCACTCTCCTTGTATTTCCCCTTCTTCAGCCAAACTTGTCCCCATGTAGTTCCTTAGAAAATCAAACAGTCCATTCTGCTCCCTCTCTCTGGAGTACCTTCCTTCAAATATCCTCATGCCTACTCTCTAACTCCTTCAGAAGGGGCCTCCTAAAGCTACCTTATTTAAAACGGAGACCACTGACCTTGGCACTGTTAAACCTCATTTCAGATTTTACTCCCCACGGCATTTAATGTCATCCTACCATACTATGCACTTTACTTAAATATTTTGTCTGTTGTCTGCCTCTCTCTAGTCTAATAAAGCTCTCTGTGTGCAGGGATTTTGATCTGTTTTGTTTACTGTTGTATATCCAGTGTTTAGAATAGCATCTTACATGTAGCAAGCATTTAATAAACTTACATTAATGATCAGGAAGAATAATGACAACATTAGAGGCTAACATAAATATGTCACTTAGTATTGGCCAGGTATCGTTCTTTACAGGAATTATTTATGCCTCACATGCCTATGGCGTTGGTACTTTTATTCTCCAGAATGGGAAACTGAGGCCCTTGGGGGAAACTTAGCTGAGGTCACACAGGTGGAAGTGACAGGCCTGAAATCCAAATCCAGTCTCTTCATCCTCAAAGCCTTTGCTTTTTAAATTACAACACTGTGCTTGCTTTTATCAGAAACTCATATGGCAACTGTGTTTATTTTTCCTCTTAAAGAACATTTTTCACTATTTGAGATAATTTCCCCTTTCTGTCCCATAGATAAAATTTCTCACAAGTCTTAAGCTATGTTTCTCTAGATATTTGGTTCAGTTTTATCTTTTGGATACTGGAGTGCTTTAAATATTTGTTTCCATCTGGATTCTTCACTAGGGAACTCAGAAATTTTCAGCTAAGTTTTAGCATGCTAATGTTAACCTTGGCTTTATTCTACTTTCTAAAAGCTTCTGCCGCCATACGTACTCCAATTTTTAAAACATTTATTTCTTTATTATAGTGTATTATATTTGTGTAACCTCCTCAAATCCCCTTTAGAATAAGATGCCATGTAGATAAATATGTTGATTACTTAGAATTGTGTTCTTGTACCAGATTATATTGGCCTCTTATAAAATTGGCTGACTCTCAATAGTCCTTTAGTATGACACTCTTAGCTTGTATTGTGTGTGAAATACTCTAAGAAGCAACCGTGAAACTCAAACAACAACAAGAAGTAAACATCACCTTTGCTTATACTTAATATGCAAGAGAAATGTCTGGATCATGTCCACATTTTTTTTCAGACGGAGTCTCACTCTGTCACCCAGGCTAGAGTGCAGTGAGGCGATCTTGGCTCACTGCAACCTCCGCCTCCCGGGTTCAAGTGATTCTCCCACCTCAGCCTCATAAGTAGCTGAGATTACAGGTGTGCACCACCACACCTTGCTAATTTTTTGTATTTTTAGTAGAGATGAGGTTTCACCATGTTGTCCAGGCTGGTCTCAAACTCTTGATCTCAACAGTGAGCATCTCACCTCGGCCTCCCAAAGTGCTGGGACAACAGGCATAAGCTGCTGTGGGATCTTGTCCACTTAAAACCAGTATTCTGTCGAACTAGGAATGGCAGAAGAAATTTCTAGAATGCCACAGGGCCTCCCAAGTAAGTGACACACTTTTCTCTCATGAGCATTCACAGCTGCATGTTTTGCTCTTACTCAAAACCAAATTTTCTGTCTACCTCTCAGAGTTATGTAAGATCCTGTTTAAAAGTGCTAATTTTATTTCTAGTTCCATATCGTTTGCCTATCCTTATTTTCTCATATCTCTAATCATTAATTCATTTTCTTTTTTATCCCACAGTATTGTTTGTATTTATGTGTGGCTAGACAACACTTAGTGGTAAAAACTCAATGTTTCCTCTCAATGTTTTCCAGTTTCCCTTTCATCCATTCTAACAGGTAGCAGACTCTGTACTTTATTGCATTAGGAGAGGCATGGGGCATGTAAGAGCAGAGGAAAAGCCTGCAAATATTTCTTGCTTTTGTTTTCTAAATATCTGTATCTTTAAAATAACTTAGAGCGTTTTGTGGAAGAGGGAAAAGGAAGGCAGAAGGGTGTTTGTGAGCAAAAGTTGTGAGAAACATGGTGCAAGGGAGAGATGAGGGAAACCAAAGAATGGCCAGTGGGACTCAGGACAGCACATATGAGCCCTAGGTGTGGCAGCAGCACTGGGGAGGCAATCAGGCCCTGGAGAGGCTGTGCACTGTGTCTAGAAGGCTGGACAACTGGTTTTACAGAAAACCTCAGATCCCCCAGGTTAGCACAGTAGTAATGGAGATCTGAGGAGTCAGGCAACCAGAGAAAAGGGAGCTTCCCTGCAGCCACCATCTAAATGTTGACCTGAAAAAGATTGGCTATGGCACTCTGAAAGACACTAGAGCTGCGGAACGATCCTAAGGATGAGTAAGATTTCAAGAAGGGCTAAGGTTAATTTCCTACCAGTTCCTGAGGCTCCTTGGGCAAAAACTGAGTTGAGTCACAGAAAACATATATTTTTTTAAGTGACATTTTGGCAAACTTGAGTTTTCGGAGTGAGAATTACACTACCTATATGCATGTAAGCTGTAAGTTCTTTTGGAACAAGGCACAATCCAAACTAACAAATACATACAAAAACCAAGAAAATACATATAAATAAAGTGAGATGGGTGGGAGATGAAGAATTTGGAGTTAGAATGCTATTATTTTGATAGTTTGAAGTATAATTTCTAAATGATTTTCAAATTATCTGGCTACTGAGTACCCTGAAGGCTAGAATTAAAATCCTTTTTTTTTTTTTTTGACATTTCTGTTTCCTGTAAGATATACATCTTAATGCAGTAGTAGGAATAACCAATAACTTAATGTAACATACTTTATTCATCTAAATCCATGATAAACAGTTGTTACTGTTTTTAATTATGTATTTTCAGTTCTGTGCTCTGAATTTTAAAACATGATCTTCACACTATTTCTCTTCGTTAATTTTTTAAAATTTTACAAACTATTTACAGCACATGGGAAACTTAATGATAATAATCACAATCATGCTCTCAGTTAATTTTAATTATACTATCATACACAAATGCTTTCCTGTGAATATAGAACAAATAGTTCTTGCAAATGAGTATAGATCTTTCTAGTGCCTTGCCAAATCTACTTCCATTATAATTCTAA
The DNA here is from genome assembly GCA_004027835.1 of Alouatta palliata. Lineage (NCBI taxonomy): Eukaryota > Metazoa > Chordata > Mammalia > Primates > Atelidae > Alouatta > Alouatta palliata. The sequence continues at coordinate 78,637 of PVKV010000838.1, read as the reverse complement.
GATGTTATGTCTGAATTGCTTTCATAGAGCAGGAAAAACAAATTCCTAGGATGTAAAATTGCAGATAAAATATGCTTTCCCCATTGGTTCTATCTTAAAAATGTCCCTCTGGGATAATCTGCCTTTGCTACATGGGCTTTCCCTAGGGATGCAGGATTGGAAAGCATAGGTTTCAAGGCACCTGTCCTCTTATGTGTGCTCAGAACTTTTCTAAGAAATTTGAGATCCATAATCTATTAGACTACTTGCAAAATATCCCACATTGCTTTCCAGTTTACAAATAGTATTGGAAAAAGTAGTGTTCTGGGCAGAGTTTATTGTGTCATTTAAAGTTTAGTTTTCTTTAATTAAATGGCAGTCTAAAAATTGTTACAGGCTGGACACAGAGGCTCACACATGTAATCTCATTGGAAGGCTGAGATTGGAGGATTGCTTGAGTACAGAAGTTTGATGCTGGCCTGGGCAACATAGAAAAACTCCATCTCTATAAAAAATTAAAAAATTAACTGGGTGTGGTATAGACTTACAGTCCTAACTTCTCAGGAGGCTGAGGTGGGAGGATCACTTGAGTGCAGAGATTTGAGGATGCAGTGAATTATGATCATGCCACTGCACTCCAGCCTGGACAAAAGAATGAAACACTGTCTCTAAATAATAACATTACTTAAAGACTATATGAAAGTATCCAAAGTGGCTAAAAATTTTAGGCCTAAACTCTCTTATACATTTATGAACTTTGAAGGAGATATGACAGTGAAAAGTGACATTTTTGTTGGTAGTTTCCATGGTATGAATCTTTTATAAATATTAACATTTATAATGTCATATACTTTTTTTAGATCAAAAATAAGTCAAAATTCACATCAAAAAAGAAAAAGCTAAATTTTTCATGTTAAGGTCAATCTGTGATTTCAAAGAAACCTCTGATATAACTTCCAATAACTTAGAGACTGAGAAACTTTTTGTTCATAATGAGTTTCTAAACCCACTCTTTTTCATGTTTACTATACAAGCTAATTTGTGTTTCTTTTGGGCCACAGCATTGAAATTTTATGAGTGTTTGTCAAGAAGGCAGGTTGTAGGGCTGCATCTCAATCTATTATTGTAACTTTAGGTTTTTAGTACTCTAATGGGCTTGCTGATGTTCAAGAACTTCTGCACCAATCTCAGTCTTTCACCAAAATTTACACCTGAGTGCCATCTGTGCAAAAAATCTTATTTTTCATCTTATTTATTTTGCACACAATTTAGTTCATAGGAGAATCAATAAAGACTGTTAAGCCACAACCTTATCCTATTCACAATACTGCAGCTAGACAACAGAGGGAAGAAAGTTCAGAAAATAAGAAATATTATAAGATACATAGCCACATGGCCTTCAAAGGGAAGAAACCTGGAGTCAAGCATCAAATGAGGGATGAACGTTTTTTCTATAACATCATCAACCAAAGAGAAATTTAGGAAAAACATGTCATATTATTAAGGAGAGAAACAAGGCAGTCATTTCTGATCTTTAACGCTCATATTGATCTAAATTTAGCCAAGTCCTTCTGGTCTCAGTTGCCTCCTCTGGAAAATGACATAAAGAGTTGGGACCACCTGACTGACTACATTAGTAGTTTATGGTTCCAACGTTAAACGTGATCACGAGGACTTGATAGCACAGTATGAATTATCAAGAGAAGGTTATTAGTGATCTGCTACTGTTTGCCAACAATGCCTTGCCCAGGTAGTTCATGACAAATATAATTTCCAACTGCTTTAATTAGATTCTGTTAAGTACAAGTTAGATTAACCTTCACATTCGTTTTATCTTTTTACTGTAAAATATGTTGTATTTACAGAAGAGTATATAAAACCTTCATAGAAAGTTTATCACAAATTGTAAAGCGGTCACTTGTGTAACAATCAGTCAAGTCAAGAAACAGAACAGATTCCCTCCTCACCCTACGTATCCTTCCACAACCACAGCTCTTTCTTTCCCAAAGGAGTAACCACTGTCCTCACTTCAGAGTACTGATTTCCTTATTATCTTAAGCTTGTTGCTTCTGTTTAATTTACCTAAACAATACTTTAGTTTTGTCTATTTGTGAGCTTTGGATAAATGAAATCATATTGTGTGTCCCTTTGTACTTTTCAGTTTTGCTCAATACAATGTCTGAAAAGTTGAGCCACAGCATTTCTTTAACTTTCATTGCTATATAATATTCTACTTTATAACATACCACAACTTATCCATTTTGCTGTTGGGGAACATTTAGGTTGAATACAGCTTGGTATATATTAAAACAATGTCGCAATGAACGTATATATTCTGTAGCACATAAACATGACTTTCTCTGTGATATATACCTATGGATGCAATGCAAGGTTACAGGGCTATGTGTATCTTCAACTTGATGATGTTACATCATTTTGTGGAGTGGTTTTTGCCAGTTTATACATTTATCAGAAGTGAATGTGCATCCCTGAGAGCTCTGTCACTACCTGTGTAAATCTGTCACATTACATAGGCCATTATTCACATTTATTTATCCATCCATTTAATTAATAATTATTAAGACTGTGCTCCAGGCAATGTGCTGGGTAGTGGGTACAAAAAAGTAAATACAACAGACACACTTATTCACTGTGTCCATTACAAATTGCTCATGCCTGTAATCCCAGCACTTTGGGAGGCCAAGGTGCATAGATCACCAGAGGTCAAGAGTTTGAGAACAGCTTCTTCAAACTGGGATGAAACCCCACCTCTACTGAAAATACGAAAATTAGCCGGGCATGGTGGCAGGTGCCTGTAGTCCCAGCCACTTGGGAGGCTGAGACAGAATTGCTTGAACCTGGGAGGTTGCAGTGAGCCAAGATTGTGCCACTGCATTCAAGCCTGGGTGTTAGAGACTCTGTCAAAAAAAAAAAAAAAGGAAGGAAGGGAGGAAGGGAGGAAGAAGGGAAGGAGGGAAGGAGGGAGGGAGGGAAGGAGGGAAGGAGGGAAAGCAGGAACGACGGATGGAAAGAAAGAAGGAAGATCCTGAGTGCCCGTCATGTTTCAAATTTCCATCAATACTCCAGTGAGTCAATGAACTATGAACAAAAATTTTCAGGAGAGTCCTTCTGTAGAGGCAAATAATCTAATGCATCATCCTTTAGTAATTGGAGATCACATTCAACAGCAGCTCAAATTTATTTCCTCCTATTCTATTGGTTTAAGATGTGCATTATATATGGAGAGTATTTTTCTTTCAAGTCACAGGAAATAATCCTTGGATTGTTTTTTTGAAGGTTATAGGTTACATGTCTTAGCTTGAAAAATTGCTGAGGGAATGGAAAAAAAAAGGTGTTTTAAAGCAGCAAAAAATGGTGTATGATGCCTGATGTCAGAATAATATTTTATCCATTCAATTTTTAAGTAGAAATTTGGATTTCATTTAAATTGAATGGACACTGGTTTCTGAGTGCCTCTGGTTTCGCACGTGCATCTCCTGTGCTCATAATTACAAAATTAGTGTATAAGTCATGTACAAAGGTAATAAATCATTATAGGTTGATATTCAGATACAAAGACATATTTGTGTGCATAAATGCAAAATGAAAAGAAAATAAAAGAACCTGAGTAAAGCTGGCACTCAATATCAAGTAAAAAAGACTGTGGAGCATAACAATTCTCTTATTCCCATACTAATTTGCCAAAGAGTTAATTCTGATAACACAAGTCTGGCAGTAGTCTGCACAGCTTGCAACTGGAGAATTATATATCATCTAGAGATATTTGAAAAAGTAATTTTTTTCTCAACTATATTACTGCACTCTTATTAATCCTTTAAAACCCATTATTTGAGATAAATGCTTTTTAAAAATAGGTGTTTCTTTTCCTTTGCTGGGATTCATTCTTTAACATTCCATGGTGCAGAATCTCTTATTTTACGTCAGTTGTCACTGCATTATTCAACAAAAATATGACAAAAGTGTGAGTCATATACAAAGTAACAACCAAAGAAGTTACACTTCAGCATTAAAGTGGTAAACGGCAACTGACAAAGGAATGTGTAAAGCTCACACTTTTAGATTTGCACTCAATACAGGACACAAATAGCAGAGTTCTGCCTGCTATGAACAAAGATTCTGCTGGCTCTGTCAAGTGCCCATCATCCGGAGAGGTTGCCAGCACTGTTTACAGTCACAAATACAAATTATTTACTGCTGCATATGAGGTAATAGGGTAGATTTATAGTGGCAGGAGAGGCTGATAAAACTACTGGCAAGATGTAGCTGGTAGGAGTAAACAAATTAACCAGAAGGAGCAGCTGGGGAAAGAAGTGCAGGCATATGTGTGTGCATGTGGTTAAAATACAATGCTGACTTCAAAATGAAGGGGAAAAAAAATTCTCTTTCTCCTCCTATGATCGCCCTAAGGCACAGAATCTAAACACGATACTTTCGAACTTCATTGTCTGTCTGCTGGAAATCAGGTGTAGTATATGTAAGTCTTCTATTATTGTTATAATTCTATATCCCTCACAAGAACCCCATTGGCTATAAAAGGGAATGGCTATTACAAAAGTATATATTCTCATTGCCAGTGACAGAAATATGAGAGGGGATGAGACAGCCCTAGGACTTACGGACTTGCCTCAATCTAAACATGGCTTGCAAACTGTTTTTGCTTTATAACTTTGGAAACCACAACACACACACACACACACACACACGCACGCACACACACACACACACACACACACACATTAATGTAAAGAACACTTTTGAAAGTTTCAAGGTGGAAAAAAAAAAAGCTCTTCCTTGGATTACATAATTTTAATTATGTCTTCCTTCTGGCATTTTAGCAGGTGGCATTTCAGTGATCAATGAAGCCCCAGCATCTGCGCTTCCTTGTATATTATGCTAGTCTGCCAGTCCACTGATCTCGAATTACATTATTGTCAGCATCATTTTTAGATGCCTATAAAAACCACGTCTTCTGGCACCTTTCCTCATTTTGTAGCATGAGAGTTATCCCAAAATCCCTTTTATTCTATTCTTAGGAAGACTTTTTTGGTTCCAAAATTTCTTTTTCTTTACCTCTTTGGTTCCTTTCAAGAGCCTTTCACTTATGGCATGTGTAGTACTGGAATGAAAACACCAAAGCAAACAATTTAGCACGTTTTGCACTTAATAAATTGTGAATGAATGATTACAGACGTTGAACCTGCTTTGAAAAGAATGGCATCTGGACATTTGAAAGCATTTCTGTCTTGTGTAATGATACTTTGTGTGTATCTCTGCTTTGGTGTTGTGCTTAAAAAACATGTTGTCATGTCTCCCACCTCATCTTATCTTCACAGTATTCCTGGAGCTGGGCAGGAAAGGCATCCATTCAATATTTATTGAGTATCTCCTCTGGCACTGTTCTTGGCACTAGGCATAGAGAGATAAAAAGAGAAACCTCCTTGTTTTATGTGGGGAAGGGGGCAAATTACATTCTAGAGGTTTTCATTGCCAATATGAAAATGTGGAAACAGAAGCACCAAGAATTAAAGGCTGGCCTCTAGTTAGCAGTTACAGGGATTGCAGCATCTAGCAATCAAGTCTTCTGAGTGCTGCTCTTGGTTGCCAGGCTACAAACAACCTCTCTTTGGATTGGGACTAATTGCGGCAAAGAACGATGACAACAAATCATGAGCAGAAATACTGTTTGTTAATTTGAATGGAAATCATCTGCTTGTGCCTGACAATGTATCATGTGCATTTTACAGCTCTTTATTTTAAAATACAGTACTAATTGTTTTGGAGAGAAACATTTTTGGTATTTGTATCTGGTTTATTGCATAAATTGGTGCTGGTGGGTTGTGAGTAGAAAGCCCACAGATTCTTTCCTACCAAGGCCCTCTCAAACAATCTGTTTAACATCTTTCTTCCCTTCTGCTTTTTAAAGTTGCCTTTTGGTATTTCAAAAAACCAGTCCAGTTATATGTAATGACTCATCCAGCTGAAAATTTCTCTCTCCTCCGAGCTCAGTGCCGACACTGGCTCAGTAACCCCATATAAACAGGGGTATAGTTAACTTCTTTACTCTCTGGTTCCTCTAGCCTTTTATGCTCATTTACAATACTGCCTCTTGATCCCCCAGGTTAGAGTAGGGAGACAAAGGAGAAGAAAATAGCACACAAGTCTTACTTGACTGGTATGGTTATGACTTAATATTGGTGCCCTGTGGATTTTGATGCCCAAATGCCGTATTTTTCTCTTTTGAGAAGCTTTTGAGGAATTTTCATACTCCTTTACCGGGAATCTCCCAGCTGCAAACTCTACGGCATGGGTCATGTCTTTTCTGAATGAGGCTTCTACAGCTCCCCTCAGCTCTGTATTTCAGGAGTTTACCCCACGATGTCCTTCATAAAAGCATCTTATCCCCAAAGATTATCACCCTAGGACTCCTGGCTGGTGCCCACGTCGGGATAACCTAAGCCTGTCTCCATTCTGTAGAGTCCACATCAGGCTCAGGAAAAAAATGCACCTCTGTCCTAATCTCTGGAAGTGGAGGCCATTTCCAGAACATCAGTCTTGGTTCTGCTGTCATAGGCAACTCCGTTCAGCTGACAGCCACCAAGCTTTACACTTTTACAGGCATGAATGAGGTATCCATAATCACTCTCCCAATCTCCAGGAGACTCAAGTCAAGTATACTCATGGTTTCTTTGGATTGCCTCTCACTTGGCATAGAGTGACGATGCCTGCACTGCAGAGGGGACATGCCACAGCATTACAATCAGCTTGTTTCTGAAGAAATCCTGGCTATGTAACTATGCTTCAGCAACTTGCAAGACAAAAGGGGTTGTCTTACTCAGCTCAGGCTGCTTTAACAAAATACCACAGACTGGGTGGCTTAAACAACAGAAATTTATTGCTCATACTTCTGGAGGCTAGAAAGTCAAGTTCGAAGTGTCAGTTGATTCAGTTCCCAAGTGAGGGCTCTGTTCTTGGCTTACAGGCTGCTGTGATCTTATATCTTCATATAGCAGAGAGGGACAGAAAGGCGGAGAGGGGAGAGAGAGAGAAAGAGAGAGAATGCTCTCTTATGTCACTGTTGTCTCTTTCTCCCCCTTCCTTCTCTTTCCTTCTCCCTCTTCCCTCCTCCCTCCTCCTGTCTCCTCCCTTCCTTCTTCTTTCTTTTCCTCTCTCTTCCCCCTCTGCCTCCTCCTCCCTTTTCCTCTTCCTCCCCATCCTTCCTCCTTCTCTACCCGTCTAAGCTAATTATCTCCCAGAGGCCCAATTTCCAAATACCATCACACTGGGGGTTAAGGACTCAAAATCTGATTTTAGGGTTGTCTTTTTGTGTGATAATATTTGAAAGCAGAGTTAGTTCCCAATAGGTTAAATTCTAGTGCTTACATACTACTTCTTTATTTGATAAGACTATAGATCTTTTCATTTAGATATATTTTCCTAAGCTATGGTCAAGCTGTTTTTATTTCATACCTCAGTCCATAGCAGAGGTTGATGAGCCAATATTTATATCATCATCTTTTGGCCACTTCTTTGGAAGAACTACATATGCAATTTAAGACCTCTCTTTCTGGTGGGAGCACTTAGATTCATTAATATCAGCTCTGAGGATTTAGCTGAAATGATGAGACTGGAAAAGTGATGTTTGAACACTCTTTCAAACATGTGAATGCTTGAAAAACCTATTTCTTCCACTTGTAAAGCTTTTTCTCATTTTAAAAATTCTAATATTCACTTGTTCCTTGACAGAGACTTTGAGGACAGACTCTACATACAAAGAGTAACTACATTAAGTTCAACAGAACCTGAGGGTTTACTAAATCTTTTCACACAGTGATATTAACCATTTGTGTTTGCTGGATTGCTTTGTGTTTCCTGTCTTCTTCAGGTATACAGAAACCATTTAGCCCTAGGCTTAACCATCTGTCCAGCAGAACTTTCTTTTTTTTTTTTGAGACGGAGTTTCGCTCGTTACCCAGGCTGGAGTGCAATGGCGTGATCTCGGCTCACCGCAACCTCCGCCTCCTGGGTTCCAGCAATTCTTCTGCCTCAGCCTCCCGAGTAGCTGGGACTACAGGCACGTGCCACCATGCCCAGCTAATTTTTGTATTTTTAGTAGAGACGGGGTTTCACCATGTTGACCAGGATGGTCTCGATCTCTTGACCTCGTGATCCACCCGCCTTGGCCTTCCAAAGTGCTGGGATTACAGGCGTGAGCCACCGCGCCCGGCCCAGCAGAACTTTCTGTGATGATGGAAGGTTCTTCCTCGTTTGATGTGGCAGCCAATATTCACTTTTGCTTACTGAGCAATTGCAATTTGACTAGTACAACTAATGATCAGAATTTCTAATTTTATCTAAGTTTAATTAATTTAAATTAGAAATATAATTAAATTTAAATAGCCATATGCCTTAGGACTTACCACAACAGACAGTGAAATACCAAATAATTAGCATCTTGATTTCTAATTATTTTCCTTTGAACAATAGGAAGAATGATGTTCTACTCAGTAAATAGTAACTGACTGTTATTTCATCATGTTCACATTAGCAAATATTAGCACTTAAATATGTCTGGTTGGTGATATTAGTATAAGTCACTGACGTTTTTTAGCTACTTACTTTTCATAATACACCAATGTCAAATAATATCCCTTTCTATCTGCTACCACAGCTATGCCTATGGCCTTCCTCTACTTCATGCAATCAAGTTAAGCTTAGAAGGCAGACCCTAACAAAGTGTGCATCATTTGTCCCTCAAACAAGCAGCTTTGGGACAATGACTATATATGTTCTGAGCCTGAGTCTAGGTGCAGCTGATAGAATGGACCAGAGTACAATGGTTCGTATAGTTTCCAAGGCCGATCTCATGGAAGACACGGCTTGCCATGGCCATGCTAGGCATGAGGTAATTTAAATTTATTTGAAAACACCCTAGATATTAAAAGGACATACATCATGAGGTATTCACCAGTCTTTTCTGAGATTAACCCCATGTGTAGTGAGTTTTTCTGATTTATGGCTCTGTCTTTGTTTCTTGAAATACACAATGTTTATACAAACAAAACCACACCATCTTTGGTAACTCTATATTGAACTAGCTACTGCCGAGATTTACTAGGAACTCCCAAGTTATTTTTAATTCATCTAATAAATTTACAGTTGTTCTTCTTTTCTTGTAGTTACACTTTTAGTTTGCCAAGCCATCCAACTGCTATTCATTCTTCACCAGTTTAAGTGGAATGTCACTGAGGTTGAGCTTCAGTGGGTCTTATGGGCGTACTCCAGCATTTCTCTGGTTACTAATCCTGTCCTTTAAAACTATGGATGACTGTAATCCCAGCACTTTGGGAGGCCGAGGCGGGCGGATCACGAGGTCAAGAGATCGAGACCATCCTGGCCAACATGGTGAAACCTCGTCTCTACTAAAAATACAAAAATTAGCTGGGCGTGGTGGCGTGCGCCTGTAGTCCCAGCTACTCGGGAGGCTGAAGCAGAAGAATTACTTGAACCCGGGAGGCAGAGGTTGCAGTGAGCCGAGATCCCACCACTGCACTCCTGCCTGGCGCATGGTGACAGAGCCAGACTCTGTCTTAAAAAAAAAAAAAAAAAACAAAAAACAACTACGGATGACACACAGGTAATACTGATGCCAATGCACAGAATTTGTAAGTGAATTCTGATTCATTACTAAATCTGCATTATATACAGCACTCTGGACTGCTGTAAAGTGAACCTTCAGCTCATTCTAGAGCTTCACTTTGGAGTGATACTCTAAGGGATAGAGGAAAGCCACACATCAGTTTGCTGGACTAATCTTATAAGCAGGATCCCATCAAGCTGATATTTAATTGTCTTTTAAATACTCAGAACAAATTCCAAAGGAAAAGTAATATGTTTTCCTTAGCATGAACTGCTCTCATTATAGCAGTGGCTTTAGTACAGTCTGATAACTTTACCTGATACAGTATTATTGAAATCTACTGGGAAACATAATTATCTGACTCACTGGTTTTGACACAGGCCCAGGGGACTGTTTCTGAATAAAGGTGGTGAATAAAGTCAACAGCCACTGAAAACAGCAAGCACAATTATCTTTGTGCATTTTCAGAGTTCCAGAGAGACTATCAGATGACTCTTTCTGCATTAAAACACTAATTCAGAGATGATGTAAAATTCTCCATTCTTCGAGTATAAATGTATAAATGATGATTCAAATAAAGGCTTTCTGTCCTTACTTTCCCTGAAACACCATCCCAGATGCTTTACCTCATAACTGTCTTTTATACTGTCTAAATTCCTATGGCAATGTAATGATGTCTTCCATTATTGCCTCTCAAATATAGACTCTGCTTATGGACAGGGGATATACCTCATACATTTTCTGTATTTTTCATACTGCCTAGGACCAGACAAATAAAAGCCATCTAATACATACCTATCAGCAGTATGTATAATGCCACTCATTCTTGGGAAGGAAAAAACACAAATTAAAGGTTGTTATATTTTAAGGGCAGTGATTAAACTCTAATACCTCATTTACTGATGGTAGGCTAATCTATGCTTTAAATAACTTTGCAGTTGTCTTTTTGTGCGGTAGTATTTGAAAGCACAGTAGTTCTCAATAGGTTAGATTCTAGTACTAATTTGCCAGTTCTTTATTTGATAAGACTATGAAATTTCTTTTCATTTAGATATATTTCCTAAACTATGGTCAAACTCTTTTTAATTTCATGTAATATTCCTAAACTAGAGGACACGCAGTCACTTCACTAATAATATTTTTTTCTGGTATAATAAAAAGAAATCATTTTACACACAGAACCATCTCATTCCTATGGTGAGCCATGAATGCAAGCAGCTTGGGGCTAAGTGTTGTCTGTGCCACTGCATGCATTTACCAAAGGCAGTAACACAGCCAATCCTCTTGCATCATCTTGCTCAGATGGGTCGAAAAGAGAGAAGAAAGAGGAAGAGACTGGGTGTGGTGGCTCACGCCTGTAATCCCAGCACTTTGGGAGGCCGAGGCAGGCGGATTGCCTGAGATTAAGAGTTCAAGACCAGCCTGGCCAACATGGTAAAACCCCAGCTTGGACAACAAGAGCAAAACTCCATCTCAAAACAAAGAAAACAAACAAATAAGAAAAAAAAAAAAGAAGAAGAAATTGGGAAAGTGGCTTCAGCCACAGCCTTTGGTAAAATTACAGTCTGGTTTATGAGAAAAGGTTGGGGAACCACTACTGAGTACAAACTTAATTCTACCATAGCTTTTGGGGTTGTTGGGGTCTATGGAAGGTCTATGATACGTAAATGGAAACTTGGTTTTCTATGGCACTGATGCAACTGGCATCCCTTCTGGTAAACTACTTTCAATCACCTAAAAAACATGAGCTCTTTTTTTTTCTTTTTCATCCTCCTTTACCAACACGTGCCTTATTCCCCTAGGATACTGAGGACAACGTTATGCTTTGCATGAAGCTGTTTTCCCTTAAGTCTCTTATATGTATACCTAAGAGAGAAAGTGAAAGAAACTAGAAGTCAGAAAGCTAATTTACAAATTTCTGGATATCTCAGCTTTCAAGAAATGCTAGAAAACACAGGGACTGCGATCTGTGACTTTGAGAGTCAGTGGCTTGATGGAAACAATAAACACAAGTGACTGCTAAAATTGCTTTCAAACAAAGGAGCATAAAATGGCCACAAGGTGGAGGTTGAAAACAAAAATAAGTCACATGCAATCTCTAAGTGAGTATTAAAAACTATGAACAAAGTCTGCCTTTTTTTTTTTTTTTTTGAGACAGAGTCTTGCTCTGTTGCCAGGCGCCAGGCTGGAGTTCAGTGGCACAATCTCGACTCACTGCAACCTCCGCCTCCTGGGTTCAAGCAATTCTCCTGCCTCAGCCTCCCGAGTAGCTGGGACTACAGGTGCGCACCACTACACCCAGATAATTTTTGTATTTTTAGTAGAGACAGGGTTTCACCATGTTGGCCAGGATGGTCTTGATCTCTTGACCTCGTGATCCACCCACCTTGGCCTCCCAAAAGTCTGCCATTTTTAAGGGCTAAGAAACTCTTGTAAGCTGTAGAACATAGTGGAACTTTTGCAATGCAGTAAACAGTACTTAACATGAAAGCGTGAGGAACTACTATTGCAATATATCCAACTGATTGTGCTATGAAATTTATATTATATAGTTTACCAGATCAAGACATGCTCATCAGTGCTCATCACAGCATCTGAGTCACCACAGCAATAGGAAAACTCATTTTGTCAGATAACTCAATACTGTTTGAGTAGTTAATACTTTCAATAACCATTATTATAATAGTCTGTGACTCACTGGGCCTGATGGGTGAAGTGAAATTATAAAACTATTCACTAACCCATTATTTCTAAAGCCACCTCTTAATGGTAGGCCAATGAGTCCTAGAAATTTCCATGAAAACTTTGAATAATACTAGTTTCCTTTAACTACTTCTTAAGAAAAGCACAGATCTCAACTTGGTAATCGACTGACAGTGTAAGTCTGGCCAAATGACGTAACTACATGGTCTTAGTCCATTTTCTGTTGCTTATTACAGAATACCTAAAACTGAATAATTAGGAAAAAAATTATTTCTCACAGTTATGGAGCCTGAGAAGTTCAAAGTTCAGGGGCCATATCTAGTGAGAACCTTCTAGCTGGTGGGAACTGTGCAGTCTCAAGGTGATGATGCGGGCATCATTTCATAAGAAAACTGAGTATGCTAGCTCAGATCTCTTTTCTTCTTCTTATAAAGCCACCAGTCCTATTCCTGTGACAATCGATTAATCAATTAATCCTCGAACAGATTAATCCATTCATGAGGGCAGAGTGTTCACGACCCAATCACCTCTTAAAGGCTCCACCTCTCAATCCTGCCACATTGAGGATTGAGTTTCAACATGAATTTTAAAGGGGACAAACATTCAAACCACAGCATTCCATCCCTGGCCTCCCAAAACTCATGTCCTTCTAACACATAAATACATTCATTCCATCCCCATAGCCCGAAAGTCTTAACTTGTTCCAGCACTAACTCAAAAGTCCAAAGTCCAGTCTCATCTATGGGCCTATAAAATCAAAACAAGTTATCTACTTTCAAGATACAGTAATGGTACATGCATAAGACAGTCATTCCCATTCCAAAAGGAAGGAGGAGGCAAAAAGAAAGGAGCAACAAGCCCCAAGCTAATCTGAAACCCAGCAAAATAAACATTAAATCTTCAAGCTGGAGAATAATCTCTTTTGACTTCATATTCCACCTTCTGGTTATCCTGGGGCATCAACTGGGACCCCAAGGCCTCAGACAGCCCCATCTCTATGGCTTTACTGCATGCCAATCACATGGCAGCTCATACAGGTTAGAATCCAGTGTCTGAATCTTTCCCAGGCAGATGTTGTTTACTACTGGTGACTCTACAGCTCTGGAGTCCCAATGGTGCTTCCGTGGCTCCACTTAGCATCACCCTAGACTCTCTGCGGCAGCTCCAACCCCACATTTCCACTCGGCATTGCTCTAGTTGGGGTTCCTTATTGGGGGCCCTGCCCCTGTGACAAGTCTCTGCCTGAGTCCCTAGGCGTTCCGCAGCATCCTTTGACATTTGGTTGAATGCTGCCAGTCCTTCACAGCTCTTTCTTTCTGCAAGCCTTCGGAATTTGTACCACATGGATGCCACTAAGGGCCACGACTTGTATCTTCTTAATCAGTGAGCTGATCAGCACCTGAGGCCACTTGAGCACAGCCCAGTGGCTGGTGCACTGTATTGGAATGAAGGGAGCAGAGACCTGAGGGAACCCTGGGAATCCTGGGCAGCAGGCCTGTGGAGGGCACTCTGAGTCTGTCCCCAAAACCACTCTGCCTTCCCAAGCCTCCGGGCCTGTGATGGAAGGGACAGCCTCAAAGATCCCAGAAATGCTTTCAAGGGCCTTTTTCCACTGCCTTGATGGTCACTTCTCCTTACTAATCTTCTTAGCAAAAGTTGCTCAGCCACTTAACTTGGTTTCCTTTCTTGAACAAACTTTTTCACTTCTTACATGGCCAGGCTGAGAGTTTTCCAAATCTTTTTTTTTTTTTTGCTTCCCTTTTGATTGATTACAAATTCCATTTTTAAGTTGTTTTTTTCAATTCACAGCTTAACGTAAGTGGTTAAAAGTAGTCATACAGCAGCCTGAATGCTTTGCTGCTAGGTATTTCTTCCACCCTAATTCACTGCTCTTAAATTCTACAATCCATAAAGCCCAAAGGCACAGACACAATGCAGCCAAGTTCTTTGACAGTTTACAAGGATGGACTTTAGTCCAGTTTCTAATACCTTGTTCCTCAGTTCCATTTGAAATCTCATTAGAATATTCTTTGCTGTTCCCGTTTCTTTCAGTATTCTGGTTACAACTAGTTAACCAATCTCTAAGGAGTTACAAACATTTTCTAGTATTCTTATCTTCTAGGCCCTCCCCTGAATATAGGCATTTTTCAGCCTGTTCCTTCAAACTCTTCTAGCTGCAGCCCATTACCCAGCTCCAAAGCTGCTTCTGCATTTTTACATATTTATTATCAGCAAGACACTACTTCTCAGTACGTTTTCTTGGCTGATTTTCCATTGTTTGTAACAGAATATTTGAAACTGGATAATTTATAAAGAAAATAAATTTACATCTCCCAGTTATAGAAGCGGAGAAGTACAAGGTCAAGGGGCCACATCTGGTGAGGGCCTTATTATTTGTGGAGATTTCCTGCAGAGACCTGGGATGGTTCAGGGCATCATATAATGAGGGAGCCGGGTAGGCTAGCTCAGGTCTCTCTTCCTTTTCTTATAAGTCCCCCTTCCATGATAACCCATTAGTCCATGAATGGATTAATCCATTCGTGAAGGCAGCACTTTCCTGACCCAAAGACTTCTCAAAGGCCCCATTTCTCAGTACTGTCACAATCAGAATCAAGTTTCAACATGAGTTTTGGAGGGGACAAACTTTCAAATCATAGCACACTCTGAGATGCAGTTTCTTGTTTGCACAAGGAAGTATACCATATCTATCTCATCATGTTGCTACGAAATTAAGTGAGATAATGCATGTAAGACATCTAACACTGAGTAAATGCAAATTTCCTTGTCACCTGAAAAGCATTAATATATATTAAGTGCAAAAAATATCTGTTAAAGAATTAAAGCAGAAGTTTGGGACATGGGTTAGAGAAATACAGCTCATAAACATCATACCTATGGCTACTGAGACTGTTAACACAGTATCTATGAAATACTGATAAAAGATGGAAGCAAATTTGAATGAATCCATATTACTGCCAACTTAATGGTGGCATTAAAGAGTTGTTGATTGAAGATTTCCAACAGGGTTTACAGTGGGCATTACCCGAGGTTCCTAAGATTGAGTATGCTGCATTTCAACTGTAATGAGTCTTTGATACAACTTATCTCTTTAAAATTCCACAGTTCCTATAAATTGCTTTTCTGGAGAAAGTTCACTTTACTTTTCTGCATTGAAATATAGGATTCAGCATTTTTAATTTACTGTGGATCTTATAAAAAGCACTGAACCAAGAAGGGAACAAATGGTTAATTATGTGGTACTTTAGCAGTAATGTAATACATAGTGAACAAAAATGACTTCCATAAAGTGAACATTGTAACTTAACTGGTTTCTTGCACCTTATAAATTAGACCTAATTAGCAAAAAAGAAATTTTTACATCTCAGAGTCACTTGGCCAGAATTACATGGTTAGTCAATTGCCAAGTCAAGATAAAAGTGCAAGTAGCACAAGTTTTCCTGATTCGAAGTTAATATTCATTCCACTTGCTATATTCTCCTAGGAAATAGTTAAAGACACTAATAGTATTCAGGGTTTTCCATTCATACTTCTGCACAGCTGCCTACTCTTCGTCAAACCTAAGCATAAAAAAATACAGGTTTACTTCTTTCTCTGGGTCTTCATTTCCTTATTAAGCACCCCCATGTCACATAAAATTTGTATTAAATAAATTTGTACACTTTTCTCTTTTTAATCTGTTTTTTTGTTATGGGACCTTAGCCATGAATCAAATATAGAAAGGAAACATATCTACTTTCCTTTACAATACTGATATATTAAATATATCAATTGCAGTAAATAAACTAAACACGGCTTTTTAGTTTATGGTAACTACCATGATATGCGAAATTAGAATATATTCTTTTAAGACCAAGAAGAAAAAAACTACCACGAAAGCAAAAATTAATCACACAGAGGCAAAATGATAGTATAGAAACTTAAAAATATAAGCAAGAAGACAAAGTTAAACCCTAATAAAACAGCAGTTACAATATATGTAAATGACATAACCCAAAAGACATGGAAACTATTATATTAATAGAATGAAAAAGGATATTTCAGGTGAATATAAACCTGAAGAAATCTGTAGTAATATTGACACTTGAAAACATAAAATTTAAAGCAAAAAAATGGGAGATAAAAATGCTGTATACTTTTAAGATGAACAATAGATGAACAGAATGCATTCATTATAAATACATATACATTCAACAATATAGCTTCAAAAATGTATAGGATTAACAGACAAAACAGGAAAAACTCATGAATTTAAAAACTGGATTGAGGATTTTATCATACCCTCTTCAGAAAATATAGATGATACAGAAAAACTAAACAGTGATATAAGAAAACCTCAACAATACAACTTAACAACTGCTGTTATGTTTAAACCGTGAGATATAAATGAAATTTTGTCTCTCAAAGCAGAATACACAAACTGTTTAGGTACACACAAACATTTACAAAATTGGTCATATATTAGGTCAATAAAAAACTCTCAGTACAATCCAAAGGATCAATATAATGTCCTATGTTCTCCAGTTTTTCTATCCCCCCATCTTTTTGTCAGCTTTATTGCAGGACAATCTATACAAGTGCACAATCACTGTACACCCAATTAATTTTCACAAAGTGAATAAATTATTGTAACCAGCCATCCAAACAAGACATAGAATATTATCAGAATCCCAGAAGCCCCTTTCTGCTCCTCTTCTAGGCGTTTTCCCTCAGCAAGAGATATTCTGATTTCTATCACAACAGATGGAAATACAATATGTACTCTTGTGTATAATGTCTTTTGTTCAATATTGTGCTGGTCAGATCCATTAAGTTTGTATCTTTCTTATTTCATCTCCCATTTCTTTTCATTTTTGTAAGGTATTCAAATGTGAGAATATACCACAACATATTTGTAGACATTTCAGTCGTTTATAGCTATTTCCAGTTCTAGTAATTCCATAAATATGCTTATACATGTCATTTGATGAAGAAATGTACATATTTCTTTTGTCTCTATACTAGGTGGGCAACTGCTGTGTCATATGGAATACATGTGCAATATGTACAACTTTAGTAAATAATTCTAACCAGTTTTTCAAAGTGGTTGTACCAACTTATACTCTCATTAGCAATGAACAGAAGTTGCAGTGGCTTCACATCCTTGTTAACACTTACACTCTTTTTATTGTAATCTTCGGCATTTGGTATGGTATGTTGCAGATTCTTTTTATAATGAAGTTGAACATATTTTCATATGCTACTTGGATATGCTTTTTTGCAAAATGCTTAAACTTTTGCTCATTTCTCTATTTGATTGTCTGCATTTGATTATCAATTTGTGAACATTCTTTATTCTAGATATTAGAGTCCTTTGCTAGATAATGGTTTTGCTATATGTTCTCCATTCTCTGGCTAGACTTTTTCACTACTTGATGTCAGAAACTTGTTATTATGATGTAACTTGGTTTACTTCTTTATTACTTTTCTTCATGTTTACTGACTTTTTGATGAAGAGTTACTTTGTGATTCATTTTATTCAAAATATATAGGTATTTCCAGAAAAGAAGTTGTTATGGTTAATGTTTCACTTATTTATTTGTTCTACTGTGCCACTTAATTATTATTTTTGTGGTAATAAATACATTCATATTCTTTTTTCTCCTTCATTCCCATACCCTACCCTACCTTACCTCTGGTAACCACCATTCCACTCTGTTTTCATGAGATCCACATTTTAGCTCCTACGCTAGTGAGAATATGCAATATTTGTCTTTCTGTGCTTAACTTATTTCATTGAATATAATCACTTCCACTTCCAATCATGTTGCTGCAAATGACGGTATTTCATTCCTTTTGTGGCTGCATAACAGTCCACTCTGTATATATACTACATTTTCTTTATCCATTCAACTACTGACGAGCACTTAGGTTGATTCCATATTTTAGTGAATAGTGCTACAATAAACATGGAAGTGCAGATATTTCTTTGATATACTAATTTCCTTTCTTTTGGATATATGCCTTGTACTAGGATTGCTGGATAATATGGTAGTTTTATTTTTAACTTTTTGAGGAACCTCCATACTGCTCTTCATAGTAGCTGTACTAATTTACATTCCCACCAACAACGGATGAGGGTTCCCCTTTTTCACATCCTCACCAGTAGATGTCATTGCCTGTCTTTTTGATATAAGCAATTTTAACTGGGGTGAGATTATATTTCGTGATTAATGATGTTGACCATTTTTTCATATACCTATCAGCCATTTGTATGTCTTATTTTGAGAAACGCCTATTCAGATCTTTTGCCAATTTTAAAATCAAATTATTCAGTTTTTTGCTATTGAGTTGTTTGAGATTCTTATATATTCTGGTTATTAATCCCTTCTCAGATAGATAGTTTACAAATATTTCCTCCTATTCTGTAAGTTGTATTTTCACTTTGTTGATTGTTTTGTTGTTGGTGGTGGTGGTGTTGTGCGGAAGATTTTTAGATTGATGTAATCCCATTTGTCTATTTTTGCTTTGGTTGTCTGTGATTCTTCTGAGATCTCCATAAAATCTTGGTCTAGATCAATATTCTGGAATGTTTCCTCAATCAATGTTTTATTTGTAATAGTTTTGTTGACATTTTTAGAGTAGTTATATATATATATACACACACACATATATATATATATTCTTTTGGATTCAAACTTTAGTTTGTATGAGTATCTTTATAAAATTATTTGATACATGCTACCTCTTCTTAAGGTAAAATACATTTGTATAGTTTCAATATTTTTTCTTAGGTCTATTAAGAATCTCATTTTATGACCTAAGAGGTCATAAATGACTCTTACACAAGGTCAATTTTAATGACTTGCATAAGAACCTCAAATATACAAGGAAATTTTGGGGGAGTAAAATTTGCATGCCCCTTTGCCAAACAGCCTCACAGCCCTGTGCTTTTGGAGGTTTTAACTTTAAGTTCTGGGATATATGTGAAGAAAGTGCAGCCTTGTTACATAGGTAAATATGTGCCATGGTGGTTTGCTGTACCAATCAATCAATCATTTAGATTTTAAGCCCACATACAATAGATATTTGTCCTAATGCTCTCCCTTCACTTGCCTCTCCCAGGCTTTGTGAGGCCCCACTGTGTGATGTTCCCCTCCCTGTGTCCATGTGTTCTCATTGTTCAGCTCCCATTTGTGAGTGAGAACATGTGGTGTATGGTTTTCTCTTCCTGTGTGAGTTTGCTGAGAATTATGGTTTTCAGCTTCAACTATGTTCCTGCAAAGGACATGAACTCATTCTTTTTTATGGCTGCATAGTATTCTATGGTATATATGTGCCACCTTTTCTTTATACAGTCTATCATTGATGAGCATTTTAGGTTGGTTCCAACTCTTTGCTATTGTAAATAATGCTGAATAAATATACGTGTGCATATGTCTTCATAGCAGAATGATTTATAATCTTTGGGTATACACCCGGTAATAGGATTGCTGGATCAAATGGTATTTCTGGTTCTAGATCTTTGAGAAATTGCCACACTGTCTTCCACAATGGTTGAACTAATTTACACTCCTACCAAGAGTGTAAACGCACTCCAATTTCTTCACATCCCCACCAGCATCTGTTGTTTCCTGACTTTTTAATGATCACTGTTCTAACTGGCATGATTTAGTATCTCAACAAACTCCTCTGAGCTAAAGGAGCACGTTCTAGCCCAATGAAAAGAAGCTAAGAACCTTGATAAAAGGTTACAGAAACTGCTAACTAGAATAATCAGTTTAGAGAAGAACATAAATGACCTGATGGAGCTGAAAAACACAGCATGAGAACTTCGGGAAGCATACACAAATATCAACAGCCGAATCGATGAAGCAGAAGGATATTAGAGATTGAAAATCAACTTACTGAAATATGGTGTGAAGATAAGATTAGAGAAAAAAGAATTAAAAAGAATGAACAAAGCCTCCAAGAAATATGAGACTATGTGAAAAGACCAAACCTATGATTGATTGGTGTACATGAAAGTACACAGGCAGAATGGAACCAAGTTGGAAAACACACTTCAGGATATTATCCGGGAGAACTACCCCAATCTAGCAAGACAGGCCAACATTCAAATTCAGGAAATAGAGAGACCACTAAGACACTCCTCGAGAAGAGCAACCCCAAGACACATAATCATCAGATTCTCATAGATTGAAATGAAGGAAAAAAAATGTTAAGGGCAGCCAGAGAAAAGGTCAGATTACTTACAAAGAGCAGTTTTATATTTACCAAAACAAAAACAAACTGAAGTCTGGGAATGTCTCTAGCTTTATTCTTTTTGCTAAAGATTGTTTTAGCTCTTTTGGATCTTTCATGCTTCCATATACATTTTTGGAGAATTTTTCTATTTCTGTAAATAATGTCATTGGTATTTGGATAGAGAATGCAATGAATCTATAAATATTTTTTGGTTGGTACTTCCATTTTAACAATATTAATTCTTCCAACCCATGAACATGCAATATGTTTCCATTTTGTGTATCTTCTTCAATTTCTTTAAACAGAGTTGCATAGTTTGTTTTTGTTTTTGTATACATCTTTTGCTTCTTCGATTAGATTGATTTCTAGGTATTTCTTATTTCTGTAGCTATTAGAAATGGGCTAGCTTTCTTGATTTGCTTCTGATTGTTTGCTGTTGGCATATATAAAAATTGATTTTTGTATGTTGATTTTGTATCTTGTATCTTGACTAAATCCTTTTATCAGTTCTAACAGTTTTTTTTATGTTGGAGTCTTTAGGTTTTTCTAGGTTTAAATTCGTTTCCAATTTGGATGTCTTTCATTTCTTTATCTTGCCTAATCGCTCTGGCCAGGACTTTCAGAAGTGTGTTCAATAAAAGCAGTGAAAGTGGGCATCCTTGTCTTGTTTATCTCCTTTGAGGAGAGGTCTTCAATATTTTCCTGTTCAGTATGATGTTAGCTGTTGTCACATATAGCCTTTATTATTCTGATGTATGTTCCTTCAATATCCATTTTGATTAGGGTTTTTAATAGTAAGGGATGTTGAATTTTATCAAATGCTTTTTCAGCATCTATTCAAATAATCATAAGGTTTTTGTTTCTGATTCTGTTAATGTGATGTATTACATTCATCGATTTGTGTATTTTGAACCATCTTTGCATCCCTGGGATGAATCTGCCTTAGTTGTGGTGAATAATCTTTCTAATGTGTTGTTGAGTTTGGTTTGCTAGCATTTTGTTGAAGATTTTTTGTCTATATTCATCAGTGACACTGGGCAGTAGTTTTCTCTCTCTCTCTCTCTCTCTCTCTCTCTCTCTGTGTGTGTGTGTGTGTGTGTGTGTGTGTGTGTGTGTCTTTGTCTGCTTTTGTTATCAGGGTAATGCTGGCCTCATAAAATGAGTTTTAAAGTATTCCCTCTTCTTTAATTTGTTTTGAAGAGTTTGAGTAGGATCGGCATTAGTTTTTCTTTAAATGTTTGGTAGAATTCAAATCCTGGGCTTTTCTTTAATGGGAATCTTTCCATTATGGCTTCAATCTTGTTACTTGTTACTGGTAGCTTGAGGTTTGTGTTTTAATCTTGGTAGGTGATATGTGTCCAGGAATATATCCATTACTTCTAGGTTTCCAAATTGAAGTATAATTGTTCATAATAGTGTCTAATGTTTCTTTGTATTTCTGATGCCTCAGTTGTTATGTCTCTTTTTTCATTTTTGATTTTATTTATTTGGGTCTTCTCTCTTCTGTCCTTAGAATAGCTGAAGGTTTGTTGATTTTTTAAAAAAATCTTTTCAATAAACCAACTTTTTTGGTTGATATTCTACATTGTATTGCCTCAATTTCATTTATTTCTGCTCTGATCTTTATTATTTCTTTCCTACTACCAATTACAGGCTGAGTTTGTTTTTGGTTTTCTAGTTCCTTGAAATGAATGGTTAGGTTGTTTATTTAAACTCTCTGCTTTTTTGATATAGGCATGTATGGCTATCAGCTTCCCTCTTAGAGCTGCTTTGTTGTATCTAATAGCTTTTAGTATGTTATGTTTTCACTTTCATTTGTTTCAATATATTTTTGATTTCCTTCTTGATTTTTTTATTGATCCATTGGTTGTTTGGGAGTATGGTTGTTTGATTTCCATGTATTTGTGTATTTTCTGAGGTTCCTCTTGCTACTGATTTCTAGTTTTGTTCCACTGTGGTCAGAAAAGATACTTGACAGAATTTCTATTTTTTAAAATTCATTCAGATTTGTTCTGTAGTCTAAGATATGGTATATTCTCAAGAATGTTCCACGTGCTAATGAAAAGAATGTATATTCTGTGGCAGTTGGGTGAAATGTTCCATAAATGCCAGTTTGGCCTATATGAGAGTACACAGTTTAACTCCAGTGTTTTCCTTTTCAGCTCTGGTTGGCACTATAAGCCCAGTTTCACCTCAGCACTAGTAAATGACTGAAGTACTCTCCGTCCTGAATGGGTGGGTCTCAAAGGGATTATCCCAGCAGGATGGGAAGGCTGAGCTGGTGTCCACCCCCAGGGGGATGTGTGCAATGTACCAACCTACAGCATGGTGTTGCTGAGCAGTCAGTCTGATTTGGTGTCTCCTTTGCTACAGTAATAGAGTTTCATGGCTGGGATTGTCAGTCCTGCCCCCTTCTTTATGTCTGTTTGTCATCAAGGGTATTTCTTCCTTCACTCAATCATGATTATTTCTGTGGGTTAAAGCCAGGACAAGTCTTCTGCAATGGACCCAAGAAGGTGGGGAAGCTGGCTGACCATCTCAACCTCACTTGTTCAAGCACATAAACTGTGAGCTGAGGGGAGATTTCCTATGCGCTTGGTGCTGGGATGAATTTGGGGGAAGGGCATTGTGGATGTGGGAGTCTGATTTTTTTACTATCTGCTTGGAGTTTCTCCACTTTTCTGTGACTCCAGGAATTGTTTCATCCCATATTTGAATTCCGGGTTGTTGCTGGTGAAAATCTTGGTGCGCTGCAATTGTTTCTTGGTTTCTGTGGTGGGGAGTGAATCCAGCTTGCTTCTACACTGCCATTTTAGAACCAAAAGTCTAGTGCTTTTTATATTCTGATTATGAAATGTCGGCTAACCCCATGACATGAGGTTTCCCCTATAATTTCTTTTTAAAAGCTTTATTGTTTTGTCCTTCACATTTATTTCTACACACTCTCTGGAATTGTTTTTTGTATATGGTATAAACTAGGGTCAAAACACTTGTGTTTTCAACTTACCAAGTAGTTTCACTGGGTGCCCATTTTAAATGATTACTTTAAAATGTTTCAATTATGTTAAAACTTAACAAAACCAAAACATTTCCCCAAATACCATCTATCCTTACACAACAGCTGCTTTATTTTCTAATATTTCTTTCCAGTCTTTTATTTTCTTCTATTTACCCATCCATCATGTTTACACACTTCATTTATTCAACAGTATTTGTTGAATATAATTCTGTTGGAGTCCTTAGAGTATATAATTCTCTATGACTTTTTTGAGCCTCTCTGGATAATAGTAGGATTTGTTTATTTCATGATTCTCTATGGGGAAATTCAATTTAAATCACAGCCATAAGCAAAATAAGTTGTAAGATAAATGGGATTAAATAAAACCACATACTATATTTAAAATTTTACATTTCACATAAAAAGGGAAGGCATAAGAAAGCTAAGGAGTAATTCATTCTATAGTTTCAAATATATGTACACAAAGAAAACTCTTTGAACATGTAACAAAGACAGTGAGGTATTCTTTATCTTGATCTCTTCCTTTTTTTTAACATAAACTTGCAAATGATTTCCTTATAAGAAATAATATCACCTCAATTCTGAGCTATTCTGATCTACTAAACTGGGTTCATTATAAGATTTCTATAAGATTTATATAAGAAGAATAGCATATGGAAAATAATTATTGCACTGTTACAGTTAATATTAACAATACTCAGAAATTCAATACATTTTAAACATTTTTAATTTAATAAATTGGACATATTTATTAAAAGTATTATTAAAATACAGTCCTTTTAAATTGTAGTAATTATTTACTAATACTGATATAGAATTAAATATTTGCTGCTGATGTGATTGACAGCTACTTTATACTTATACTTAAATAACAGCATTTTTAAACTGGCTCTACCTATTAGAAATCTCAAGAATTCTTATTATATAAAAACTATTATATCAATATGATCCTTACTCATCATGGCTAAAATGACTCAATCCTTAAGGGCAGTAACCAAAGCCCCATCCTTCCTGTCCGAGGAGTGAAAACAAATGTACCATCAGCAGTAATGGTGGGGATAAAATAATTAAAACATTGGCTTATTGACATTTGGGATTTTTTTCCTGTGCTCATCACAACAAAATAAGTTTATAAATTACCTATGTATGTAACACACATGGTTTGAAAGCTGCTCTTTAGCTGCCACAACCCAGTGGAAATAAAGGGACAGCAATTAAACAAGCATCCTAATTATCATAAACTCTGAGGAATACATGCACAGAGTGCCAGGAGGCATTCATTCATTTTCATGCCAGGATGTGCTTTATTTAAGCACAGTACAAATTACCAAAGCATTTGAAATCTACGAGAAGGTAAAACGCTCTTGTTAATGGAGATGTCTTCGAGCAAACTGTACTGAGTGAAGAATGACTGTGTCATCTTACATCAATTTTACTAGGAAAAGAGGACTTACATTGTAGTGAACATATTTATATTGACTGAGATGCATCTTCACAGTTTCAAAATAATTAGTCAAGTTGAGCCTATCAGTCACAATGTACCAGGTAAACAAGTTGTACCGGTTGGAAAAGAAACAAAGCCACAAAACACTACAACCTGGTAATTAACTGAATTTTTCTCCAGCTTAGTACTTAAACAATCACTAATCACAATACAGTCCATCTTATTTTTGTCAACTCTGACTTTGACAGAGTATTTCTTTTATCATTTGGCTTGTTTGACCACCTCCAAATTTCATGTTGAAATCTGATCCCCAATGTAGGAGGTAGGGCCTAATGGAAGCGGGTGTTTGGGTCAAGGAGGCTAGATGCTTCATGAATGACTTGGTGTCATTTCAGCAGTAATAAGTGAGTCCTTGCTTTATTAGTTCCCTCAGAATCTGTTGAAAACCTGGCACCTCCCTCCCCTTTTCCTTGCCTCCTTTTTCACCATGCAATCTCTGCACACAGTGGCTCCCTTCACCTTTCACCATGAGTGGAAGCAGCTTGAGGCCCTCACCAGAAACCAAGCCAGAAGCTGGTGCCATGCTTCTTGTATGACCTGAAGAACTGTGAGCCAAATAAACCTCTTTTCTTAATTACTCAGCCTTGGGTATTTCTTTACTGCAACAAACATACTAAGACAACTTTCTTATGTTGACCTGAAACCTTTTATTTATATGCCTCTGTCCTTGCTTCTTGGGATCCCAAAGAAAAATAACAAAAAAATCTAACCCTAGTCCCTTTTCATGATCAGACCTGAACATTTACATATTTTTAAAGATCATGTCCTCTCTTTTCCTTCCCTTCCCTTTCCATGATAATAGTCAACTATTCCTCACCAACCTTATTTCAGGTTCTTTCCATATAGAGTTGTCTCCTTTATGAATATGCCAGTGTGTCAGTAATTGTGTGCAGTATTCCAGTCTAGCCATGTCAGTGCAGATTACAGCAGGGCTTCCCTTCCCTTGTTTTTTGCCACTATTCATGCCATCATCAGATTATGTAAATCATAATATTGACCACATAACTCTCTGGCCTCACACGAAGTCAACCAAGACCATATTTGTACATGCCAAAACTCTGAGTCATTTTTTTTAAAAAACTTGGTGCTCTTTAGCCAAATCTTTCTCATTATTTATAGGTGAATGCAACTAGGGGTGTGGGAGTTAGGGTAGGGGTGTCCTATTATTCCACATTATGCTTGTTAAAATTTTTTGAATTTTAATTGAACTGTCAGGATTGCATTGTTGAAAAATTCCCAATCTCTTCAAATCATCTTTCAAAATGTCATGCCATGGAAACATGACTAACTCAGGAACTTCAGAAATCTGATACCATAATTTCCTTTTTTTCACAAAAGTCTGGTCACTTCCAGCAGCCTAATGATTAAAAACAGAGCTCTGATGTCACATGACTTGAGATTTAAGTTTGCTGCTTACTGGTTGTATGATCATAGAGTTATTTAAACTCCCTATGCCTTATTTATTTATGTATATGATGAAAATAATAATACCTACCTCCTTTTGTGAAGACTAATTTAATTAAAACACATTCATGACTGGCTAGGCGTGGTGGCTCACACCTGCAATCCCAACAGTTTGGGAGGCTGAGGCAGGCGGATCCCGAGGTCAAGAGATCAAGACTATCCTGGCCAACATGGTGATATCCTGTCTCTACTAAAAATACAAAAATTAGCTGGGCACAGTGGCACGCACCTGTAGTCTCAGCTACTTGACAGGCTGAAGCAGGAGAGTCAGTTGAACCTGGGAGGCAGAGGTTGCAGTGAGCCAAGATTGCACCACTGCACTCCAGCCTAGTGGCAGAGTGAGACTCCATCTCAAAAAACAAAACAAAACAACAACAACAAAAAAACCAAACCATTCATAACTGAGAAAGTACCTAGTACACAACAACCCTTAGCAGGTATTTAGCTATTAACTTGCATTTGCATTCTGGTCTCAGTTTCTCATTGAGACCAGAATAGAGGTTCAATTAGCTATTCTATCAAGAGTAGTGTTTCATAATTTACTACATTTACAAATCATCTTGCCTAAATGCATGTTTCCAGGTTCCAACTTATTTGACAGGTATTTTAACTTTAAAAAAATTATTGTGTTCTCACACATAAGACAAACTAGAAATATTTTTATTAGAAATATTACTGTAATTTTTTTTTTCTTTTTTTTTTGAGACGGAGTTTCGCTCTTGTTACCCAGGCTGGAGTGCAATGGCGTGATCTCGGCTCACCACAACCTCCGCCTCCTGGGTTCAAGCAATTCTCCTGCCTCAGCCTCCCAAGTAGCTGGGACTACAGGCACGTGCCACCATGCCCAGCTAATTTTTGTATTTTTAGTAGAGACGGGGTTTCACCATGTTG
>PVKV010000838.1:7901-51075 GCA_004027835.1 Alouatta palliata | reverse complement strand
GTAATTTTTTAAACTGATGACTATTATTTCTAAGTTGATGACTTTCCACTATTCATGAGGATCAAATTCAAACACTGTCCTTTATGAACTGTTTTTAGAAATTAAAATTACTTTGTCATATTATGATAATATTAGTAGGTATTTTAACATTTATCTCCCCTGATAAAATTATCTATAATATTGTTATTATTTAATTTGACTCAACCAAATCTTACTCAAATTTATGCCATCTGAATTTCTTAAAAGCTAGTCCATTCTTAGTGTTCACTCGGAACCTTTTATTTCCAAGTTAGGGACTGTCTCAAACCATTTATTGGCAACAACCCATTCATTTCCATTTAATTTCTTGTTTTAATGAGCTTCTACTCCAGTTACGGCATTCAAGCCTAAATAATCTTCTTTAGTTCACAGAATTTCCCCAAAGCAATTCAATTCAAACTTGTCCTCAATACTGCGTCCTAAGAAGTATTAGCCTGCACGTAACAAGCAGTTAAAATGTGACTCTTCCATTCTCAGTTTTGGCTGAGGCTTGAAGGCCATAGCTGAGGCTGGCCAAAGAGAATTCTGAGAGAGATCATCATGACTGCTGAAATTTGAAAGGAAGATTTCTTTGAAGAGAATGGAGCTGAGACTTCTAATCTCAAACAAAAGTGACAGAGAATTCTATGGGATAACTGAGAGAACTTGATGTGGATCTCCTGCAGTTGGGGATGCAGTGGATTAGTGAGACGGTCATTGTAAAAAAGGTCTTGCTAAAGAAGGCAGCCTGCCAGGACAAGAGGACCCCAAGGGTTAGAGCCTGTGTATTACACTGTGGCTCAGGAGAAGTTTGGCAAAGGAGAAACACTGCCTATCTCAAGGCAGTTGCAGACAGAAGGACCCAATGTGGGACTCTACACAGAATTCACAAAAGTTTCCAACGAGAGAGTCAGTTTCAAACATCTGCTAAACTCAGAGAATGCAAGACTATCTTTCTCTTGCTTTCTTCAAATTCCAATTGAGCTGAAAATTTAGGGTTACCTCCTGAAGGAAGAGGGACAAAAAAGATGGAAAGTTAATTTTAAATAAAATTCAGAATTTTTATTCTATCTGTGATCTAACTATTTTAATTACTTGAGACTCTCTGGTAATTTAAAGTCTCTAAATTGAGACTCTTGGTTTGCCATAGGCTTTTCCAGAGGCAAGAATGTACAGTCCCTCCCCAAGCAGATTAAGTGGAAAGTGGAAGATAAAAATAATGATGATTTCCAACTATATCATATGAGACCTGCCTACTCAATTAAGCTGATTACATATCTGTGCAGAGAAGAAGGGAACTAAAAACCAGACAGCCAAAGCAGTCTGTTAGAAGTTCCCACTATTGGACTGAGTATAATAACTTTCTATTTAATTCTTCTCTGTGGAAGTTTAGGTTGCAGTTTCTATTTCCTGTCTGGGAATGCAGTCTTTTGGGATATATTTCCTACACAAAGCCAGATTTTTCAGTACGCTATTCACCAAATTAAGCTATTAAAAATGTGCCTCCTGTTCAGTTCAAGATGGCCAAATTATCACACAGGTTTTCCCTCCAGCCCTTTTCAAATCCCCCTGAATTGGCAGTGATGCACAAGGAAAAGTTTAAGTCTATAACAGTGAATAAAACAGAACTGAGGAGATCTTCAGTGAATGAGTTTGTATAAATTTCTGCAAGTTAATGTACCTTTAGGGTCTAGGCATGGTATAGGAACCTACAGCACTCCCTATTGAAAAAGCCTAACAGAGATTCAGCTGGCAAAGTGCACAGGAAGTGGACAGAGAGGTGCTGATGTATAAAACACAATGCAATAATTTATATCACAATATAAAAGAAGATGGAAAATATGAGCAAAATATAAAAATGAATGGAATTTATTCAGGAGATCTGAGATCTGACTAAAAAGATTTCAGGAAAAGGAAGGTAGAAGAAATAAAAAGGGAAGAAATTATCAAGATGTGACAAAAAAGCATTGCACATTACTGAAGAAAACAAGCCCTTAGATTGAAATAGATCATCTAGTTTCAAGCAGAATGAATGAGGAAAGGCCTAACACAAACACACACACACACACACACACACACACACACACACACACACACACACAGAGATATAAAATTTCATGACTCTAAGAAGAAAGAGAAAATCTTACAGAGACTAAAAATCAGATCACTTGTAACAGAATTTTTCGCTCTGGAATCAGATTTCTAATGAGCAACAGTAAATACTATTGAAATAACATATTCAAGTTTTAAGGATAATAATTTTAAATTTAGAATTGTATGTTTGATATAGTTATTAAGCAAGAATAAGAGTACAATAAAGACACATTCTGACATGCGACTATCAGACTTTTACTTCTTTAGTGGTTAATTCCTCCTCCTGAGAAAGCAACTTGAGGATATACACTAGCAAAATGCGGGTAACAAGGCAGAGGAACATATAAAATCCCAGAAAATAATGTCTCTAACACAGAAGTAAAGCTAAGAGAAGTCTTATAATGACAACTTTACAGCATGCCCAGAAAACAAACAATTCATCCTAAAGCAGGAGACAAAGCACTGTAGGAGATACCTCTCTAGGAGGAAAGCGGATTTGTTATATAATTGAAAAAATGAATAATGTGAAGAATAGGTAAAGGAATATACTGCTTCTATGAATGAGAAAGAAAGAAATAAAAACTCAGAAAAAATTGAAAGCAATACAACAAATGCTAAAATATGAAACAATTGTAACATGTCATGATTTTAAATCATGGGATATAAAAGAAAAAAAGAATGAAGAGAGAATGAGTGCAAGCCATCTGGCCTTGGTGCTAAAAATATACTTTCCAGTGGCACAGGTGTTATTATATTACACTTAAATTTGCTGCAATTATATTTTTCAGAAGAATTTAAATTTAAATTTTGTTTTATCCAATTCATTTCTATTCATCCTGTACATTAACAACTATTCTGAGCTCTAAGAAACATAATATACTGCATGCATTCTAAGGGAAACGTGACACATGTTTTGAAGATGTTTTCTGGTTGGGGGCTTCCAACTCAAATATTGGTATGTACTGCTCCTGCTGGTTCACATGTTCCTAGGATTTCAGAAGGCTGTGGCAAACTGCATTCTATCACGCACCTAATGAAGCCACCTGCACCACGGCTATTCAAGGCATCTCAATTAAATGAGAAGCTGCCCTGTAATGGCTGTAAAAACGTTTCTGCGAGACAGACATGGCCATGGCAGTTTGCTATATCTAGAGCTGTTCAAACTGCTGTGAGCCCTGTGGATTATTTGCAGTCAGTAAGGTTTTGGCATATGAGGTCTGTGCTGACAGATGTCACCTTGGCATTAAATATACTGGTGTCAGAACAGAAATCCCTGAAGACAGAGCTTCATCATGGAAATGCAAGACACTCTGTAGGACACTGGCAGGTTCTGGTGGATGAGAACTAAGTTTTCTTTGCTTGGTAGCTACAACTATTGGTCCAACTCCTGATATATAGTAGGCACCTAACACATATTTAAGGGAGGGATAAATTAAATGAGTGGTTCAGTTAATGGTATTCTGACCAGTTAGTCTAGTCAGACCTATTATACCTTAGTGGATTCTCTCATAAATATCCTTGGTGGGTATTCCTCTCATGAACCATAAACACTTTAAAATGTATATCAAAATGTGTCTTTTATAACATTTCAAAGTACAATGGCTTTGTTCTTCATTTTACCTTTCCTCCAAATCTAAATAAGCATCATGAATGTAAGATTTACATCTGGCACACATTAAACACTCAATTAAAATGAGCTATTAGCTATTATCATTTTTAAAGTCTTGGTGAATAATAGCAAGACAGCAATAGAGATAAAACTAAAGAAAACGATAGAGTAGAGGGATAGCACTACCACTGAAGGGGAAAAAAGAGAGAGAGAGAAGACTAGAGAGAAGCAAAACCAAATCAAATCTTGTTTCTCGTTACCTAATGGAATTTGTAATCACTAGACCCAGGCTGATAGTGTGAAAAGCAAAGCCTTTTGGTCTTTCCTTGGATCCTGATCCATTTAATTGCATAACCACTAACTCCAGTACTAGCATGAACTAACCTTGATTACATCCTCAGAGACTGAAACATAAACTTTGTTCAAGTTAAAGAATAAAGCATTTATATATAATAAGATATAGGCCAGGGAATAGGATTTAAAATTCAGGAGTATATAAAAATGTTCCATGTTATCATATTGCATGGTAACAAAGATTAATTGCTCCACAACACTTGAGGGTGCAAGCAATGTCACATTACTCTGCTTTTCTACAAATCAAGTCAAATCCAGGGTTGGCTCAAGTCATTCACCTAGTTGAGTAAGATGTGCTATCTTGGTGCTTCTTGCCTTCTTTCTTAGGTTCCGGCAGTAGCTAGAATTACACTGCCTGGGAATGGGGGGAGACAGAATTGTGTTCATAGGTCTGCTGTCTTTAATAGATGATGATGTTCTTAGGTGGAAGAAGGGTTAGCTCCATCTACTCACAGGACAACAAAATTCAGAACCTGAGAACAGAAGGGTATACAGGGGAAAAAGCTTTTCATTCTTTAGATGATTATTCTATAATGTAAGAAAAGACAGGACACCAATATGTTTCTTAATAACTCGTTTGTTACATATGCAATATAAAATATTTGAGAAGAAAATGATCACTCTCCTTTAATTCTCCTCCATTCCCTTAGTGTTCAAGAAGCTGTTTACATTCTGGGTTGGTCAGGACAATTAGAGGGTCAGAGAGAATAGGATAATAGAATGTGCCAAGAGGTTTTATATGTTAATAATACTTCAATACAGTGCCTTTGGAGTTGAGAGGGAGGAGATTCTCCTTGCACTTTTTTCAAAGATTTGAGAATTATTTAAAAATAGTTTTCCTCATATTTGCCTCAGGAAAAGTGGGCTCAGCATTTTAAATTCAGAGGAATCTAAAAAGAAATTTTAAAAAGGAAGAGGAGATGGAAAAAAGGAATAGAAAGAAAAAAGAAAGGAAGCAAAGGAAGAAGGACAATGGAAAGGAGGGAAGAAAGGAAGGCGAGAGAGGGAAGAACGAATGAATGGGGGAAGGAACTTCAATGAAAATAAGAGATGATCAATCATACAAACATCAGATTTCACCTAAGAGTGTAAGAAATGTAAATCTCACTCTATAAGCCACACTGCCTTTCATATGATACAGTTTCACAACCTTTTAAAAGTTGTATTTGAAGATTTGGCAGATTCTGCTTGAGATTGTTTCATTCAAATGTTATTATATTAGCCAGTCTGAAGGCTCTTTATTTGAAAAACTTCTCTTAAATCATTGTAGTAATACTGCAAGGATGCTGTTGAGAACTTTGTCCATTGCATTCGAGCATGCCATTTTTTTATGAGGACCCTGTGAAGGAATTTCTTCACTTGGTAATAACACGACAAGTTGTTTTTCCTTTCCCTAAACTGTGTAAGTGATAGTATTGTACTTTTTGCATTCGTTTTGGAAATATTAGAGCCATGTCTGTGGCTCTTCTTGGTCATGTCCTGGACTTCACATATACTTAGGTTTTACACATCTCAGCAGGCACTGGGTTCTTATGTGTTGATGTCTCATGTTAATACTGTATCACTGGGTAAAGGTTAAGTTTTATTTTATATACTGTTTCAAATTCAAAAGTAAATATAATTTATATATTATAAACATTTCCATCCAAATGTTTAAAATTAAACACACACACACATACACACACACACACACACACACACACACACAAATATAGATATATATTTGGGACTTTTGGTTAAAAGAAAGTAATTCTTCTCGGAAAATGTTTCAATCTAAAACACATGACTTTTCTGAGAGTTCTAGATAGTAAAGATTTTATTCTACTTTATAAAATAAGTCTTTTATTCCCCCAAGGCTCACTGTATTTACTAAGAATTCCTACACACAGGACAGCAAAACAGGAAGTGTTTGCCAGATAAAATTTATAAATGATATACTGCCTAAATAGCACGACGAACTTAAGACAAAAAATCTTTTGGATTCATAATCAACTCTGTTTCCATTCAGTTGTTTCCCATGAGAAATTCAAATCAAATTACGCAAAATAGCAATTAGATATAAGCTCTTCAGAGGAATTATTTGGTTGTATTTCCAGTGAAGCCAAGTCTTCATAAAAGCCATTAATTAGTGTATCTTTTGTCTCAGCAGGGAAACTAAGAATTGAAGCCCTTGAACTTCATTTAACCTTCAGAAGAGTCTCTGCAGGTCTGTCTTAAAATTCTCTGGAGGGGTGAGGGTAAGGGCACCAGTGAGAAAATATCCAGGAAAACCAAGATGAAAATGGTTATTGGTGCAGTTGTTTGGATAAATTCAAAATGATATTTTCAAACTGTGAAATTCCCCTTAGTTATTAACCAGCAATGTACGCAGTAAACATTCCTGACATTTACTTCATCTCCAACTCCCAACCCCATTACAAAGAGTTTTATTTTTGTATTTGTTTGATTCTTTTTCAAGAAGTATGAATTAATATCCAAGGGAGCATCCATTTACTACCAGAATTCATCATTGTAAAGCAGTTTCATGTAGACACCTTGTTTTAATTTCTTATTGCTGCTGTAAAACGTTACCCACACTGAGTGGCTTAAAACAACACAAATTTATTTTCTTAGAATTCTGAAAGTCAGATGTCTGAAATCAGTTTCCTTGGGCTGAAGTAGAGATGTTAGCAAGGCTGCACTCTTTCTGGAGGTCCTGGGGAGGGGATCAGTTTTCTTGCCTTTTCAGGCAACTAGGGGCCACTGTATTCCTTGGCTTATGGCTGTTTTTTTCCATCTTCTAGACATATTATTCTAATCTGAATCATCATGTCACTTTCTACTCTAACTCTGACTCCTCCTGTGCTTCTTTGTATGGGCCACTGTGATTGTATCATGCCCACCCAAACAATCCAGGATAATCTCTCCATCTCAAGATCCTTAACTTGGTCTCTTTTGAAAGTTCCTTTAGCCTTATAAAGTAACCACAGGTTTCAGGATCTAGGACATGAACATGTCTGAAGAGCCATTATTTGGCCACCCTCTGGCCCCCAAAGATTCATATCCATCTCACATGCAAATGCCTTCACCCATCTTAATACCTATCCTGTAAAGTCTCAACTCATCACAGCATCAATTCAAAATAAAAATCATCTAATAAAAATCATCAAAAGTCCCAAATGTCATCTAAATCACACAAATTAGGTGCAGATGAGACTCTAGGTAAGAGACATCAGGGGCAAAATTCCTCTTCCATCTATGAAGTTGTGAAATTAGAAAATAAAGTATCTGTTCCCAAAGCACAATAGTGGAACAGCGTAAGATAACAGATATAGACATTCTCATTCCAAAGGGAGGAAGATAGAAAGAAAAAAGGAATTCGTGGCTCTAAGTAATTTCACTTCCAACTGGATAAACTCCATTAGGTTTCAATGCCTGAGAATATTTTGTATTCTGCAATTTTGTCCTTTAGGCCCTTCTTCCACCCATAAAACACTTCATTCCCAGTCCACTGGGAGACATAGGTAGCACTGGGTGGAGTGTGCCTCAGGGATGAAGAGAAAATGCCTATTCTGCCTATCATCTGGTTACAAAATGCGAAAAATAATGGTTAAGTTGTATAAAAATGCCCCCACATCAAATTGCTCCTAGAAAAAAGACCACTTTAAAGGTTCTAAAACACACACACACACACACACACATACACACACAGCACCTTCACTAGGGTTGTGTCAAAGCTGCAGCATCAGAATATCATGTACACATCTGGAATAATATATAAATATAGCCTGTTGCTAAAATTATCTATTGTATTTTAGAAATACAGCACAGTACACTGCGTAGTGGAAAATTTGGTTAGGGCAGTTTTGTTTCTGAGTGAAATGCAATGATTACTTTGGGATAATCTGATTTTTGTAATGAGAGATGTTAATTTAGAACTGTCAAAACTTTTCTGAATAGATAGAGAAAATGAAGAGTGTTTGACCTAAAACTATGAATGTTTAAATCGGTAGAAGGCATAGTTAGTTTTAAGTTTTTTTAATCCCAAATTTGTGTTTTATAGAACCTCATCAAAAATCTTTATAGATGGACATTTCTTTGTTAAAAGATATACACTAAGGCAGCAATTTATTTTGCTACTTACTTTGGATTAATTTCAGAGCTAAAATTGAAAATGAAAAATGGCTTGCTTATTTTGGATAAGAATTCTAACTGGAACAAAACTGAGACACTTCTGCAATGTGAGCCATCCTCAACTCTAATTCAACAAGCTAGCTCTCTATGATATATGCAGAGTAATACTTTGTAAAAATTACATTGTTATATTTAAATATAACGATAAAAAACAATATTGCTTGTTTCATGTCCACTTTTGGGTAAGTCAGAGCAAAGTCAGATAAGTGGATAAGGGCTTTAAAACATGACGTATGTACATTTCCATTTACTGCTTTTAACTCTTGTCCTGTTTGATGAGTATTAAGAGGTGACATACAAAAGCCTGCAGTTAAAAAAAAACAAAAACAAAAACAAAAACTACCATACTATGTCAAAAGATTGTATTGAGATAAAATTCCAAAACGTTACACAGAGGTATATTACTGAAAACAGATCATCTTTATTGAGTGAGAATAAACCCTATTTTTAAAAGGAGGAACACAGAAATTTAAATTGCTTTCATAATTTACCTATTTCAAAAGTATATATACAATTATATTTATTAAAAAAAAATAAGGGCCATGCAGATTGACATTAGTTGTTTTGTTTTCTACTATGTCTTTGTTTCACATTGTGTTTCTGTTAGGGGAGAAAGAAAATGGGATCCATGGTGCTTTCAAGGCTCTTTCCTAACCCCAGAATTCCTACTCTTAGCATCCACACTCTTCCTGCCCTTGAATATCACGGTATTGCCCAAATGTACTTTAATGAACCTTGGTGCTTAGGATGGTTTCCACTAGATTACAAGTGTGATTATATAATAAAACAAACAAACAACTCACCAACAACATAAACATTTCTTAATGGTACACTTTTAGCCCAGAAATGTA
Organism: Alouatta palliata; assembly: GCA_004027835.1. Taxonomy (NCBI): domain Eukaryota; kingdom Metazoa; phylum Chordata; class Mammalia; order Primates; family Atelidae; genus Alouatta; species Alouatta palliata. The sequence goes on along the minus strand of PVKV010000838.1, from coordinate 41,976 downwards.
CAGCTTTTTCAGAAGTATTCATTCTAGAGGAGTATGTTATGATACATCCATCAGTATCATATATATGATGGATTGTTCTTGGCATGACTGATTTATGTAAATTAAAATAAATTACAGTATGTTGAGTCAAATAAATGCACTAAAACACTGTTTCTGCTATTGTCTTTAAGTTTTAATCTTCTTTTGTGATAACTTATGGGTTTTTTCCCCCAAACACCAAAGTTTGAGCCACAGTAGCTACCTATTTATTAGACAAGTAATTTAAATTATTTTTACTTGATTGAAAAGATAATTCAACTTAAAAAGAGCAATAATATAGTTTAATATACCTGAAGCCAAGGTTCAAAAATTGAAATCTATAATAATTCTCTTAACTCTGACCTTTCATAGCATGGATATAGTACTAAAGCCATTACAATTGAGACTATATTGTTTTTGCCATGAACTGAGTATCAAACTTACTTGAAGCAATTTCAGATACATTGCATGATACTCTTGTGCCCAATGAGCTTATAAAAATAGGACTGATAAAAGAACCAAATCAACAGGCTGAGAAGTAGATATCCCTAAAGTCAAAGAGTACCATGTTTAGATTTTGTTTTTTGTTGGGGGTTGAGCTTGCTTCAGATTCTTCCATATTCCTAATGATTTTATCATTGAAGGTAAACTTCCCAAGTTAGATAATTGTTAAAAGTTTATAGAAATGATTTAAAAGAACAATTTGGAGAACAGGGAGGAAGAGATACTTCTGGTCTCGTTTACTTGTAGGACTCAAGGGGAAGGGGAGAGAAATACAGACACATAAAAGTAAAAACAGGTCCGCTTAGCCAATGCAAATGACACACACGAGAAAAACACACCCAGAACTGACAATGCCTGCAGAGTTCTACAGAGACCAAGAAGTCAAGTCCCATAAGGCTGCAGGATAGATTCACTATTCGGTCACTTTCAAATGTGTACATTTGCCATTCAGATTTACCTTCGACTTACTAAAAGTGGGAGTGTAGCTAAAGTTATATCATTTAAGAATTTAATGGGTATTAATCTAGGGCCTTTATTTTCCTAGGCTTGGCTTTAGGTGCTAGAGATAGAAAGTTGAGACAAAGTAGGCAACCTGCTCTCCTTCTAGCAGTTACAATCCCTTCACAGAGGATGGAAAATAAACACCGAAACTGGGACTATAGAAAGAAACTGGGGATAAAGTTCTAACAGACAAGCAACAAAAAAATATAAAGACAGTTGGAAAGAGAATGCTTGTACATTATCCATCCTCTAAAACCAGGAAACTTTAAAAGCTCACATTTGCCATAAAACATCTATTAGATCAGGTAAATGTAGATGGAGCTTTAGCAAAATTATACCTACCTAATGAGAGCTATTATTAAAGCAACCAGCAGTGGGTGGAAGAGCATTCATTATTCTTTCATCAGTTATTCCCATGATTCATACAAGTGTTCTTCATCACTGATTTATTAGGCTTAAAATCCAATATTATTAAAAGGTAATTTTAAATCTTACCAAAAAAGCAAAACTGTTAGTGAAAGCTTCTGAGTAACAAATAAGCTAAAATGAAACAACAAAAAACAAGCCTCAGGGAGTTCACAAGGTTAAAAAATAATCACAATTACAGTAACTACGGAACTGCAATCAAACCTGCCACATAAATGTACTGTTATCCAGTTATCACTCACCTGCATAGTACTGCTGTGTTTTCAGGAGATGAAATTCTATAATACAATTAAACTACTTAGTTATGCCCATGAAGGTGGATGATAGGACTAAAAATATAATCTCCATCTATAGGAATCCAGCAAACTAGAATCCTTCACATAGTTTCCACATTCCCTCTCCCTTCGTAGTAAATGTGGGAGTAAGTATAGACCTGTCTTATTCTCCCTTATCTAGAGCCACTTAAAATGAGAGTGATGGTCAAGAGGTCACGTAATTTTAAAATAGATAAAAAGACAGAATGTTCTGTATGTGGTAGTTGTTAAAGCAGGAAGGGAGATCAATGAATACATTAGATTAAAATGAATAGATGAGTAATTTGATTGATTCATTCATTTATTCAGATATTTACTAAATGCTTTATCTGCTTCAGACACAGACCCTTCCCTCAGAGAGATTAGTAGCATGGCTTGCTTACATTCTAGCAGAAGAAACATTAAATAAATAAATTTACAAGCATCAAGAATGATGTTGAAGAAGGATACTAAATGGGATATTCCTGTGTTTTGTCCAGGATCTGTGTAGGAGGGCTAAGATAGGGAGAGAAGGGGCATATCGGAATTTCTAGATAAAATACGGAGATAAAGAGAAGTTAGCTGTGTGTTCAGTTTGAAAAAGCTTCAAAGGTAGCATTAATAAAAGCACTCTAATTGAGGGCCTTTGCCTATGTCCAAGTCTGAGATCTTTAAAAAGAGCTGCTTCTCTCAGCAAGTCAGATGTTCCGTTTCCACTGGCAATGTGGAGGGTAGGAGAGAAGAAAAGTGCATTCTTTTGGCAGGTGAGAACAAACTCACTTTCTTTGAAGAAGAGTAATAAACCATGGTTGACAGTTCTGGAAATGACAAGATCAGGATCATGCAAACCAGCAGCAACTCCATCAGCTCTCACCTCATTTCTTCTGTAGCATCCCCAAACTTGAATCAACAATTTAGCCCCACCTGCACATAGCTTGCTTCAGCGTCTCAGACAAATTCCAGCTGGGACAGAACTTAGACGCTATCAGTAGAGTGCAGCAAAGGGTTTGTCCTGGGGTCCTGTTGAGCTGAAGTTTTTTCCTCTTTCCTCCATGGTGGCTCAGTGTATATAGGTTGGGCTTCTATCTTGATGCCTCCTTAATACAGCTCATGTCCCTCTCAGTCAGAATAAGGCCATTTCTAGAACCTGTTCTCGTGGGTTGTTTCCCTCCCTCCCTTCCATCCTTCCATACAGCTCTTCTCATGGGATGGTTCTCCTCTCTTCTCCTACTACCTTCCTTTCCCCTCCCCTCCCTTCTCCTCTCCTTCCTTTTCTTTCTTTCCTTTTTTTTTTTTTTTTTTGAGACAGGGTCTCCCTCTGTCACCCAGGCTAGAGTGCAGTGGCACAATCATAGCTCACTGCAGGCTCCATCTCTTGGGCTCAAACGATTCCCCCAGCCTTGGCCTCTCAAAGTGCTTGGACTCGTGCACAAGACACCCTGCCTGGCCAGGATGATTCTCTTGATAATGCACCTGGCCATCCTCTTTTTCTGTAGGTGGCCAGGCTTTGCTTCTCATACTGTGGGCCTCTGACTAGAGTTCTCTGACAAATACACAAATTTCCTAAAACTGCCATGCAATTCTAGTTCACTCTATCATCACCTAAAATGTTCCATTTCAGTGGCCTGTTCATGGGCTGGATATTCCTAGTTCTTAGGCTGCCCTCTATTGTGCCTGGAAGTATTTGGTTGACCTCCCTAAAGGTCACAGCATTAGCAAGCTGGGTAACTCAAGGCATTCTCCAGCAGACACTATTTTTTGGGTAGTTGTTTCCTTCAGGCATTGCAGTTACTTATACTGACACTGAAATGATAAAATGGCACCAAGCCACTGATAATCACTTGGGCCCAATTAGCGGTTTATTCATTGACATTTTAATTTTTTCTCTGCTTTCTACTGAATGAACCTACTGATGTCTATGCATCTGAATTTGTTCTCTAACTTGCAAATTTAAGAACATAATACTGAACACAGACAAAATCTTTTATCCAACAATTTTGGCTATGGGAAAAAATAATCTAAGCCTTGGCTTCACCATCAAAAATACTCATGTGCACACCAGAAGCACAGAATTTAGTCTATGACAAGTTGTTCTTATATAATATGCTGGCTCTCTCTGTAACCAGATTGTGACTTCTTCATGCCAGCCAAAAAGCTGATATATTCTTGGAAATGTCTCTTCCAGAATTTAAAAAGAAAAAAAAGATAATTTACACTCTAGGAAATTATTTTGCCCACAAAAGAAACAGATGCATTCTTCCTTAGGGGTTAAGACCTCCATGTCCTTCAGTTATATTTGCAGAAGTCGAATTTGTCAAATATCAGTATATGGTTTCATTAGAGAGATAGTTTTTCTTGGTTCTTGTGGAAGAATTGCTATTGTATTCTTATTATAGTACAGAAGTTCTCAAGACTGGCTACACACTGAATCACCTGCTGAGCTTTAAACAAATCCTTCTATTGCCTATTGATCATCTGCCAGGGACTTTGATTTAATTGACCTGGGGTGAGGCCAAGCATTAAGTCTCTTTTTCAAAGCTCCTCAGGTGATTCTATTGTGCAGCTAGGGTTTAGAACCATGGTGACAGGGGGTTACTTTGTTTTCCTTTTTCCTTCTTATTAAGCCCTGGAATCTTGGTTACTTGGATGAATGTTTACCCTCAGGTGTTTTCACTCTCTTAGTCTGAGGCATTCCTTTCCAGGCAGACTAGGTTGGAATAAATGAACTTGAGCGAGGCCCAGAGGAGCATCAGCTCCATGTGAATATCTGTCCATCCCTGAACCCCTAGGAGCCTTCCTGAAGATTTCCTTAGTCTCTCCTTCTGACTCTTTGGAACAGATGGTTTTTCTTAACAAAACATTTTGCTATTTTTAATTTGTTTGATGATTTAAGGCCAGATTCCCTCAGATAACACAGAAACCTTTAGTGGATTTAAAGGCCGTCTTAAATCCTACGTAGAGTTTATTTTATACTGATCAGTGAATTACACAACACCATACTCATTCTCCTTTATTTTGTGATATCTATATATCTCATCATTTTACATCTCCCAGTAAATGCAGGATTTAGTATTGTAATGCCTCTGAAGGTCTCCTCCATGTCTAGAATGCTCCTTTTGACAAATGATATTTAATGCTGCCAACAGAAAAGCTATCTCTCTGCCCAATGCCACTTGCTATTCAAAAAAATTCAATATTTGTTTTATATTTTTATTGAACTTTTGCTCTTTAGGAAATGACATTAGTGATGTAATAGGTGGCATTCCATTAAGTTACATATGTTCCTTTCAACTATTCTTCAATGCTAATATAAAATAAAGAAAATAAAATTTTGAAATGCAAAAGTCTGTATTCTGTCATATGTAAAAAATAAGGCATGTTTTAGCTTTTTGTGGGAAGACTGGCAGTAGAGATTAACATTAACCATTTTTTTCCTTTTCCAAACAAAATATGGTCACATTATTGTATGGCTTAGTTATTCAGCCTAAATTAAATGCCACAAATAAACACATTCTATGATCTCACTAGTAAATAAGTGCATTTATAATGAAATATGCAAGTTTAGTAACAAATTAATTAAGCTCCTCTTTGGAAGTTTTTATAGCAAGTCTACTGGTTACTAAAGTAAGAAGATCATGTTGAGTTAAATGGCTTGATTTTCTTTACCATCATCTCCCTTTGTAATTCCCTCCGGTCTTTTTTGGCAGGATGGGGCAGGGGAAGAGAATAAGATATTTTGCAGTAGAATGTATAAAAAGGAAACCACAATGAGACTTTATATGATGAGATAACGTATCACCTCCTCCACAGGGCCTGATCCACCCAATTTTACAATTCTGAAGCTTTGTTATATTACTCTACTTAATTAATGTAACAGCTGATTTTATTAGATTTTTCCCAACTGACAAAATCAAATGGTTTCTTTAATGCAATAATAAAACTAGTTTAGTTTTATGTGTATTTTTCTATTTATTCTAGCAGTCATAAATTTGAGTTTAGGGATGGCATATTGTTGATCAAAATGCTAATGAGGACAATGACAGCCTACCATATCTTTTAATGCCCTCTCTTGGCAGAATTAAATAAGTACAATAATGGAAAGTGCATTCGACCAGCAATGAAGACTCCCTTGTTCTAACACTGGTTTCTAAAGCAGTTTCCTTACCCATGAAATGAGATGGTGAGACTATCTACCACTATTTAAGTCTGTGTTCCTTGGGGCCCTAATGCAACCATGGAGCCACTCAAGGGGCAGAGGAGGTGAGAGACAGTTACGCAGCTTCCACTTCTTCCAGTCTTCTCTTTCATCTACTTTACAGTTAGGGTTACTTTTATTTGGGAAAAAATGGTTTAAGTTTCTAAAACTGGTTTGAAACACCATTAGAATAAAGATTGGCTAAAGTCTTCTTTTAATAGCAGAAGTGGAAGGATACTTTACAATAAGATTTAAGTTCCTATGTCATGTGTTCTATGCCTGACTAGAAAGCTGAATTTACATGTCAGACAGTGATACTGTATAGACTTTGATATGAGAGGAGAAAATCTTAGAGCAGTGTAAAGGCTAGTAACATGATTTGAGACTATCACTTCCATTTATAATCCAGGACAGTACGTCATAATTACTTGAAAAGCTTTCAGAAAAAAAAATCAATACTGGTGATATACCAGGTTTGCTGAGAATCTAAAGAAAATGGGAGATAGCTGCACTGTTACATATTTTGAAAATATATTCCCAGGTTATTCTGTTGCTCACCTTCAATTAAGAATCATTATTTACACTATTGTTTTGTGTGTTTTCACTCAGTTTTCTATTTGATTTCCCATCATAAAATGAATACCACTATTTACAGTAATTGAATCACCTGGGTTTGGGAAGCAGAATTTTCTTTTTACCCTAAAGACCATTCTTCATAAAGAGTGAGCAGTGCAATCTCATAAAAAATGGCCTGCTTAGGTACACAGAGCACTTGCAAACCATAGCTGAACTTCACTAGTGCTACTGAAGAAAGACAGTGCTAGATTCCTGCTGAAAAAAAGATAACCAGAATTCCCACTGTGTATCAATGTCAATTCTGGTCTATGTCAGTTAGCAAAAGCCACTAAAGGCTTCTCACCTCGTTGAAGGGAATCAACCTGTTTTGACTTCCCAGCTGCAATATGCAATACGACGAAGAAAGATAAAAAGTTGACAGATCTAAGAAACTGGGTATTATTTGCTTTACCTGACTATGTTTACCAGGAATACAAATGGAAATTTATAAACAATTCTCCTTTCAATCATTACTGTTTTTATATGCTGGAAAATTGGCGTCATGTGTTGATAGAACACTTTTAATACTCATCCTCCAAGAAACCTGAGATCAAGCTGCAAAGTGGAATTCTATGGTAGTCAGAGTTGTTTTGGATAAAAACATGTGCTAGTGGTGTCCACCAAGGCAACAATTTTGGTGAAAAAAAAAAAGATGTCTAATACAGCAGTATCTCCAAAGGTATGCTCTCTTGTTTCCAACCCCAATTTTGTTGGTAGCAGTATGGCCTTTGGAAGCTTCCATAAACCCTCTGTCCCTCAGTGGCCTGATTACCAAGACATTAGTGAAAGCTAGTCATTGTTCCTACCATTGCTACCCAAATAAATCCATCCCAGGTCTGACTTCACAGGCCAAGAAGAAATTTTATATACACTATAATAAATTCAAATTTTGAATTTGAATTTCAAAATTTGAAATTCAATTTTTCAATTGAATACAATTGAACTTTACTGTATTGTATATAAACTTCCCCAAGCCTCAATTTCCTCCTCTGCACTTGACTGTGGTAAAGATTAAATGAGATGGCTGATTCTTGGCACAATACTTAGCATACGGTGAGTTGCTACTATGGTGGCGGTGGGAGGATATTGAGCAACTACCAAGTAATGGGTACTCTATTAGTGCTGGATATAAACAAAAAAGGGAGTGGTGGTGATAAATAAGATATAATTAGCCTAAGACAGAAAGACAGGTAAATAACTCTGAATAGGGTGTAAGTTTAAATACAGTTACAATGAAGTGCTATTAGGAAGTGATTAATTCTGCGTGGAGGAAGAGGTGGTTCAGGAAGAATTCTTGGGGAAGGTGGAATGTGGGCAGAATGTTAAAAGAGAGTTGGAAGTAGACAGAGAGAGGTGGTAGAAGAGCATCTGGGGTAGAAGGAACAGCACAGGCCAGCGGTTGGGAGTTAGAGCTCCTACTCTTTGGGGAGAATGAGAAGAAAGCAGAGGTTCTGGGATCTCAGTGGCCCTGAATTGGCAGTCTTGCTTCCCAGGTTTCACTACACTTCCCCATGCCTCAACTTCCTCCTCTGCACTTGACTGTGGTGAAGATTAAATGAGATGACTGATTCTTGGCACAATACTTAGCATACAGTCAGTTGCTACTATGGTGGTGTTGGGAGGATACTGAGGACACTACTGATGATTTGGAGGGAGATGGGGCTCGAAAAACAAAAGCAGATCAACCTCCTTTTGGAAACTTTTGGGATGAGACAGAGGATACTGGGTTTTTAGGCCAGAAAAAATGGTGAGATGGAGTTTGTAAACATAGGTGAGAGGGATGATCACATCAAAACATCATCCAAGCACCAGCACAAATGCTGGCTTGAATGAGAGAAAGGCAAGACCAGATGCCAAGAAGAATACTGAGCAAACGCTATGGCAATAATGCAAGAAAGACAAACTGAGGGCTGGCCTGAGAGCAACAGCAGTAAGGATGGAGCAGGTGAGACAAGATGATAGACATTTTGGAGAAACCCAGTGACTGACAGCATGAGGGGAGGGAGAGGAGAGAAATCGGAGGTGTATAACTTGGGCAACTGACTGGATAATGATTTCTGCCAAGTAAATCAGGGAATATATGAAGTATGTGTGAGGAAGTGGGTGGATGGGGATCAGGAAGGGGTTTCAAAAATAAGAGTTTAGAATTTAAACTGCTCAAGTTACCCATAAGGTCCCTTGAAAATTACGAGAGAGTACATGATGCTTAACCATGTATTAGTTTTTTCAGGGAAAAGAGAGCTGTGTCAGTAAACAAGGTTTATCTAGCATGCATCTATACCACCCACGGAGGAAGAATGCTTTCTAGTACAGTTCCTTATGGATCCAGCAAAGGTAATCAGACAGCACCATTTTACTAATAGCTAACACTGTGTGGTCTTTAAATACAGTTTTCAAACTCTTCTAATGCATTATCTCATACAAGATGCACCACATCTCACCCACTAAAGCAATTGAGTTGTTTTGCTACTATTTTAAAACTAAAATGGAAAGGCTTGCTTTAGTTCAAATAGCTGGTTACTGAAGTAACTGGTGCTCTTTAATCCACAGTCTCTAGCCGTATATGTGTAACCTATGTGCAAATATTTTGCATTTTTAAAGTATGACATTGATTTTAGAAAGTGTTATAGTAGTGATATACTACATTTTTAAATGCACAATAAAAATTTTAGCCATAAAATATAGAATGTTAATCATAAAATTTGAATTAAGGAAGAAGCTACATTAGGGAAATGTTGAGAAAAACTTTGACAATGTCACTGACTGAAAGTTTATACTGCAAAGGGCTATGAAGTGCTTGGTTCATCAGTACTAAAGCAGCCACTAGCAAAAGGGAACTGGGAACAGTTATATGAGCCAGACTAAACATCTAGATACTCATGCATTTGTTTGAAAAATTATTGAGCATTTATAATGTTTCATAATTTCTTAGATGCTGGTGTTTCAGAGATGAACAATATGATCCCTGATCCCACCTCAGTGGAGGAGTCAGTAAACGATCCCATATATTATTATTTTACTATCATGTGTTACTTTTTATGATGGGAAGAAATTCAGAAGGGTAGTTCCAAATCTAGGCTCTAAAGTTAAGGAAGGTCAGTGATCTTCTCTGCAAGATGTGTAGGAGTTAACCAGGATGAAAGTTAGACAAGCATCTTTTAACCAATGGGAACAGCCAAGGCCTACTTCATTTTATTTGCAAACTTCCTCCTTCCATGACATCTCTGCTTTGGACTCCTCATATTGACTTTCTTTGGAACTCCTTTCTTGAATAGCTATTTCTGTTACGACTAGAAATTACTCAGAATTGAATCACTATTACCCCTGTTCTTGGGTGGCAAACCTTGGGAAAGAGTTTACCAAATAAACCTTAAACAAAGTAAGGCACTGCACATAGAATTATCAAAAACCAGAGCTGGAAGGGCATTGAATCCAACACTTTTTACAAATTGTATACCTATGTAATAAACCTGCATGATCTGCACATGTACCCTAGAACTTAAAGTATAAGAAAAAAATAAATTCAAAAAATTGTGCATATTTATGTAATGCACGAGAAACTTTGTGACATGTATATAATGTGTAGTGATCAAGTCAGGGTATTCATGGTGTCCATCATCCAAGTACAGTATGTTTTTGTTAAGTATGGTCATCCAACTCTGCTATCACACATGGAATTTATTCTTTCAATCTTACTTTTATAAGGAACCTAGGAGGTGTTTATAAATAGGGTACGAGGTATCTATGAACAAGGCATAAAGTACAGCCTCTAAAGTTAAGGTAGGTAAAATTCTCCCTGGTGATTTATTTAGAGTAATATCTGGCATCCATGCAAATTCAGACATGATTTGCTCTTCCCATCTCCCCTACTGACCTACCTCTTCATTTCACCAATAAAGAACGCTTGGCTAGGTTTCTATATGCCATATTCACGAAATTTAATTTCAATGGTGTAGTTCACTGCAGTTTATTCTGCCTTTTGTATTTCTAAAAGCGTTTTTTTTGTTGTTGTTGTTGTTGTTGTTATTTTTTTAAAGTACTGATTTCCATTATAAGGTAAAAGCTCAATTAGTTCTTGAAAGATCCTCATATGAGGGTACTTGCTAAATACATAAAGGGGATGAAGAAAAGAAGAAAAGGAGGCAGGGAGGGAGAGAGGGAGGAAGAGAAGGAAGAAGATAGGAAGAGGAGCAAAACAGTACAAATACAATTTTTAACCATAAGCAACACCCTTAACTAAAGAAAAAAGTAATGGAAAAGTAGTAAAGAGGGAAAGAGAGAGTTCATTTCTTAAAAAAATTAGGGAAAAAAAAAAGAGAGAGAAAAACGTAGAAAGCACAGTTAAATGGAGATGAGAAGAGTTTTAATGCCAAAACTATGATTGGACTACCAATTCTAAACTAATGAAGTTTCGCCATGTGAGGTAAATTATTTGATGGTGGAATCACTGACATTAGATAAATGAGATTAAAAAGTGACTTGGAAAATTACATCCTACATTTATTGGGCTTAAAATGAATGGCCTCAATTTAACCCTAATAACTTATTTCTGTCACTGTTGTTACAACCAGCCACCTTTGGTTCACACCATCAACTTCCAATAAAACACAGTTGACAGCACTGGTTACTGAGGTAATAGGCTATGCCCAATATATCTGATCCAAATTTAAAAGGATCCCACTGTCTACATCATCAGAGCAAAAGGAAAGATAAACTGATCAAAACAGTAGGTAAATAAATCATTAAATAAGATGTTGGTTGCAAATTTTTCAGCCTCAACATCACAAAGACTTTTTATGTAATCCTTTACACAACAGTCCCTTTCCAGTTAACAGCTGGTATTACTTGTTCCCATGGTTTCTGTTGTATAATAACTAATACATCTTCATAAAGTTGGCAATGGCAAATCAGATTTTCATGGCACAAATTTAGTACAGTTTACATACGCTTCCCTCAAACCTAGAGTCAGAAGTATAATACATCATATAAATACCACTTCGGTCACTGGCCCTCAACCTTGGCCGCACATTAGAATCATCAAAAAGGATGGGAAGAATGCTGCTGTCTCCAGGACTTTCATCAAAAGATTCTGGTGACAGAGGCTGAGCTTTGGAGTGCTGCTGAGCATTAGATCCCAAGTGATTCTAACATCCAGCCAAGATTGAAAATCACTAGTTTAGACATTTTTTAATAAGTCAGAGTAAATTTTGAAATCATGCCATTGAAAACAAAAGCAGGTCCAGGTGCAGAGTAGTTCATGCCTGTAATCTCAGCACTTTGGGAGGCCAAGGCAGGAGGATCACTTAAGCACAGGAGTTCAGGACCAGCCTATGCAATGTAATGAGACTCCATCTCTATAAAGAATTAGCCAGGGATGGTGGTGCACACCTGTAGTTCCAACTACTCAGAAGGCTGAGGTTGGAGGATCAGTTGAGCCCAGGAGTTTGACACTGCAATGAGCCATGTTTGCACCACTGCATTCCATCCTGGGTGACAGAGCAAAACCATGTCTGAACAAACAAATAACAAATAAAAAAACAGAAGTTTCATTTTGTATTTTTTCCCCCAAGATGATGAATTGGAGGCCTGCAGCGTGCCTCAACCACTTGGAAACAGCAAGATAGTATATAAAGATCAACTCTGTGATCTCTCAATTCAAGAAAAATGGGAATCCACCAGAACTGCGAAAGACACCCCATATCCCAGAGAGGAGAATGCCAGCAAACAGCTCCCATGATGGCATCTGGTTGATAAAAGTAAAATAAAGGGAAAGCTCACTATGTGACAGAGGCAGAGAGCCTCCCCCTATGACTCATCTTTCCCCAGGGACTGAACAACCCAGGGCAAGAGAGAGCACTTTATTTCTTCCTCGCCCTGGAGCTAACTTGGGGAAAGGCTTGAAGATGCTGTGAGGGAAAGACAACAGGAAACACTACAGACATTTTCCCAGAACCAGGACTGAGAACAGGATGCCATTTTAATCTGGGCACATACAAAGTCAGCCAATCCTTGGTAACCTGGCAGTGTGACTGTGCAGGCATTTTAGTCTTCTGCCAGAGACTGGAATGCCTTCTCTGGAGTGGGGTAGGGGATTCCACAGCCAGAACTGTGGCAAGTACCTCAGCAGTAAGGCTAGAATTGTTTTCTCCCCCATCACAAGTCTGTGGGCAGGAGCAGGGCTGCTACAGCTGCAGTTTCTCCTGGGCAATGAGACTTTCAGCCAGGGCCAGCTTGGCAACCTGGAACTGACATGCCTGTGCCATCACTGGGTGACCCATCCTGTTCTCCTGAGATCATGGTGCATCGAGGCCCTCTCTGCTCCACCTGCAGGCAGAAATCCAGGCATTCAGAGCACCTGCTCGCCTGGACCAGCAACCTAAGATGACACATCATCCGTGCAGAGAACCTCATGCAAGGGGATACCCTCTACTACATGCCCAAATCTATCCAGAAGCATTCAGAGCACAGCTTATCTGGATCAGCAGCCTGAACCACCATACTCTTCCTGGACACAGATCATGACGCAATGTGACTCACTTTGCTCCATGCCCAGGCAGATCTCCAGGCATTCGGAGAACCAGCTCACCTGGATCAGAGCCTAGGCCACCACACCCTTCCTATTCAGAGATCTTGATACAGGGGGGCCCTCTCTTCTAGATGCACCTATGAATCTCCAGACATCTGGAGTTCCCATTCTCCTGTATTAGAAGTTTAGGCCATTCCTGTGCAGAGAACTTAAAGACAAGGTGGTTTCCAAGCTCTATGCCTAAGCACACCTTTAGATGTTTGGTGGCTGCCCATAGGATTCTCCCTTGGCACTGGTGACTGTGCCTACCATTGGGGGATGCACAGGTGGACCTGCCCAGTATGGCCCTCCCCTTTGTGGTCCCCACTGTCCTGGGACTGAGCAGGAAGCTCAGACCACTATACATTCCACTAATCAGCGCTTTGTCTGAGGTAACAAACAGCTTCTTCGCTTCTTTCAAGCAAACAAGAATCAAATATATGCCCAGCCACATTACCTGTAGCCAACTCTTACCTACTAGCATCATCAATGGGCTTATAGGTTGAACTCCACAGCCCAACATAAAACCTGCCAAGAGAAGTGCATAGGGCTGTAGAAGCAAAGTCAAGACCCTATGCAGTATTCTCTAGAGTCACACCCTCTAGGGAATGGAAAAAAGGGGAAAGGGGAAAAAATAACTATACTAACAATATTATAGGGAAAGAAAGTGATATGGTGAGGCTTTGTGTCCCCACCGAAATCTCATCTTGAATTGTAATTCCTATAATCCCCATAATCCCCACATGTCAAGGGAGAAGCCAGATGGAGGTAACTGAATCATGGGGGCAGTTTCTCCCATGCTGTTCTCATGATAGAGAGTTCTTACGAGATCTGATGGTTTTGTAAGTGTTTGGTAGTTTCTCGTGCATTCATTCTCCTTCCTGCCACCTTAGGAAGAAGGTGCCTTGCTTCCCCTTCACCTTCTGCCATGATTGTAAGTTTCCTGAGGCCCTCCCAGCCATGCTGAACTACGAGTCAATTAAACCTTTTCATTCATAAATTACTCAGTCTCAGGTAAGTTATTTATAGCAGTGTGAAAATACACTATTGCTGGAAGAAAGAAAAAAATCTTATCTACATGAAAATAATGAGAATAATTAGAAGTGTCAGCATCTACAGATGAAAAGGAATGAGTGCAATAATTCTGGCACCTTGAAAAAGCTGAATGTAGTGATACCACCAAAGGATCCCACTAGCTCTCAATGGTCCCTAACTAAAATGAAGACCCAGAAATGGCAGATAAAGAATTCAATGCATGGATTGCAAGGAAGCTCAATGACATCCAAGACAAAGAAACTTCTAAAGCAATCCAGCAAATGAAATAAGAAATAGATATGTTTAAAAGAAATCAATCAGAGCTCCTAGAATTGAAAACTCACTTAAGCAACTTCAAAATACAATTTAAAGCTTTATCAGTAGACTTGATCAATAAGCAGAAGAAATAATTTCACAATCTGAAAACAAGCCTTCTGAATTAACCCAGTCAGATAAAAATAAAGAAAAAAGAATTTTAAAAAATAAACAAGGTCTGTGAGAAATATGGTATTATTTAAGGCAACTAAACTTATAAATTATTGACATTCCTGAGAGAGAAGGAGAAAAAGCAAACAACCCAGAAAATACATTTGAGAGAGTAATTCAAGACAACTTTCCTAATTTTGCTAGAGGTTGGCATCCAGATACAAGAAATCCAGAGAACACCTGTGAGATACTACACAAAATGAACATCACCAAGGTATATAGTCACCAGATTGCCTAAGGTTAATGCCAGGGGAAAAAAATCTTAAAGGCAACTAGAGAAAAAAGGCACATCACAGACTAAAGGAATCCCATCAGGCTAACAGTGGACTTCTCAGCAGAAACCTTACAAGCTAGGAGAGATCAGGGACCTATTTCCAGCATTTTTAAAGAAAAGACATTGCAACCAAGAATTTCATATCCTGCCAAACTGAAAATCACAAGTGAGGGAGAAATAAAATCTTTTCCAGACAAGTAAGTGCTAAAATAATTTGTTACCACCAGACTGGCTTTACAAGAGATGCCTAAGGGAGTTTTAAACATGGAAACAAAAGAACAACACCTGCTACCATGAAAAACAAATACATAGCCCACAGACACTATAAAGCAACCACAGAGTAGAAACTACACAGCAGCCAATTAACAACTTCATGATAGGATTACAACCTCATATATCAATATTAACCTTGACTGTAAATGACCTAAATATCTCCCTTAAAAAGCACAGAGTGGCAAGTTGGATTAAAAAACAAGACCCATCTGTCTGCTGTCTTCAAGAATCCCATCTCACATATAACAACACTCACAGGTTCAAAGTAAAGGGTTGGAGAAAGACCTACCCAATAAATAGAAAACAAAAAAGGGGAGTCGTCACTATTTTTATGTCAGATGAAACAAACTTCAAAGCAAAGTAAAAAAGGACAAAGAAGAGTATTACATCATGATAAAGGGTTCAATTCAACAATAAAAGTTAACTATACTAAATACATACACACGGAACATTAGCGCACCCTGATTCATAAAGCAGGTACCTCTACACCTACAAAAAGACTTAGCCATACAAAAAATAGTGGGGGACTTCAACACCCTACTTAGATCATTAGACAGATTACTGAGGCACAAAACAAAGAAATTCTGGACTTAACACTTGACCAATTGGACTTAACAGACATCTACAGAATAATCTACCCATCAACCACAGAATATACATTCTTTTCAACTGTACACAAAACATACTCCAAGATCTACCACATATTTGGCCATAAAGCAAATTTTGATAAATTCAAAAAAATCAAAATTATACCAATCATACTATCAGTCCACAGTGGAAAATAGAAATCAATACCAAGATCTCTCAAAACCACCCAGTTACATGGAAATTTAACCACCTGTTCTTGAATGACTTTGGTAAACAACAAAATCAAGGCATAAATAAAATATTTTTTGAAATAAAACAGAGATACAACATATGAAAATATCTGGGATGCAGCAAAAACAGTGTTAAGAGGAAAGTTTATATCGCTAAATGCCTACCTCAAAAAGTTAGAAAGATCTCAAATTAATGATCTAACACCACATCTAGAGGGACTACAAAAAACAAATTACTCCCAAAGCTAGCAGAAGAAAAGAAATAACTAAAATCAGAGCAAAACTAAACAAAATTAAAACCTCCAAATCCATACAAATAATCCATGAAACCAAAATTGAAACCTCCAAATCCATACAAATAATCTATGAAACCAAAAATTTGCTTTCTGAAATGATAAACAAGATTGATAGGTCAACAAAGTAAAAAGAGAGCAGATCCAAATAAGCACAATCAGAAATGACAAAGGTGATATTACAACTAATCCCACAGAAAATCAAAAGATCTTCAAAGACCATTAAGAACACCATGACACACAAACTAGAAGATCTACAAGAAATAGATAAATTTCTGAAAACACACAATCTCCCAAGATTAAATCAGGAAGAAATGAAAACACTGAATAGACCAATATCAAGTTTTGAAATAGAATCACTAATAAAAAAAAAACTACCAACCAAAGAAAGCCCTGGATCAGATGGATTCACTGCTGATTGTACTAGATATGCAAAGAAGAGCTGGTACAATTTCTACTGAAACTATTCCAAAAATTGAGAAGGGACTCCTCCCTAACTCATTCTACAAAGCCAGCATCACCTCACAAAAAAAAAAAAAAAACTAGCAAAGAAACAACAAAAAAGAGAAAAACACAAGCCAATATTCCTAATGAACACAGTCACGCAATCCTCAGCAAAATACTAACAATCTGAATTCATTAGTACAACAAAAAGTTAATTTACCATGATCAAGTAGGTTTCATTCCTGCAATGCAAGGATGGTTCAACATATCCAAATCATTAAATGTAATTTACTGCATAAATAAAATTAATAAGAAGAAACATGATCATTCCAATAGATGCAGAAATAGCTTTTGATGAAATCCCTCAAAAAAACTAGGCAATGAAAGAACATACCTCAAAGTAGTAAGAGCCATCCATAACAAACCCACAGGCAACATCATATTGAATTGGCAAAAACCGGAAGCATAACCATTAAGAAATGAAACAAGACAAGGATGCCTCCTCTCACCATTCCTATTCAACACATTACCAGACATGCTAGCCGGAGTAGCAGACAAGAGAAAAGGCATTACAATAGGAAGAAGATAACCAATCTCTCCTTGCTAACAACATGATTCTATACTTAGAAAACTCTAAGGACTCTGCCAAAAGGCAACTAGAACTGATAAACACTTTAAGCAAGGTTTCAGGATACAAAAATCTATGTACAAAAATCACTAGCTTAATTTCTATATACCAATAACATTCAACCTGAGAGTCAAATCAAGAACATAATCCCATTTGTAGTAGCTACAAAATAAAAAATAAAAAATACCTAGGAATACATCTAACCAAGGAGATGACAGATCTCTACAAGGAGAGCTATGAAACACTGCTAAACAAAATCATAGATGACCCAAACAAATGGAAAAACATTACATGCTTGTGAATTGAAAGAATCACATCAGTAAAATGACCATACTGCCCAAAGCAATTTATAGATTCAATGCTATTCCTAACAAACTACCAATGCCATTTTTCACAGAATTGGACAAAACCATGCTAAAATTCATTTGGAACTAAAAAAGAGCCCAAATAGCCATAAAAATCCTAAGCAAAAGACCAATGCCAGAGATATCACTTTACCTGACTTCAAACTATACTATAAGGCAAGAGTAGCCAAAAAAGCATGGTTCTGGCACAAAAAGAGATACCTAGACTAATGGACTAGAATAGTGAACCCAGAGAAGTAAAACCACACACCTCTAGGCATCTAAACTTCAATAAAGTTGACAAAAATAAGGAATGGGGAAAGGATTCTCTATTCAATAAACGGTGCTGGGATAGCTGGTAAGCCACATGCAGTAGAATGAAACCAAACCCCTACCTTTCACCACATCCAAAAATTAACTCAAGATAGATTAAAGATTAAAATGTAAGACCTTTCTAGAATAAAACACTATTCTAGACACTGGCCTCGGAAAAACAATTTATGACTAAGCCCTCAAAAGCAATTGCAACAACAACAAAAAAATTGACAAGAAGGACCAATTAAACTAAAGTGCTGCTACACAACCAAAGAAACTGTCAACAGAGTAAACAGACAAGCTACAGAATGTGAGGAAATATTTGCAAACTATGCATCCACAAAACTCTAATATCTATAACAAACTTAAACATTTGAACAAGCAAAAACTAATAACCCCACAAAAAATGGGCAAAAGACATGAACTGCTCAAAAGAAGACACACAAGCAGCCAACAAACATATGAAAAAATGCTCTGCACATCACTAATCATCAGATAAATGCAAATTAAAACCACAGTGAGATACCATCTCACATCAGTCAGAATGGCTATTATTAAAAAGATAAAAAACAGATGCTGGTGATACTGCAGAGAAAAGGGAATGCATATACACTGTTGGTGGGAACGTAACGTAGTTCAGCTACTGTGGAAAGCTGTTTGAAGATTTCTCAAAGAACCTAAAATAGAACTACTATTCAGCAATCCCATTACTGGATACACACCCAAAATAAATCATTCTAACAAAAAAGACCCATGCACTTGCACATTCATCACAGAACTATTCACAATAGCAAAACATAAAATAAACCTAGATGTTCATTTGGTGGTGGACTGGATAAAGAAAATATGGTACATAACATGGAATACTATGCAGTCATAAAAAAAATAACAAAATTATATCCATTGTCAGTTGCACGCACACAACCAGAGACCATTATTCTAAGCAAAGTAACACAGGAACAGAAAATCAAATACTGCATGTTCTCACTTGAAAGAGAGAGCTAAACGTTGGGTACTCACGGACATAAAGGTGGCAACAGCGGACTCTGGGGACTACTAGAGGGGAGAAGAGAGAGAGTCAAGTGTTGAAAAACTACTATGTTCAGTATCTGGATGACAGAATCATTTGTACCCTAAACCTCCATATCACCCAATGTATCCAGGCAAGAAACCTGCACATGTACCCCCTGAATCTAAAAGAAAAAGTTAAGGACTGGGTACAATGGCTCATGCCTGTAAACCCAGCACTTTGGGAGGCCGAGGCGGACGGATCACTTGAGATCAGGAGTTCAAAATCAGTCTGGCCAACATGGAGAAACCCCATCTCTACTAAAAATACAAAAATTCACCAGGGATGATGGCAAATGCCTGTAATCTTAGCTACTCAGGAGGCTGAAGCTGAAGAATCACTTGAACCTGGGAGTTGGAGGTTGCAGTGAGCCAAGATCATATCACTGCATTCCAGCCTGGGCAACAGAGTGAGTGAGACTCCTTCTCTAAATATATATATATATATATATATATATATATATATAATATATATAATATATATATAAAATAGTTAAAACAACATAAAATAAAAAGAGGGAAAGATCAAAGAATTTATAAGTCAATACCTAAAAGCTAATATCTTCATTTTGTTTCCTTAAACCATCATGATGATATTAAGCACCTCTTTTCATGAGAGTGTGTGTTCAAATCTTTTGTTCTACCTCTGTTTTATTGCCCTGTTTTTCTTAGAAATTTACAGGAATTCTTTAAATTTTCTGAAAACCAGTCCTTTGTTTGATGTATTTATTGAGTCTTTAGACTGAAATATGTAATTTAGAATATTTACTCTCAGTTTGTGGCTTATTTTTCAGCATTTTACTTAGTGGTTTCTTTCAAAGAGCAGATGTTTTAAATTTAGATAAACACCAATTTATTACGTTCTTATTCTGTTTGTGTTATATGTGTCCTGTCTATCCCCAAAGTTGTAAATATATTTTTATGTGTTTTTCTAGTAGATTTATTGTGCTGGTTTTTAAAATAAGGTTTATATTCCATTTTGAATTAGTTTCTGCATATGATGTGCAGTACAATGTTGGGATTCTTTTTTTCTCATAAACTTATCCAATTGCTTTGAAACAATTTCTTGAAAATATCTTCTTTTCTCACTGGAATTATCTTAGAACCTTACGTAAAAATCAGTTGGCTATATATGTATAGGCCAATTCCTGGATTCTCTATTATATTCCGCTGATGTATGTATCTATGTTCTGGTTATTATAGGTCAGATCATTTTTATTTCCACATAAATTTTAGACTTACAAATTTCCACAAAGTCTTTTAGGGTTATGATTGAGATTGTGCTGAGTCTGTAGATCAATTTGGGGGAGAACTGACATTTTAACAATATTGAGTCTTCTAATTCATAGACATGATATATCGCACCTAAATTTTATTTAGGTTTTCCTTAATTCTGAATGCAATGTTTTATAGTTTTCAGTTTATAGGCCTTTTACAATTTTTGTTAATTTTTTTCTAGATTTCTTTTGTTTTGATAGTATTATAAATGATTTCTCCAAATTTCATTTTCTAACTTTGCTTTTGGCATCAATAATTGTAATTGATTTTGTATGCTGACTTTTCAACTGTGACCTTGCCAAATTCATGTACTAACTTTAGAAGTTAGTCTTTAGACTGTTCAGGGTTTTCTAAATAAACAATCATGTTTTTATTCTTCTTCATTTCCAATCTATGGGCCTTTTACCATTATTTCTTTAATTTTACAGACTGAAGTCTCCAACAAAAGGGAGAAGAGAAGTGGTGGAAGGGAGCCTCTGGGCTTTGTCTCTAATCTTAGGAAAATCATTTAATAGTCCACCATTCTATATATTAGTTACAGGTCTTTCACAAATTTCTTTTAAAATGTTGAGGATGCTTCCATCTACCTTTACTTTTCTGACAGTTTTATGAAAAATTTTTAAAAATTAATAAATACAGCAAACTGTAGCAAGTCATTTTTGAATGTTACATTGGCTTTTCCTTTTTGGACTAAATCCAATGTAACCATTATATTTTACCCTTTTATTCACTGTTAGTATAAAAATTAGCCAATAACTAAAATGTGCTAATGAAACTATCTAGCACTGTGAAAATATTTTTGCTATAAAATTATTTTCCCTAATATAGTTTGATTAAATATTTTTAAAATTTTAACCATATCTTTTAACCACATTTCAATAGATTACCAACTTCAGAAAACTGTATTTTAAAGTTAGACGATCAACTCCCTTTATGTCAGCAAATGTTTTAAGAAGTCTCAGATTTTCTAAAAATTTTACTTCTAAAATTTTATAATTGCTATAGCAAAAAATATCATCTTAATATTTCTTACTAGAGATTCAGAATTGATCCATTAAAAACATATACAGATGGATTAATTTACTTTCCCTACTTATGAGTATATGTAATTTGGCAATTCATAATTTCAATCTTCCTTTGAAGTTTCCAAATTTATAAAATATAAGAATTAGATTATATAATCTCTTAAGAATTCATCCAGCTCCATAGCTTATTCATCCCAAGTTACATTATTACCTTCTTAAGATAAGGTAGTAAATGTTTTACCTAAAGTTTGAATAAATTTAGGCTGTCAATCTTAATAAAATCTATTTGTAAGAGTTTCTAAAGTACTTCCCAAGAACATTTTAGGCATTTTTTGACTTTCTTATTATATATGAAGTGGAAATTCACTATTATCTATTTCATCACATTGCTACTAGTAGCCAAAAAAGATCTTTAAGATCTAAATGTTCCCATTTTAGCAACACACTCTTTAGTACAGGGGCATATTTTGTAATTTTTCAAAGAAATTAAAAATGTGACTTTATAAAGATTAAAGAGTTTTATGATGTGCTATGTCAACATTTGAGAAATATTTTTGAGTACCTACTATGTATAAACAAGGCATTGGGGACAGCAGTGATTTAAAAAAAAAAAATCACCTGCCCTCATAGAACAAGCAGTTTTGTAAATAAGCCTCTATATACTTGACTCGGAGCAAAATGTCGTAATAGCTGTCTCCACTGATTGTTATTCCTTCTTTTTTCTACAAAGGATCAATCTCTACTACATCACTGCTGCCCTACTTCCTGATGAGAATTTTAGATGCACAGAATTGAAAATTTATAATCCATGGTTCATAATGTAATTTTATTGTTGTTTCATGCAGTTGATCAATAAGGTATCTTTATTTTAAAAGCTAATAAACACCATGGAGACAGAGCTCATCCAAATAATTTGAAATTTACCAATATGTTATACCTACTTATGTTTTTCACTATCCTACTCCATCTCAATGTCTCTCCATGAGAAGTAGCCATCCTTTAACTCTCTAATTTCTCTCACAGACTAATCTTGCCATCTCAAAATCATCAAAATGAGGCCTGCATCTCTGTATGCTGGATTGAAGGGCAGGGCTGTATCATCTTCATTTTTCTTCCCCCGGGGCCTAGTACTAGGCTAGCACAGAGTAGGTGTTTAGTAAATCTTTGTTGAATTAAATCATCAAAGGAATTCTTGGTTCTGTCATTCAGTCCCTGCAGACATTGCCAGTAGGTATTGTATTAGCCCCTGCAAGAAACGTGCTCAACAAAATGAACCATTTTGTGTACAGGCACAGCGGTTCAATGGACACAATGCTGGCTTTTTAAGAGGCTGGAATCTAAACTCCTATGTATATACAGCCATAAAGTATTTGCATAATTACTATAAAGTATATTACAATCTTATAATACAAGCAATGGGAATGTACTAACATCTGTACAGCAATAGAAACTCTGACTTAAAAAAATTAACAGTAACTTCCTTTGCATTTAATTATAGTTGATTTCAAGCATCACTGCTTCCATTACAAACAAACAAACAAATAAATATACAGAAGATTACCAAGTCTCAGTAATGGAACTAAGTGTCTTCTGGCTTATTATTTAAATTTAATTGAACTGGAACAATTTTTTAAAATGGCACCTTCCTAAATAAATAAGTAGAACTGCCATGAAGAACAGCATTTTTTATCTGTACTGTGCTGAATTTCACTTTGCTCTTTAGTTCAATGTGATACTGCTAAGATACTCTCTGAAACTTTTTTATTTAATCATAACCACAATTAATACCACACATCCCTTTTCTTGTTGGCTGCTGCACATACTGTATTGAAACTAAAAGCAATCTTGTTCCGGACCTGCAAAATCACCCTGGCCTCATTTTCCCTACTTAATGTACTCCAATCTACACTTGGATGGTTAAAACAAAATTGAGTATTACTAGCACTACCTTTGTAAGGTATATATTTTACTCAACTATTTCACAGCTCAGTTGATTTGGTAGTGAGTTGATGTAAAATACTTCCAATCTCTAGTTTACTAAGTGTAATACTTCAAACTTTTATCTGTTACCATTCAAAGTAAAACATCTATATTATAAACCCTTTCCTTGAAAAACCTCTTTCATCTTTTACACATCTGGTAAATACAAAATACTGCAAACCTATCATTCTTAGCAACTTTTCTTCAATTTACCAATACTATTCAAAGTCATGGAATCTTCTACCCCTTGCTCATTTCCACTATTCTGAATA
This sequence comes from Alouatta palliata, assembly GCA_004027835.1. NCBI lineage: Eukaryota > Metazoa > Chordata > Mammalia > Primates > Atelidae > Alouatta > Alouatta palliata. The sequence goes on along the minus strand of PVKV010000838.1, from coordinate 18,326 downwards.
TGGAGATAGTAAGAAGTAAGGCCTCAAAAAACAGCTTCATTCTATTCTGTCATACACATGTCAGCATATGGCCTTACACATGATGGGCCCTGCACATATTTTATACGTGCAAAGTGGGGCACATATAAAATAGACGAATCCCTTCTCCATTCAAAGACACTGAATATAGAAACATACAGATGCGTGCACACACACACACACACACACATACAAATATGAGTTTTATCTTTCCAATATAAAAATAGCTTATTTGAATTAAAAATATAAATTTTTGTGGTAACTGTCAATCTAATTTCTTATAATTAAGCCACTCAATTCCTTAATCTGGCAATTATTATATACCATCTATTATCTTAGGAATACTCACATAGAGGGGGGAAGCAAGCAATAACTAATGGATATATTAAAATACTGCAGCATTTTGCATTGGGACTGAGCAGGTATAGGGATCCTAAGATCAAAAGAGCATTGACTCATAGCAGCCTATCAATAGTTAGACAACATGGTAAGGACAGCATTGAACATACACAAGGTTAAACTTACAGACTTCGCTGTGAATCATATAAAGTTTTAAGTAACAGCACCTAATCAGATGTTTCCAGTGAATGTGATTCCTCTCTGTAAAATGCTTAATGAGATGCAAAAAAGTACCAGAACTATGCAGAACTATAAAATAAGGTTGCCTGAGTCATGTACACCAAATGCTGGCTGAAAATGTTATTTTACTTACATAACCTCTGTATCACCATGAAGTGACCACAGCAGTCTTTGCTACTTCTGCCCTCTAGGGAACCAGACACAGGGACTAGGGACAAGGTACTCGGAATTTGTGAGTTGGAGGCAATGGGATTTAAGGCTTCCAAAATTTAAACCCTCAGGATTTATATCTTATCCCAAGTAATGAACTCAGCAGAATTTCATTTTTCTTAACAGTTTCTGTACTTAATCTACACATCTCTTATATTGTTATGTAAAACAATAAAAGAAAAAAATTGGGATAAATTCCAAAGCAACTAAGGATGAAACTTGTGTGAACTTGAGCACTCCGGTCACACACCTCAGAAGACAATTTTTCTCTCAAATTAGTTCTTTCTTGGCTCCCATTTAATGGCTCCAGACTTTTCACATTTTCTGGTCTGTGGATTACTTGAGATGAAGGTATCATGCTTTCTCATTCTTAGAAAAACACGTCCCTTATAGCTATTTGGTCCTCTTGGTTTTTAGCCTGGCTGCCAAAGGAAGGAGCATTCATAGCAGAATGCTATAGTTTAGTGCTAACAGGAAATTCTTTTCTGGCTCACAAGATTGGTAGAAGAATAAATGGGAAAACTCTTGCTTTTGAAGTCCTGTTATATTTGATTTGCTATGCCTTGAAACACTCCAGAGATTCCTATTTATGATTTAAAGAATGACTAGACTAGTGTAAGGGGATGTTAGCAAGGTAGACATTGCATTTGATAAATATCCCATGAAGGATCCTACTCTTGCTCAGGGGAGAAAAGGGTGGTGTCTTCTTTTTTAATTTTTTTCTTTGGCAAGGACTTGCTCAAATTCATGATCAAATTCCTTCAGGGTCAGTCTATATGTTTAAAGGGAAAGAACTGTATTGCCGTTCCCAGATGTAAAGTTGTCGACAGTGGTTGATTTTTCAATTCTTAATAGAATTGCAGATGCCTCTTGCTGAATAGAGCTGAATACATAACACAGAAACCTATGTGTAATCTCTAAGATATCCTATTCACTTAGTCCTCAAAATGTGTCCTATATGCAATATAATTGATTTCTCCAAGGTAATATGGTAATATGAATGAGAGGCTATTCTCTTGTCTCTCTGTCCAGTAGAGAATTCTGGGAAATGTTGAACAGTTTCCCTAAGATAATCCAATGCTAAGCAATGAGTCATCCATCACATCCTGACTGAAAAGATCTAGTTGAACTCAGAGTACCAAATTTTGCTTCTATTGCTTAGGGGGAAAAACTATTAAGTTATATTATTTTAGAATTCTCTTGAAATTACAGTTTATTTTTTGATTTTTTTCCTCAGGCTTATTGGAGGAAGTAATATTTGCCATTAACTTAAATTTATCTTTGTAAATACATGACTTGTTGGAAATCTTTCAAAAAATGGATACGTCTGTCCTTTTTGATCAGGATATTCTAAACTCAGTGTGATTAATAGTCTACTACATCAGTGGCCTTCAAGGAACCATACCTCCTATGATTTATGCCCTTGTATAGTCTACCCCATTTGGGTTTGGACTGGCCTGTGACTAGTTTTAACCAGTTGAATGTGGTGAATATGACACTGTCCCATATCTAAGCCTCAGACTTCAGAAGGCTTGGCACCTTCTGCCTCTGCTCTAGAGGAAGCCAGATGCCCTGTCAGTAGTCCAATTGCCCCGAGTCTCATGGAGAGCTCCAGAAGGAGGAGGAGGTCTGAAGTTCCTGGCTGACAGTTCAAGATGAGCTTCTAGGCAATGCCAAAGTCAACTTGCCAGGCATATATATGTGTGAATCGCCTTATGAGTGGATCCTCCAGCTCATCTGAGCTGAGCCAGCTGAACATTCCATGAAGCAGAGATATGAGCTACCCCCTAGTGCCCTGCCCAAGTTGCAGACAAATGAGAAAATAATGAGACTATTGTTCCAGGTCACTATGTTTTTGGGATAACAGACAACTGAAACACTGGACTTGATCTTTGTTTAATGACTCATGGTTATCATGTTTTGATGAACCCAACAGACATCAGAAGATGTGAGTTCACCATTTATAACCAGGTTGCTTGGCTATTGGTATTCCCAATTTTCCCATGTACAAATCCTAACAATCCCACAGGGTTGTTGTACAGATCAAGTAATACAAAACATATTACTGTGCTTTCAAAACTATTCTACATATATGAGTCTATTCACTGGTAGCGTATTTCCCTTGACTCCAGACACTTATTTCTTATCTATTACTACCTACATGAAAGAAAGTTTTGGAGTAAACAGGTAACTTAATTTTTTCATCAATATGCCTGATTTTCTATCTAATTTTAAGTTGGTAAGCCACAGTTACCACCAGTTAAACACTTCACAAACAAGATGTTGCTATACTTTTACACATACTAGGTCAATTTTAATTTTACAGAATAAATTATAAGTATTCAAAATTATTAGTCTCACAAAACTTCTTTCAAACTTTACAGTGCATCTTTGATAACACATTTCCTAATACTTTTCTCTGCAAGCAATTCTGCTGTCTTCATTCTGATGTCTTCCAAAATGCTAGATAAAATGAGCACAGGTATAGCCTTTGGCCAGTCATTTAATCATTCAGAGATTCAGTTTCCTTCTATATAAATTAAGGACAATTATTTCTGCCCTGCTATCTTGTATAAGTACTTGTTAGAGTTACTATAGAGGCATTCAATAATTATTGTCATTATTATCATCCTGATTTCTTGTGTGTGCTGTGTCAGTAGGTGTGTCTTCATTTTTATGGTTTAAAGATTTTAGGACCATCTTTTTCAAATCCCCACTCAGAGAAAATAAATTGGCAGAAAACAAAAAATCAAAAACAGCAAAAACAAGGCACAATCCCCCACCCCCACCCCGGGAATTTGGCAAAGGGCATTTTGCGTGCACATGTCTGTGTGTGTGTGTGTGTGTGTGTGTATTTATATCTGTATTATGAATATGCACTCCCTAAGAAAAGATATGATCTTCTGTTTGGCATCTTGCAAACTAGGGGTGATTAAGAAAAACATCATTGTGACAGCAGAAGCACAAGAGAAGATATACTAGAGCCAGTTTCTCTGATCCTTTCACAGTGGAATAAGCTCTTCATGTTTTAGTGAGAATAAATGAAACATAACCTGCAGTGTTATGCCTGGTTTTAAAAGCCAGGTTTTTAGGCAGCTTTACCAAATGCTCCAAACTGAAAGGGCAGGAAGAACGTAATTCTTTCTGATCGCTTCCCACTCTGAGACTGTTCTCAGACTTCAGTTACTAATCTATGAAGAGAGGTGGGCAAAGAGCCTAAATGCAAGTTTCTAGTTCCATATCCTTGACTGTAATTCATTCTGTGAAACCCAGGAAACTACTACGTGTAGTCAAAAAAATTCCCAAACTGTTCTGGAGTCTGTTGGTGACCTAATACCACAAATCAGAAAATGCAATGCCCAACAGAAAAGTGGATTCTTACAGTACGCATTTTCATTGTTATTGCTGTTACCTTTCAAACACTTAAAGTCCAGGGAAAATGTCCATCTACTAATGAGTCATTTATAAGAAGCACTATAAGACCCTCTATTTTGTTTACTGAAACAATATTTAACACTCCCAGAGATAACAGTGGGTTTTAGGAGGATCTCATGTATATTTTGATTCTATGTAATCCTGCAATATAGATGGTATGCAAACTTGAAAGGACAAAGTAAAGAAAAAGAAGAAATGAGTTTGTGTCAACACTTTATATTTAGCATGTATATGTGTGTATATATATGAAAACAGTAAGAGGACACCTTGCTATAAACGATTTTGTGTCTTTGGGCTCATGCAAACTATGTCTAGCATCACTCCCAGTAACCTTGATATAAGTGTGCAGAATGGTAGAGGTGCTGAAAGGTGAGTTTTCTTTTCTTATCTTTTGTTTTTTGGAGATGGAGTTCCGCTCTGTTGACCAGGCTGGAGTGCAGTGGCATAATCTCAGCTCACTGCAACCTCCGCCTCCTGGGTTCAAGTGATTCTTCTGCCTCATCCTCCTGAGTAGCTGGGGTTATAGGTACCAGCCACCATGCCCGGTTAATTTTTATTGTCTGTTTTTAGTAGAGACGGGGTTTCACCATGTTGGTCAGGCTGGTCTCGAACTCCTGATCTTAAATGATCTGCCTCCCTCGGCTTCCCAAAGTGTTGGGAGTACAGGCGTGAGCCACTGCGACCAGCCTGTTACATTTTCATAGCAGGCAACATGATGGATGCAGTGTTTATTGTCTCACTGCAAAACTGTTTTGAGAATTTCTGCTGCTTACTAAGATTTTAGGAATCAGAGATGGAAATCCTGCCCTCAAAAACTAAGAAAAACAAGTCAAGGAAACAAAAACATGGCAAAAGTAAGTGATGGGCCATAGAGAGTGGAGAAAATGGTTTAAAGAGCATGGGTGGAAAAATATACCTTAATTTGGTTCCACAGATAAGTTTAAGTTCCTCTGGTGAGCAACATACTGGGCATATAAAAATTAGTATGGCACAGGCAGGGAGGTGGGGCACTCCTCGTGAAACAATAGAAAATGAGGTAGGAATATGTCCAACTTGAGATGTACTGGAATATTTACCAGGTGAAGTGTGGGGCTTGAAGGGAGAGAAGAGGGAATCAAAAGCTGAGAAAATGTATGATCAAGGATACCTTAAGCTGGCTTCTGATAACAAGGGTGACTGAGATAGGGCTTGAGGGAAGAAAAGAAAATGAGGCAAGTGTGAAAGCGAAACAATTAGAAATGAGTAAAATAATTATCACAAAATATTAAGGGCCCACCTGACAAATGTACAGGATACATATTAGAGGCAGGTGTCAGAAATCTTTGTGAATGCCTCTGGTTATGGTGACAGTTAAAGTTGGATAACAAAGCCTTAGGCTGGGTGTGGTGGCTCATACCTATAATCCCAACACTTTGGGAGTCCGAGGTGGGTGGGTTACATGAGGTCAGGAGTTCGAGACCAACCTGGCCAATATGGTGAATGCCATCTCTACTAAAAATACAAAAATTAGTTGGGCATACTGGCACATGCCTCAGCCTCCGAGCTACTCAGGAGGATGAGGCAGGAGAATTGCTTGAACCCGTGTGGCAGAGGTTGCAGTGGGATGAGATCATATCACTGGACTCCAGCCTGGGTGACAGAGGAGTCCATCTCAAAAATAAACAAAACAAAAAAACAGTCTTTGTGAATGCCACCTTCTTTGCAGGCAAGAACCATGCCTTATTCACCTTGATATGATTAAGAAATATTTCGAACTTTGCACAAAATATGCGTTTTGCTCAGAGCACCATTTTATTAAGAAGAAAGTGAAAAAGGAGACAAGAGAAAAAAAAATTAAGAAACAGAGGTCCTCAGGAAAGGGAGATATCAAAAAACAGTTAAGTGAGGCCCAGAAGGAAAACGGTGGACTATAGAAAGAGACAAAGGGGACATGGATGAAAGAATGGGGATGAGAATAAATGAACCTGAAAAAATAAAAAATGACAATCTGAGTAAGTAGTTCAAATAATGATTCAAAAGATAATCTCATTCTTGAGACTTGGGAAAAATGCTCTTTCTAAAACAGTAAAGTTGGAAAAAGACGGGAAAAAAGGGTATGATAATAAAATGAAAATGAAAGGTAATATCCCAGAGTGACAAGACATAAATGGGTAGAAAGGCAGAAATGAGGAAAGTGAATAAAGGCTAACATAGCAAAAGTGGGGAATGTATAGATATATTTCATGCCACTAATTATATTCCACTCATATATATAGGTTCTGGGGTACATCTGAAGAACATGCAGGATTGTTGCATAGGTACATACATGGCAATGTGGTTTGCTGCCTCCATCCCCATCACCTATATCTGGCATTTCTCCCCATGTTATCCCTCCCCAACTGCCTACCCTACACTGTCCCTTCCCTAATCCCCCCAACAGACCTCAGTGTGTGATGCTCCCTTCCATGTGTCCATGTGTTCTCACTGTTCAACACCTGCCTATAAGTGAGAACATGCAGTGTTTCATTTTCTGTTCTTGTGTCAGTTTTCTGAGAAAGATGGTTTCCAGTTTTACCCATGTCCCTACAAAGAACACAAACTCATCGGTTTTCATGGCTGCATAGTATTCCATGGTGGATATGTGCCACATTTTCCCTGTCCAGTCTACCATCAATGGGCATTTGGGTTGGTTCCAAGTCTGCTATTGTAAACAGTGCTTCAACGAACGTACATGTGCATGTGTCCTTAAAACAGAACAATCTATAATCCTTTGAATATATACCCAGTAATGGGATTGCTGGGTCAAATGGAATTTCTATTTCTAGTTCCTTGAGGAATTGCCACACTGTCTTCCACAATGGGTGAACTAATTTACACTGCCACCAACAGCGTATAAGTGTACCTATTTCTCCACACCCTCTCTAGCATCTGTTCTCACCAGATTTTTTAATGATCGCCATTATAACTGGCGTGAGATGATATCTCAATGTAGTTTTGATCTGCATTTCTCTAATGACCAGTGATGATAAGCACTTTTTCATATGTTTGTTGGCCTCATATGTGTCTTCTTTTGAAAAGTGTCTGTTCATATCCTTTGCCCACTTTTGAATGGGTTTGTTTGTTTTTTCTTGTAAATCTGTTTTAGTTCTTTGTAGAATTTGGATATAGGTCCTTTGTCAGATGGGTAGATTGCAAAAATTTATTCCCATTCTGTTGGTTGCCAGTTCATTCTAATGATTGTTTCTTTTGCTGTACAGAAGCTCTGGAGTTTAATTAGATCCCATGTGTCTATATTTTGATTTTTGTTGCCAATGCTTTTGGTGTTTTAGTCATGAAGTTCTTGCCTATGCCTGTGTCCTGGATTGTTTTGCCTAGGTTTTCTTCTAGGGTTTTTATGGTGTTAAGTCTTATGTTTAAGGCTTTAATCCATCTGGAGTTAATTTTAGAGTAAGGTGTCAGGAAGGGGCCCAGTTTCTGCTTTCTGCACATGGCTAGCCAATTTTCCCAACACCATTTATTAAACAGGGAATCCTCTCCCCATTGCTTGTACTTGTCAGGTTTGTCAAAGATCAGATGGTTGCAGATGTATGGCGTTGCCCCTGTTCTGTTCCATTGGTCTACATCTCTGTTTTGGTACCAGTACCATGCTATTTTGATTACTGTAGATTTGTAGTATAGTTTGAAGTCAGGTAGTGTGATGCCTCCAGCTTTGTTCTTTTTGCTTACAATTGACTTGGATATGTGGGCTCTCTTTTGGTTCCATATGAAGTTTAAGGTGGTTTTATCCAGTTCTGTGAAGAAGGTCACTGGTAACTTGATGGGGATAGCATTGAATCTATAAATTACTTTGGGCAGTATGGCCATTTTCACGATATTGATTCTTCTTAACCATAAGCATGGAATGTTTCTCCATCTGTTTGTGTCCTCTCTTATTTCGTTGAGCAGTGGTTTGTAGTTCTCCATGAAAAGGTCCTTTACATCCTTTGTTAGTTGTATTCCTAGGTATTTTATTCTCTTGGTAGCAATTGTGAATGGGAGTTCATTCTTGATTTGACTCTCTTTAAGTGTGTTATTGGTGTATAGAAATGCTTGTGATTTTTGCACATTGATTTTGTATCCTGAGACTTTGCTGAAGTTGCTTAGCAGTTTAAGGAGATTTTGGGCTGAGATGATAGGTTCTTCTAAACATACAATCACGTCATCTGCAAATAGAGACAGTTTGACTTCCTCCTTTCCTAACTGAATATCTTTTATTTCTTTTCCTTGCCTGATTGTTCTGGCTAGAACTTCCAAAACTATATTGAATAAGAGTGGTGAGAGAGGGCATCCTTGTCTAGTGCCAGATTTCAAAGGGAATGCTTCCAGTTTTTGCCCATTCAGTTTGATACTGGCTGTAGGTTTGTTGTAAACAGCTTTCATTATTTTGAGACATGTTCCATTGATACCTAGTTTATTGAGAGTTTTTAGCATAAAGCGCTGTTGAATTTTGTTGAAGGCCTTCTCTGCATCTATTGAGATAATCATGTGGTTTTTGTTTTTGGTTCTGTTTATGTGGTTAATTACTTTTATAGACTTGCATATGTTGAACCAGCCTTGCATCCCCAGGATGAAGCCTACTTGATTGTGATGGATAAGCTTTTTGATGTGCCGTTGCAATTGGTTTGTCAGTATTTTATTAAATATTTTTGCTTCTATGTTCATCATGGATATTGGCCTGAAGTTTTCTGTTCTTGTTGAGTCTCTGCTGGGTTTTGGTATCAAGATGACACTGGTCTCATGAAATGATTTGGGGAGGATTCCCTCTTTTAGGATTGTTTGGAATAGTTTCAGAAGGAGTCGTACCAGCTCCTCTTTGTATGTCTGGTATAATTCAGCTGTGAACTCATCTGGACCTGGGCTTTTATTGGTTGTAGGCTATTAACTGCTGCCTAAACTTCAGCTCTTGTTATTGGTCTATTCAGGGTTTTGACTTCTTCCTGGTTTAGGCTTGGGAAGATGCAAGTGTCCAGGAATTTCTCCATTTCTTCCAGGTTTACTGGTTTATGTGCATAGAGTTGTTTGTAGCAATCTCTGATGGTGGTATTTCTGTGGAATCTGTGGTGATATCCCCTTTATTATTTTTTATTGCGTCTATTTGATTCTTCTCTCTTTTCTTTTTTATTAATCTGGCTAGTGGTCTGTCTATTTTGTTGACCTTTTCAAAAAACCAGCTCCTGGATTTATTGTTTTTTTGAAGGGTTTTTTGTGTCTCTATCTCCTTCAGTTCTGCTCTGATCTTAGTTATTTCTTGTCTTCTGCTAGCTTTTTAGTTTTTTGATCCTGCTTCTCTAGTTCTTTCAATTTTGACAATAGGGTGTTTCTCCACTGTCAGTATTAGACAGATCAACAAGACAGAAAATTAACAAAGATATCCAGGACTTGAAATCAGACCTCGACCAAGCAAACCTAATAGACATTTACAGAACTCTCCACCCCAAATCCACAGAATATACATTCTTCTCAGCACCACATCACGCCTACTCTAAATTGAACACATAATTGGAAATAAATCACTCCTCAGCTAATGCAAAAGAATGGAAATCAAAACAAACAGTCTTTCAGACCACAGTGCTATCAAATTAGAACTCAGAATTCAGAAACTAACTCAGAACTGCACAACTTCATGGAAATGGAACAAGCGGCTCTTGAATGTTGACTGGATAAACAATGAAACGAAAGCAGAAATAAAGATGGTCTTCAAAACCAACGAGAACGAAGACACAATGTACCAGAATCTCTGGGACACATTTAAAGCAGTGTCTAGAGGACAATTTATAGCAATAAATGCCCACATGAGAAGCAAGGAAAAGATTCACTCATATTTTGATGTATCACCCTATCTTGTCTGTCATGCAATGTCCAAAGAGTTTTTAAAGTCGTAAGTAGAAAAACAGTTTTGGGCCGAGCGCGGTGGCTCACGCCTGTAATCCCAGCACTTTGAGAGGCCGAGGCAGGTGGATCGCAAGGTCAGGAGATCGAGACCACCCTGGCCAACATGGTGAAACCCCATTCTACTAAAAATACAAAAATTAGCTGGGCGTGGTGGCGCGCACCTGTAATCCCAGCTACTTGGGAGGCTGAGGCAGGAGAATTGCTTGAACCCGGGAGGCGGAGGTTGCAGTGAGCCGAGATCGCGCCACTGCACTCCAGTCTGGTGCCTGGCGA
>PVKV010000837.1:169567-244417 GCA_004027835.1 Alouatta palliata | reverse complement strand
ACTGGGGTCTGTTGGGGGGAAAAAGGGGAGGGACAGCAGGGGGTGGGGAGGTGGGGAGGGATAGCATGGGGAGAAATACCAGATATAGGTGATGGGGAGGAAGGCAGCAAATCACACTGCCATGTGTGTTCCTATGTAACAATCTTGCATGTTCTTCACATGTACCCCCAAACCTAAAATGCAATAAAAAGTATATATATATAAAAAAATAAATAAATAAAAGATTGAACACGAAAGCCTAGCTATAAACAAATCTTGGGTAATTCTTAGGAGTTTGGCTTGAGAAACAGAATAAGTGGGAGAAGATTTGGCAGAAAAATTAAGAATTTTGGGCCACAATATTTGACATATGATTAGATAATTAAGTGATAAAGACAAACAATTGGATATTGGAATTGGGCAGGGGAAATATACAGTAATGGTTACATATGTTGTATTCTTGGACATGGAAACAGATTAGCAAAATCGTATAATGAGAGGTTGGAAATAGGAAGAAATCCAGGTAGGTGGGTTTTCCCTAAATCCAAACTAAAGCAGTACTGATTAAAATATTGCTAAGGAGGTAGTAGAGATAAAAACTGAGAAGTAACCATTGGATTTAGGAGACATAAAGTTCAAAGATGTCTTTGATAACAAATTAGCAGAGTGGTGAGAATGCAAGCCTTACAGGAATGGTTTAGAGAAAAAATTCAAAGTGAATCAATGTTAACAGCAAGAGATACCTCTTTTAACTAATTTAGCTGTAAAAGAATTCATTTTCTATGCTACTGTTGGCAAATTACCATAAATTTAGAAGCATAAATTATACAAATGTATTATTTTACAGTTTTGTAGGTTATAGATCTAACATGTGTCTTATTAGGATAAAATCAAGACATAAGTTGTGCTGTGTTCCTTTTCAGACACTCTGGAAGAGAATTTTGTTTCCTTAGCTTCCCCAACTTCTATTCTGAGGTTCCCGGCTCCCTTCATCTTGAAAACCAGCAACATTGCATCTCTCTCTGATCCTTTTTTTAATTATCACATCACAGTCTCTAACTCAGCCATGAAAGTTCCTCCAATTCTACGGATTCATATGGTACGACTGGCCCCTTGAATAATCCAGGAAAATCTCCCTTTTTGAAGGTCCTTACCTTTAACAACATCTACAAAGACTCCTCTGCATTGTAAGACAGGATTTTTACAGATTTTATGGATTAATGCACATGTATATTTGGAAGTAATTATTCTGCTTACCACAGAAGAGAAGCAAAGAGAGTGGGTATGGTATTTAAAGGAAGGTATAGGGGCAGGAAGCTTATTTCATTTCATATGGCAATTATTACACTCAAGTGAAAAATATACAGTATTCAGTAATATAATGCAAATGTATTCTAATATGTTTGAATGAGTAGTATATTTGTGGCTATAATATACTATTTTATATATACATATAATAGTATAATGATATATATATAATACTAGCACAATAGTATATACAGTAATAATAGTATAATAGTATAATTATTTGTATAATAGTATAACAGTAATAATAATACAATATTAGTATGTATACTATTAAATAGTATATCATTGCCATATATCTGCCACATATGTTGTAATAAGTAAAGGTTTCAGAAATTCCTAATTACATAGAAAAATATATATATTATGATATCAGGTACTTTAAATTACCTGTCAAAGTAGCGTAATCTGTTATTTTTGGTTTTGCATTCTAATCAAACAAAATAGACTTTTGAGATTATCTATGGCAGGAAATGTAATTCAATAATGTAGTTTAAAAGGTGTGGCAATGCAGAAAAAGATTATAACCAAACCATATCACCCTATGGCAATCCCATTGTTTGGATTTACTAAAGAGTTGACAAAATTGAGAACCAGTTCTTCAGGCATAATTTATTCCATGCTACATTCCTCTTGCAGAGGTGAAGCTGTGATAAACTTTTTTAAAAATATGAGAAAAGCACCAAAATCTTGTAAATAATTTGTAACAAAGTTGGAAATCTATTACTCATGTAATTGTGTAATTTTTAATTATGTTATACATAGTCATGTCCAGAAATTGTGAAAAGTCAAGGACAATTTCTTGGGCATAATTTGCATATATATTTTTGTGACCTTGGCAGAAGAAGATGAGGAACTCTGTAATTCAGTACTTGGAAACATACACCTAGTAGATGTGAGAAAATATACCCTGAGATAAAAAATTATAAGTGGAAGTATAGTCTGTCCTATGGCAGAAAGTAAGTGGAAGTATAATTCTGTCATATCACAACAGAGGTTTCAATAGCCTCTTTACTACTAAGATCTCCAGTCACAGAAACTTTGGACATGTCCCTTGAAAGAGCTGGATATCATCATTTCTCAGTGGGTGCACTATTGACCTTTGGAGTAGGAAGATTGTTATTATGTGAACATATTCCATACATTTCAGGACATCTAGCAGCCCTGTCACCCTCCACCCCATCCACTAAAGTATCAACATTTTTCTCAGTCATCATGAAAGTTTAATCGCCTTTGTACTGTCCATATTGTGAACAACTATCCAGTAATAGATTCTGTAGTGACCAAGACAGCCTTATCATTCCCCTCAGCTTGACAAAATCTAGACAGGTTTCTTCCTGAATGTACGCCCCTGATCTCTCTTTTCTGGGAGCATCAAAGCATTTGCTTTAGAAAAATTTCAGTCCTAAACTCTCGCTCTGCTTTTTGAAATGTAAATCTTCTTCCAGCCTCTTGCCCATTTTACAATACAGTAATGTCTTTCTCAAGGACTTGAGAGCCACCTCTTTGAAATGTAGTCATGAAGAAGAGAGACAGGGTCCTCACCTCCCAGCCTTTGTGACAAGGTAGAAGCTTAACTTTGAGAAATAAAAATTAGCAGATAAAGTTGAATTTGATAAACACAAATAGCTTGAACGTATTGACTAACCTCCCTTCTAACTTCCTCTGGTATTTTTCTACCAGCTCACCTCAGTGCTTAAAAATTCCCCTGCCTTTTGTTTTGGAGGAGTCAAGTTCAATGTGTTGCCCATATTGCAATAGTTTTGAACAGAATCTTCTTGCCAGTTTAATATGTCCAGTGCAAATTTTCATTGACGGTAGAAACGTTCATGAGCAACCCTGTAGGGTGCAAAGAGAGTAACATACTGGATACAGAATCAACCAGCTTGAGAAGACTAAACTGAAATTCAGCTCTCCAAGTCATTTTCCACGAAAAGGAATAAAAAATATATTTTTTAAATGAGATAGTACTACAAAGTAATAAATATAAATAGAAAATACACTCTTACCTCCCCCTCTTTTTCTTTATTTCTTCCTTTCTGACACTCATTTCCCTTTCATTTTAATAAGTTAAATTTTTATTAAAGTGCCACTTACATCCTTTTTTTTTTCAATTTGAGACTGAGTCTTGCTCTGTTGCTCAGGCTGGAGTGCAGTGGCGTGATCTGAGTTCACTGCAACCTTAGCCTCCCAGGTTGAAGCAGTTCTCCTGCCTCAGCCTCCTCAGTAGCTGGGATTACAAGCATAGGCAACCAGGCCCGGCTAGTTGTTGTATTTTTAGTAGAGACAGGGTTTCACCATGTTGGTCAGGCTGGTCTTGAACTCCTGACCTCATGATCCGCTTGAAACCTCCCAAAGTGCTGAGATTACAGCTGTGAGCACTGCATCCAGCCCACTTACATACTTTTAAAATACAATTATGAAACTAAATAGCAGTCCTTCCCTGCCTCACACCTTCTCATCCCATAGTAATAGTGAGAGGGTTGGGAGAAGTAGAAAAAGACATGAAAACTAACCGCAAAACTCTATACAGTTTACTTATGAGTAGCATTTTATATTCATAATGACACAGAGAGTAAATGCTGACTTAACAAAAAAAATATAATTTATAATTTGAGATACTAGGGTGGGCATGAAGGGCTTAATCCTGATCCTAATTTCTTAGACAAAAGTCAATAAATAATGTCTAAAATATTCATTTTAAAATGGTTGGTACTGGTGAAAAATCTCAAATGATGTAATAATATATTTTTAAAAATGGATAAACATAATGAATATTATAGAGCCTATACATTGTAAAAAAAATCTGAATTATTCCTGCATCAAAATGGGTAAAAATAAAAACATAATTTTCAGGAAAACAACATTGTAGAAGATACAGTATTTTAAAATATGCAAAACAATATAAAATTGTTTTATGTATGAAAGGAATAAATCCATAATAACTAGTTCAAGGAAAGGAATGAGGTGAAGGGGGTCATGAAAAGGTACACAGAGGACTTCTACTTTATTTGGAATACTTTATTTCTTAATTTGGGTGATAGATACACAAGTGTTCATTACATTTTTACATGCCTGTCATATTTCATAAAAATATTTTTTTAAATAAAATAAAGCAATCAGCAAAAAAGCCACAGACAAATGGTGATAAGAATACCTATATCAGAGTCAGCCATGAGGGAAATAAAAGCTAACATGCATAATGTGTAGCACATATTAGATATTCAATAAATATTTTCCTTTTTGGAATTTTTTAAAGGCCTAAATTCAAAGAAATAGCAAGGGAATAATATACAGATATAGGTACTATGGGAGGTAAGTTTAACTTAATAAAAGGAGGGTCATTTTTAAAAAAAGATTTACTAAGATGATCATCTACTTGAACTTCATATAAGTATGACATAAGTACTCCCTGATTTGGGGTATGACTTAAGTACTTCCTGATTTGAGATGCCAACAATCTTAAAACTCTAATAGCTTGAAACCCATTAATCTAGTCCCATCTTACTTTCCTACAAGAAAGGATGAGAGATCTTTCCCAATATGTAGTCAAAAGCATGTTGAATTTCTGCCCAAAAATAGCTGCAGCATTTAAAGTAATTAAGATTTATTTTATTTTTATATAATTTATTTGACAAAAAATCTCTTTTTGAAAAGAGAAGCAAACAGGTTAAAAATCATAAAATTTAGTCTTGCAAAAATTATGTTTTATCACTTAACTTCATCTTAGAATTTAATAGGAAAGTTATTCTCTTCATATTCAGGCCTGTCTTCAGATTCTTGATTCTTGATTCTTCTTGATTCTTCTTGATTCTTCAAGACAGTCTGAAATATTTATTTGTTCTACTGAATATGACTTTTCTCATGCATTGTGAAATATTTGCTTTCTACCAGCATTAGCTATCATACATTTTGTTGCTTCTATTTTCAAACATTAGAACATGGAGTTAGACAATTTTTCAAATATCTCTAATGTGACTGTTTTTAGTAGTTATTTTTAATAAAAAATACATTAAGCTGTTTTCATCCATTGGAGTTGAAATAGTTTAATATCACTATTATATTGTCTTCATTAGGTTTTCCTATTGCTATTCAATGCATTGCAGTTGACATTTTGTGGTGTTTCTGGCATACTACTTTCCAAAGGCATCAATTCCCATCACTCATGAACTTCTTACTATGTATTTCTCTTTCTAAGGGAGGTGCTTACTCCTTCCTCCTTACATCTCAGTGGGTTCTTGTTATTGCCTTGACTGATAGAGTACATTGAAACTAATGCTATGTGATGTCTGAGGCTAGGCCATAAAAGGCAAGCACTTGTACCTGCTTCTCTCTTATGGAACTTGCTCTTGGGATCCCGTCACCATATTGTAATAAAGCCTAGGCCACAGAAAGAGATGATGCTGAAATTCCAGCCAACAGCCATCATCAATTGCCAGAAACATAAGAAAGCCTTCGAGATTCCAGCCCCAGCCATTATTTGAAAAAAAAAAAAAAAAAAAAACCCCACAAGAGACACCTGAGGAGAACTGCCTAACTAAGCACAATCAATTCCTCAAACCATAAGGAATTCAATAACAATAATAATAACAAGTGATTGTTGTTATTTCTCACTAACTTCAGGATGGTTTGTTATTAAGTCATGGCAGCCAGATCAGAGGATGCTGCTATAATAAACCCTAAATTATGTGGCATTGCCTTTGAGAAAGGATGGTCAACAGAAGCTGACAGTCCTTGAGAATGTGAACAAAAGCCTGAAGAACCCTGAGGAGAATATCGGTGAACATTCAAAGGAAAATGAAGAAAATAAAATTGAATGATGGAGCATAAAAATCTCTAGTTATATAGTGGCAGAAATTTGAGCAACACTATTACTTGTGACAATATATATACCTATACAAAAAACTAACGAATTCTGTGATTTAGTTAAGAAGATATTCAGTTAAAATGTTGCATTACATGTCTACCTTCTTCTAGCTGCCTATCATATAAAGAAACAAAATAAATAAGTTAAGGAAAGAATTGTTACATACAAGAAAACAAGGACTGGGTTTGAAAATAAAGCTGCTCCTCATTTTTTAATCTCTCAGGTTGTATACAAATGCTAATAAGTGTACATAAACGCTAATATGCTAAAATTAACAAGAAACCTCTAGGTAGACATTAAATCCAGGGTGCTGGAAAAAAAATATTGTTCAAAGATGAAGCCAAAGATAAGACTGTAAAGACCTTTGTTAAGACCTCAATAAGATTTAAGGCAGTATACTTCTTCAAATAGAAAATGGACTTTTTAAGAATCTCAAAACCTACACCTCAAATCAGGCTTCTAAGACTAAGAGTATTGTTTCACAGCAGTTTCAAAAACCGAACCAAGTAGGCAAGGGCTTGTATCAAAGAAAGACGGGGATGTGGCTTTGCGGACTGAATTCCAATAAGACTTATGGAAATCTCACACATTTTTAAGAGCTGTCAAGAAAACACTATCACCATGACCTAAAATTACAGGTAGTATAGAATGAAAAAAGTCTTTAAATTCTTGAGCTACTCTAAGACAGAAGCCATCTGAGAAAACTCCTTAGCTTCATGCATCAGCCATTTCTTACAGAACTGGTTGTAGGACTTCTACTTATTATGTGACCTTGGCAATGGAACAGTAGTACATTACCTGGTTTAACCTTCAATTCAATCTTAGTGCCAAATATTATATCTTAATGTAAAGGGAAAAAATACGGAATAGCTATCAGGAGAGTTTGGTTCTGCTCCTGGTCCTATTTGTACCAGCTCTCTGACCTTAAACAAAGATACTTAGTTTCACCTATGGTATTTATTTTGACCTAGCAAACCCTAAATTTCTTCAAATGTGAAATGAAATATTTGAATGTGGTTAGAGAAGTTTAAACTAGAGCTTCTTGGCTTGCAGTGAATTACACTGCAGTCACCATGGGAGTGGAACTTCAGGGCCAGCACCTCATTTCAATTAGAGCATCTTTCCTTTTATCTGTTTTATATTTTGGACTTCTGCATAAATTTTTATTTGAAGAAAGAATTAAAAAGCTTAAAAAAGTAAAGCTTGAAAGCTGCTGTCTTTGATGATCCATATTGTTCCTTTCAACTATAAAATTCTGTAATTCCTTTGTTTTGCCCAATAGATAAACCATCTAATCCAATGATTTTTAGAAATGATGCTTTCTCCTCCTAACCTATTAAGGAAGGTTAAAGAAGTCAATCAATGTTACCTGTAGAGGATTAGTTGGATGAATAAATGGGTTATCTAAAGTTATTCTCTGATTCTCCTGAAGACGAATGAAAAAGCCACAAAAATTATGAATTTTTGAATGATTTCCAAGCAACGAAGACTTTATCATAACATTTTTCAAAATATTATTTACTTCTATAAAATATTAGCAAGAATTCATTGGACTTATTTGATCTTAATTGGCCTTTGGATTAGATAATTATCAAAGACTTCTTCCAGGGTTACTAGACTGTATAAACACTCACAGTCTTAGATTGACTACAGAATGCAGTGTCAAATGATGATATGCCTTGTGTCAGGATTTAAGGATATCTGTTGTCATGATGAAAAAGTAAGAGGTGTCAATGGCCTGGGAAAACTACTAAAAAATTGTCTGAAAAGCAATAAGAAACAACTTTTATTTAAGCTTTGTCTATGGCAGACTCTCATTTTTTATTATTTTAGCTGCATTGTCTTAGCCATTGGTCACACTTGTAAGTGAATAAACCAACTCTTCCAAAATGCAATGCAGTTTTGTGGCCTCCTCTACAATTTGTATTCTTTGTAGATTATTTATTTTATGTGATTATGAGAGAAGCCTTTTTTTTCTGTGTTAGACTTAATGTTTTTCATAATAGGAAATCATAACAGCTAAGTATTACAATTCAGGGTGTAAGCTTTATATGATGATAGTTTCTGATTTGGTTTGGTTTGGTTTTTGCTGTTTTATCCTTAGTGCCAAGGACAATACTTGGGAGAAAATATGTACTTATTGAATTCTTTAATGAAAAATAGTAAGTAATAACTATAATTATTTAGCCCTTACTATGTGCCATATGAGGCATACACACACACACACACACACACACACACACACACACACACACAATCTAACCTTACCAAAAACTGGGCTGTATATTTGGTGTTATTATCCTCATTTTATTGTATTATATTGTATTTTTTTTAAATAACAAGAGGAGAAATTAGTTTGCCAAAGTCACACAGCTAGTCATAAGCACCAGAAAGCTAGAAAAAAAGAACAGCTACATTTTTATACAAGGTAGCCTGTCCTAGAATGTTACAACAGTATACTATCTTAAGTCTTTGTGATAGTTAATTGTGTATGTTGACTTGACTGGGCTCAGGGATGCCCACTGATAAAATGTTATTTCTGGGTGTGTCTGTGAGGGTGTTTCTAGAATCCATTAGCATTTGAATTGGGAGACTGAGTAAAGCTTGCCTTCACCAATGAGGATGAGCATCATAAAATCCATTGAGAGATCTAATAGAACCAAAAGGAGAAGAAAGGGAAAATTCACTCTCTCCTCTTGAGCTGAGACATCCATCTTCTGCCCTGCCTTCAGACATCAGAGCTCTTAGTCATAGGCCTTTGACTTAGACTGAATTATGCCACCTGCTCTCCTGGCTGTTTATTTACAGAACCCCGTCTCTAGCAATGAACCAAAAAACCTTCATATCATAAAACCACATCTTGTTAAGAAATTGATTGTGATTTGCTTGATAAAGAAAGAATACTAATATAACATAAATACATATTAGGCTCCAGGGTGGGGAAAAACACTGGCTACGGCTACAAGGCTACCAGGTTTTTAATATACACAGAGTTCAATATTTCAAAGAATTTGCCAAGGAAAGAAATACCTCAAAGAAACATAATACTGTAGTCCTATAGATAGAATAACTCCTAAGGAGAACTGTTGAGCAGATGACATTTACTTTTTTCCTTCCCTTCATGCACTAGTCCTCAGTTACCTCCCCTTCTAAAGTTTTTTCACTGAGAGCAGACATCTTCTCCGTCTACCTATTCAACTCCCAGCACAACTACGATGTCCACCTCTAAGATCTTATAGGTTAGATTAAATAATTATTTCTAATATGCCATTGAATATTTTAATTTCTAAAACAAATAAGAAAAAACAAGTACCAGAAAGCTAAGGAAGCTGTTATTTTTGGAAGTGTTTCTGATGTTGTGGCACTGTAGTTAGGACATATTTTAGAGAATATGGCCTTTCACGTAACCCTCACATCACATCTTGTTGGCTCTTATCTATTTTCCCTGTTTCCAAAGAAGGCCTTCCTCTGTGGTTCACAAGAAATCAATGATCAGTCACTTACAAAAAATACTTTGGTAAGAATGACATTATATACAGCTCAGTCTACCTTATTCTGACTTTCTGCCCGCAGGCAGAACCAAGGCCTTACTAATAGTCTCCAAATACCAGGTCCTGTCTGAATTGTGACTAAAATATATCTTCTCTCAAATTAGATTAGGCTTTTTTAGAATGGCCAGCCAATACCCTTTCCAGCTACTCCCATAGATAGTGACTGTTTAAGTTGAAAATGTTTATTTTATTGTCAGGGGATTCCTAGAAAAAGAAAACATGACAGCAATTTGTAATATCTGCGTATCTATTTTTGCACAGCATTCAGAAGCCCCAAGTGAAACTAATTTGTAGACTAAACAAAATCTCAATAATATATGGAAATTGGAAAAGAAACTTCTATATTTAAGTTTAGTCTTTAATATAGTATGTTATTAAAGAAATACCATGAACAGTGGACAAGAGGGTAACGTTTTCTTTCTTTGTAATAAATAGGCTTATGGTGAGTTAAATTTCTTTTATTCTCATAGAATTGGCCATTTGGACTTTGCTAAATGGAATCTGTAATAATCCATTTTTATTTGCAACTGCTGTTATTTATCTCACAAAGAGCGTTATTTTATATAAAGCCCGTTTTCTACAAGTCCTACTGAAAGTAGAACAAGGCAAGATAATAGTTCCAAATTAAAGTACAGTCTATCGTCCTGCAACAGAAGTTTTTATTAGAAAAATCTCAAATCCTTTATGAATAGTAATTAAGTAGAAATGTCAAATGCACTCTGAGGGGTTTCATTGGGTATTTCTGATGAGTATTTTCTGACTGCTGCTCTTTGGTGGAAGGAAGTTAAATGACTGCCAGCAGCTACAGTACAATTTCTTTGCAAAGGTAGATTATGTACCCAAGAGTCTTCACCCACATTGAGAAAAAACATAACAAAAAGAAAAACAATGGGCCAGAAGAGGAGCCTCAGAGAGCATGTCCAAAACTAACAAAAATACATATAAAAGATAGCAATTGATGAGCATGCTGTTGCTCTTTATATAGAGAGCCAATGTGCTATGTAACATGCTGAGAAATTAAAAAGCTTATGTGTTTATTAATTGAATAATCCTTTTTACTCACACTTAGGCATATTTTTATGTGACTATAAACCAAAAATAAAATCCTAAGCCTATCAATACACTGAATGGACCCTATTATGGCAAAAGAGACCCCAGAGAATCCTGAAAAACTGAACTCTTGGTGGTCATGATGGGAAGGGAGGTCAGACACATCTTGTTATATTCCCTCCCTTTTGGAGTTTAGGCACAACTCACCAGCATTAACATTGGAGAAAATTTTTGCAATCTATTCATTTGACAAAGGGCTAATATCCAGCATGTACAAATAACTTAAAACAAATTTATGAGAAAAAGCAAACAAACCATCAAAAAGTGGGCAAAGGATATGAACAGACACGTCTCAGAAGAAGAAATTTACACAGCCAGCAAACACATGAAAAAAAGTTCATCATCACTGCTCATTAGAGAAATGCGAATCAAAACCACAAGCAAGATACCATCTCGAGGTAGTTAAAATGGCAATCATTAAAAAGTCAGGAAATAACAGATGCTGGAGAGGATGTGGAGCAATAGGAATGCTTTTACACTGTTGGTGGAAGTGTAAATTAGTTCAACTATTGTGAAAGACAGTGTGGTGATTCCTCAAGGATCTAGAACCAGAAATACCATTTGACCCAGCAATCCCATTACTGGGTATATACCCAAAGGATTATAAATCACTGTATTATAAAGACACATGCACATGTATGTTTATTGCACACTGTTCACAAAAGCAAAGACTTGGAACCAACCCAAATGCCCATCAATGATAGACTGAATAAAGAAAATGTGGCACATATATACCATGGAATACTATACAGCCATAAAAAAGCATGAGTTCATGTCCTTTGCAGGGGCATGGATGAAGCTGGAAACCATCATTCTCACCGTATTAATACAGGAACAGAAAACCAAACACCACACATTCTCACTCTTAAGTGAGTTAAAAATGAGAACACTCAGGGAATATCATACACCGGGGCCTGTCAGGGGGTAGGGAGATAGGGGAGGGATAGCATTAGGAGAAATATCTAATGGAGATAACAGGTTGATAGGTGCTGCAAAACACCATGGCACCTGTATACCAATGTAACAAGCCTGTACATTCTGCACATGTATCCCAGAACTTAAAGTATTAAAAAAAAAAAAAGTTATCACAAGACTGACAAAACAGACCCTTTGTGGCCATATGTTACCAAATTCCAACTTTAATCTGGGATAACATCATATGACAAAGTAACAGACCCAAAAAAAAAAAATACTTTACTCCAAAACATATTTCTTTGACATATTTTGAAATTGACCTGCAAAACTACCTCTTGGCGGGGGAAATTTGCACATGTAGAGAATCTTCATTAATGAAGACAGGCCTTCCCTTGTTACGTATTTCCCAGATTCAGGAGGGATTAATTGAAAGTTTGATATCTTTAGGTCTGAAATGAGATATTTACCATCTATTCTCTCTGAAGCCTGCTACCTCGAGGTTTCATCTCTGTTATCAAGAGCCTTGGCCTCTACAAACCCCCTTAACTTAACTCAAATATTTCTTTCTGCTGACTTGAAGTTTTTGGACAAAGCTTAGTTCTTTCAACCAATTGCCTATCAGAAAACCCTTGAATCCATCTATGGCCTGTAATTGCCACACCCCTCCCCCAGCCCATCCCCTACTTTAAGATCTCCTGCCTCCTGCCTCTTTGGGCTGAACCAGTGTGTCTGTCTTCCATGTATTGATTTATGGTTTTACCTACAATTCATGTCTCCCTAATATGTATAAAAGCACACTGTAACCCAACCACCTCAGGCACAGTTTTTCAAGCTATCCAGAGACTATTCCCTGGGCCATGGTTAATCATATTGGCTCAGAATAAACCTCTTTTTTTTTTATTTTTGGTTTTTGAGATGGAGTCTCACTCTGTCACCCAGGCTAGAGTGCAGTGGCACAATATTGGCTCACTGCAACCTCTGCCTCCCAAGGTTCAAGCAATTCTCCTGCCTCAGCCCCCTGAGTAGCTGGGATTATAGGCACGCACCACCACACCCAGCTATTTTTTGTATTTTTAGTAGAAAACGGGTTTCACCATATTAATCAGGCTGGTCTCGAACACCTGACCTTGTGATCCACCTGCCTCAGCCTCCCAAAGTGCTGGGATTACAGGAGTGAGCCACTGTGCCCAACCTAAATAAACCTCTTTAAATATTTTACATTTTTTTTTCTGTCAATATGACTCAGAGGGAGAATGACATAATGATACATGATTGGGGTATTTGGAAAAAATGTATGTTTTGCACATATATACATATGCAGTGGCCATAAATTTTAGCTCACAATCTCAAGTGCACCAGAGATGTTGTTATACTTATTTATTTATTGTTATTTATTTATTTATTTTTTTAGAGACAGAGTTTTGCTCTTGTTGCCCAGGCTGGAGTGCAATGGTGTGACCTCTCCTCACTGCAACCCCTGTCTCCTGGGTTCAAATGATTCTCCTGGCTTAGCCTCTAAAGTAACTGGGATTATAGGCATGCACCACCACATCCAGCTAATTTTTTATTTTTAGTAGAGACAGGGTTTCACTATGTCGGTCAGGCTGGTCTCGAACTCCTTGACTTCAGGTGATCCACCCACCTTAACCTCCCAAAGTGCTGGGATTACAGGCAGGAGCCTGTATGTATTACCTGGCCTTTATTTTTAATTAAATGAAAGCCAAATAAAAGCCACTTTCCTGCTAGGATGGAGAAAATTTTATTTACCTGAATTCACCGGAAAACTAGACCTTTCCTTAAGGCTTCTCAAAAATGAAAGGAACTTTGATAATGAATGCTTCACAAAAGGAAGAAGTGTCTCTAATTTCAGCCATAAAAGGCTCCACTAATAATCTTACTGTCTGAGCCAATATGGGTCCAGATATCCAACAGTTGGGCTGCTCCCAGTCCATGCTTAATGAACAAGCACTTTAGCTGAGGTTGAAAAGTTGGGACCATGTAGAATTAAGCCATTTTTTTCTAAGTTCCCACTCCCTTCCTGGAGCTGCTAAAGGAGAAGGGAAATCTCCGCTAGCTCTAAGGGCCTTGGTCTCTTTCTCAGCTCCAGGGAGTTTCCAACACACTCTAAAATCAAAGGGCTCACCTTTCCTTTGTGGCTTACAGAAAGACAGATGTCTCTGAATATATTCTGGTTTTGACCCCTGCAGCATGATTTTCCTGAGAGGAAAATACATGTTTGGTCACCTGTATGATGTTGAGGGAAGGGAATGAGAATAAAAAGAATACTACAGGTAGAAGAAAAAAAAGATGATTAATATTCAAATATTTGAATCTTCTAAATAGGCATGGATAATGCATCTGACTCCTAAACATATGTAGTGTTTGCCTAGCTATATAGATCCTATCTGGAGGGAATATTACGCAAATGAACTACATTCCACAAGGTTGTCCCAAGTTGTTCAGATATAGAAAGTATGTCAAATTATTCACATCAATGGTGTGATACTATTGAATAACTAACAAGAGTTCATTACTAAGTCATTCAAAACTGTATACAGGAGCACATCTGAGAGCACTTCTCTTTTCAATGTTACGAGGAACTAAGGCATTTGGTTGCAGTTTGGAGGGTTTCACCCATAGAGTAACAACACAATACCTTTTAAATGGAGAACAGATGATCACAAAGACATTCTGATTTAATTGCAGCGCTTCAGTGTAACATTAAAGAGAGGTTGACCAGCCCCAAACAGTGCTATGTTCATGATACTCCTCCAAAATGATTTCAGGCTTGACTTCAGAGATCTTGAATTTCACGATGTTTGGAAACAGAGCAGTTTGAAAAGAGTTACAATACTTTATGGAGTCCTTTCTGCTTCTGTTTCCTCATCAGTGAAATGGCAATAAAATTAGTATGAAAATCATAGGATTATTGTGAGGATTGAATGTATTAATACATATAAAGCATTTAGAACAGTCCTAAGACAAAACGGTGCTTAATAAATAACATTTTTAAATATTAGTATCCTTATCATTAGAATAACTATGTTGGACATAGCACAATTTTATTTTATACACTGAGAATGCTAGGTGAGAAGGTACACAGGGTCTCATGTTAGATATTCTGACATGAAATACCTCAGAAGCATGTCCTATCTGGTAAGGTAGTATAATGTGCTACAATGGGAGCTTAATTTGTTCTTTCTTAGAATTTACATAACAGACTTCAAAATAACCAAACACAATTCAGCATTCTTTTTCTGTTGAATTGAGAAATCTGGGTCCCATAGAAATATAGAACACTAACCAATGAAAAAATGGAGCCTATCACATTTAGAGTAAAATCAGATTAATCATAAAACATAAAATTATCTTAAAGTTTTAAGATAAACAAGGAGAGATTTAAAAAAAATTGTTTTATCCCATTTTACCTACTTACACAAAAAGAATAGAAGTTGATTTCTGGGTTACACTTCAACCCCACTCCCAAGGTATTTATTTTCTACATTATACCTTCTAGACCAGGGGTTAAGAAACTTCTTTATTGTAGGATTAGATGGTGAAGAGTTTCATCTTTGCTGGTCAGACCATCTCTGTTTTAACTATTCAACTTTGCCAGTGTAACAAAAAAGCAACTACAAATGTAATTGAATAAATGTGTCTGTGGTACAATAAAACCTTATTTATGAAGCCTAAAATTTGAATTTCACATAATTTTTATGTATCAACAATATTATTTTTAATTTATTTCAACCATTTAAAATGATAAAACCATTCCTAGTTCATAGGTTGTGCAAAAACACTAACAGGCCTGATTTGACTTTTGGTTTACAGCTTGCCAATACCTGCTCTGGACCATTGACTACTTATTTGACCAGAAAATTAGTTACAATATGGAAGCAAACAAAGCCTCTCATGTAGGAGAAACTATGAAAGCAAAGGCTTCTCATCCATAATGCGTGTCAAAGTTGCTCCCAAGAAGACAGAATTTTCATTTCAGATACAGAAATATATAAACATACAGATGTGTGTATATATATATATATATGTACGTAAATGTTCTGTCTATAGCTATAAGAACTATCTCTATATAAGAACATATTTATAGATATGAATATTTCTATATACATATGTATATATATTTTATATAAATCAACATACTGAATTTTGTACTGCCTTTTTTTAGTGTATCCAGTCAATTGAAGTTAACAATTTTCTATCCTCTATTTCACACAAACCATAGCAATTCAGTTACATCCAACATGAGTATCAAACACATATAAAGTTCTCAATGAAGCTGTTGTATCTAAAATTTTCTCTTAAAATAGTTTATTCTATCTAACTTTAAGAAAATTCACATAAAAACTCAATTATTTAGCAAACTCTAAATTCAGAAACACACAAACATTTGTATTAAAAAAGTCAACTGCCTAATCAAACAATTTTTCCACCTTGCTCTCATTAACTTGCCTTCTAAATGGGTTTCTAATTCTGAGTGTTCATTTAACATTCGAAAATTGATTGTTCATTACTGTGATTAATGCATTATCATAAATAAATGATATATCAGTGTGTTGGCAATCTGAACAATTTCTGAGCAGAAGGAAGATAAATATAGCTGATTTATCCTTTTTTCTCATTTTAAGCTTGTAACCTTACCTAATAAACTCTAAATTCACTGGTTTTCACATTGTACTTTGTAATTCTGCCTTGGGAATAGCCAACTTAAAATACTGGCATCATGATGCTTTAAATAGAAGTGAAGATAAATTTAAAATAAAAGATTATGAAAACTATGTGACTTAGATCATGAATAATTTTTTTTTTTTTTTTTTTTTTTTTGAGACAGAGTCTCACTCTGTCACCAGGCGCCAGGCTGGAGTGCAGTGGCGCGACCTCGGCTCACTGCAACCTCCACCACCCAGGTTCAAGCAATTCTCCTGCCTCAGCCTCCCGAGTAGCTGGGACTAGAGGCACGCGCCACCACGCCCAGCTAATTTTTTTTTTTTTTTTTTTTTTGTATTTTTAGTAGAGACGGGGTTTCACCATGTTGACCAGGATGGTCTCGATCTCTTGACCTCGTGATCCGCCCGCCTCGGCCTCCCAAAGTGCTGGGATTACAGGCGTGAGCCACCGCGCCCGGCCGATCATGAATAATTTCTACAGCTCTTTGTTCCCTAGAACCTACATGAGTGAGTCATATGTAACTTGAGCACTGACATTATGACATTATACAAGGCCAAGAACACAGGTTCTATTGCCATATGAAATGCTTAATATCTCTTACTTCCTGAGAACACAGTTTATATCTGATCTTGCCCACACTTTTCCAAATGAGACCTATTTTGATAAAAATCTAAGAAAAGAGGAAGTTGTATATAAAATTCACTATACTTAAATTCCATGATTTAAAGAAAAATTAAACATTCATTTCACTGTATAGTGGATGGACATTTATACCACATGCATGTGAAGATTTCAATAGTCAAACTCAGTATTACTTAAGAATAATTTAATTCTTTATCTTAAAAATTTATTGAGAAGTTTATTATTAAGAATTTCATTAAAAAGTCTCTTTCCAAAATATCAATAAAAAAATCATAAAAAACAAAAATCCCACCAATATGTCTTATCCCCTCAGTTGTTGTTAAGAACAGTGAAGATTTTACTTAGTTTTCGTTGTGCACAGGAATTCTGTGTCTGTTAGATTATTTACTGGTACTGCATTTGAAAAAGAAACCAAGAGAATGTCAACTATATGATACATATGGAGTATAATACATTTTATTTCATTAAAACCACACCAGAACCATAAGGAGTAAGTATTCTTAGCCCTTCATCACATTTAAAAAAAAACCTGTATTTCCTTAATTTTTAGTGTCTGACCAGAATTAACTCAACACAGCAGAAGGGCAAGAATTCAAACTAGGGACCCTCTGAGATGCTAAAGTCTATGCAGGGAGGGGCCATGTCTGTCTATGTCCTGTTCTATTTCCAACTTAAATCACAGTAAATATTTGTTAAATGATCATATATATATATATTTTTATACATATATATGCATACACTATATCACAATGCTTCTGTGAAAAGACAAATAGACTACCTCTCCAATAAGTATCATTTCAAAATAGATTGTATGTTGTAACTTATTTGCAATGTTGAACACTTAATTACATGTAGTTTAATGAAACTTAGGGAAATGCAGCTGTGAATTGACGGAAAAAAATCTTGTTTCTTTTCTTAGGAAATCATATGTAATTTTGTTCCCAACATGACAACAACTTTTGACTGTGATAACATAAACACAGAATATGTTTTGTATCCTTACTATGTGCTGAAACACTGTAAAATATTTCACATTCATCTACATATATCTCAAAACTTGCAGGCTGTATTAAAATTTTTGCTGCAGTATCATTTCTTGTTACCTTTTGAAATGATTAATTTTTCTTTTTCAGTAGAGAATATAGAAACTAAGATTTTCTACAATAATGAACCCCTCCTGCTCCTCTCTGATTGTGTTTCCTTAGCTATTCTAGTGTCACAGAAAGAGATTCTTGCATGCTTGTTAATTCCACTCATAGTATTGTTCTCTTCACGTACCAGACCGTGAAGCTGTAAAGTCAGTCTGGTTAGCATTAACTTCAGTGATTTCATTTGACATCATTATACGTCCCTCTTGATACACTGCCATTTATCGTTATCTTTTGTTTATAGCACTTCCACCTGTTTATCCGCCATGTAGAAGAACTCATAACAGAGCCGACTGAATTAATCTGGCAAGTAAAATTATCTCTGGCATTGTATGAAATGTGGTGCTGACATTTCATGTATCAGCTCATTTCTGCTTCTCATAATTCAATTATTGTAACAGAAAGGTAAGACATCAGATCTGTTTGTTTAATCTCAGCAAGAATATAAGATGCCCCTTAATATTAGTAGGTAGGGTGGACTCTGAATACATATATAGCTTTCTTAGCAGCCTTCAAAACAATTTTTATCAGCATAATTAATCACATTTCAAATAAAGCAGAATTATTTATTGTAGTGACTTAACGACTCTTATAAAATCAATGAAAAAACTAATAAAGCAGAAATAAATAAAAAGTGAAATGCGTGAGTCCGTGGGGAATAATAAGTGACATTTTGCTTTCCTATTTCTTTCTTAACAGCATTTTATAAACTTTACTCAGTAGTTGCTCTTTTTAAATTTTTTAAATTTTTTTTAGTTTTATAACAATTATTTTTATAAAAAGTCTTTTTAGTTTTGTGGGTACATAGTAGATGCATATATTTATGAGGTAGATTAGATGTTTTGACACAGGCATGCAATGTGAATAAGCATATTATGAATTGTCCTTTACAATAACTCTGTACACTCTCCAAACCTCGGTTCTGATGTGAGCCACTCTTCTCTTACTACAGCCATGTAACCTTTATTTTAATAAATATTTAACATCTCACATTACACTAGAGATTTGGAGCTGTTCCTTCCATTGTTTACATCATTAGCCATTTGCTCTTCACTGCTTCCCTGCTTTTTTCCTCTAGTAGATTTCTTACTATCCAAACCAGTTTGCCATTGCTCTGCTTGCCTTTTCAACTACCTGAAGATGAAATACAGTAACCAGGCTAAGGAATTTACTCCCTTTCATAGTTTTAATATTTGTAACTGCTTTGCCCATGGCAAAGTTTCATACCACGGAGAAGCCGAAAGATTTAGAGTTGGTTACTTAACATCAGCATACTACCATGAGGAAGGCTCCCAAACTCAACTTTCTTAATAGTTCACATAATACTTATTTTATCAAGGAAACTCACAGTACTATGGAAGACCTTCACTCTAGCAAGTTATCTAGACTTTGTTATTAATCAAGGAAGTGGTCTCTTTTGAGTTCTTTTCTGTCATGGTCTCTCTTCTTTCATCTTAACTATTCTTCCTTCCTCAAAAACTTTCTTGACTTAGGCTTATGTTTGTCTATTTTCCTGGCTCTTCTCTAATCTCTCTACATGCCACTTTCATGCTCTTTTTCTAATTTCATTTCCTTTTTACATGCAAAATAATAGGGACTCCAGCCTAAATATACATCTCTTTTTTTTTTCTGTTTAATTTACAACATTTCACTCTCTCTGATACAATAACAGTTTATCTCATTTAGACACAAGTCTCCACAATTCTACAAAATCCTCAGTGTAAGTTTAAAAAAAGTCTTGTGTGTGTTTATTAGTCAAAGGAACATCTGAAAACACCACACCCAGGAGAAATCTTAGAGTTTGTCATGTAAGTTCTATCTCCTCATTTCTTCATTCAAGGTGGAAACACCCAGAAAATTAATTCATAGCTTAAAATTTTCCTTTGATACTTCTAAAAAACTAAAGGAAAGTAGGGGGGAAAAGTTGCTTACATATTAAATCCCAAGTGTATTTATTTTAAATTTTTTACTTTTTAAAAATTTTTTGATACCTCACATTTATACTTACTTATGGGATAGATGAGAAATTTTGTAACTTATATAGAATGTATAACGATCAAATCAGGGTAATTGGGGTATTAATCCATCACCCAAGTATTTATCATTTCTGGGGGTTAGGTACATTTCAGGTCTTCTATTAATTTGAAAACTATAATACATTAAACTATAGTCATGATACTCTGGTATCAAGCATTAGAACTTATTCCTTCTATCTAACTGTATGATTCTACCCATTGACAGCTCTCTCTTTATTCAACCACTCCACCCCACCCCCACACACACTTACTTACTTGCCAGTTTCTGGTATCTACCATTCCACTCTCTGCCACCATGTGATCTGCTTTTTTAGCTCCCACATATGAGTAAGAACATGCAATGTTTGTCTTTCGGTGCCTGGCTTATTTCAGTTAACATAATGTCACCTAGTTCTATCCATGTTACTGCAAATGACATAGTTTCATTCATTTTAATATCTAAATAGTATTCCATTGTGTATATGTATCACATTTTCTTTAACCATTTATCCCTTGATAGATACTTAGGATGATTCCATATTTTTGCTATTGTGAATAGCACTGAAATCATCATGGGGGTACATATATCGCTTTGATATATTAATTTATTTTCCTTTGAATCAATGCCAAAGGAAAAATATTGCTGGATCATATAATAGTTCTATTTTCAGTTTTATCAGAATTTTATAATGTTTTACATAATGGCTGTACTAATTTACATTGTCAAAAACAGATTATCAGAGTTCTCTTCCTCCACAGCCTCACCAATATCTGTTATTTTTTGTCTTTTTTCAACAGCCATTTGAACTGATAACTCATTGTGGTTTTGATTTGTGTTTCCCTAATGGCTAGTTATGTTAAGCATTTCTTCATACACCTGTTAGCTATTTGTATGTCTCCTTTTGAGAAATGGCCATTCATGTCCTTTGCCTACTTTTAATGGCGATTTATTTGTTTTTTGTTGTTGTTATTTTTGTTTTTGTTTTTGTTTAACTATGGAGTTGAGTTCTTTGGAAATCCTAGATATCAGTCCCCTGTTGGATGAGTAGTTTATAGAAATTTTCTCCCATTGAAGAGGCTGTTTCTTCACTTTGTTGATTGATTCTTTTTCTGTGTGGAAGCTATTTAATTTAATATAATCCCATTTGTCTATTTTTTTTTGTTTTGTTTTGTTGCCTGTGCCTTTGAGGTCTTAGACATAAAATTTTTGCTTAAACCAATGTCCTGAAGAGTTTTCCCTGTTTTCTTCTAGTTGTTCTATTGTTTCAGGTATTACGTTTAAGTATTTAATCCATCTTGAATTGATTTTGTATATGGTGAGAGATGGGATCTAGTTTCATTATTCTGCATATGAGTATCCACTTTTCCCAGCACCGTTTATTGAAGAGAGTGTCTTTTCTCCAATATGTCCTTGACAGCTTTTTTGAAGATCAGTTGGCTGTAAATAGGTGAATCCTTTTCTGGGTTTTCTATTCTGTTCCACTGGTCTACATGTCTATTTTCATATCAGTGCCATGCTGTTTTGGTTACTATAAGCTGTAGTAATATATTTTGAAGTCAGGTACTGTGATGACTTTCAGCTTGCTCTTCTTGCTCAGGATTGCTTTGGTTATTCTGCTCTTTTTTGATTCCATATAAATTTCAGGATTTTTTTTCTACTTTTGTGAAAAATGACTGATATTTTGAAAGGGATTGTATTGAATCCATAAATAGCTTTCAGCAGTATGGTAATGTTAATAATATTAATTCTTTTAATCCATGGGCATGGAGTATCTTTCCATTTGTTTGTATCCTCTTCAATTTCTTTCACTAGGGTTTTGTAGTTTTCTTTGTACAGATCTTTCATCTCCTTTGTTGAATTTACTTCTAGGTATTTTTTAATAACTATTATAAATAGGATTGCTGTCCTGATTGCTTTTTGGACTACTTCATTATTGGTGTATAGAAATACTACTGATTTTTGTATGTTTATTTAGTATCTTGCAACTTCACCAAAATTATTTATCTAATTGTTTATCTAATGTTCTAAGAGCTTTTTAGTGGAGTATTTTGGTTTTTCTAAATATGAGATCATCTTATCTACAAAGAGCAACACTTTGACTTCTCTATTCCAATTTATGTGCGTTTTATCTCTTTTTCTTTCCTGATTGCTCTGGCTAAGACTTCTGGTGCTATGTTTCAGTTCTTAGAGGAAAGACTTTTAACATTTCTCCATTCAGTAGGATGTTAACTATGGGTTTGTATTATATGGTCTTTATTATTTTGAGTTATTTTCTTTTTATGCTTAATCTGTTGAGAGTTTTTATCATGAAGTAGTGTTGAATCTTATTAAATGCTTCTGCATCTATTGAGATGACCATATGATTGTTTTGTCCTTCATTCTGTTGATGTGATGTATTAATAATAATTTGTATATGTTAAACCATCTTTCATCTTTGGTGTAAATAATACTTGATCATGGTGTATTATATTTTTGATGTGCTGTTGCATTTGTTGAGCTAGTATATTTTTGAGTATTTTGGCATCTATGTGCCTCAAGGATATTGGCCTGCAAAATTTTGATGTCATTATTGTGTCCTTGTCCAGTTTTGGTACCA
Organism: Alouatta palliata; assembly: GCA_004027835.1. Classification (NCBI taxonomy): domain Eukaryota; kingdom Metazoa; phylum Chordata; class Mammalia; order Primates; family Atelidae; genus Alouatta; species Alouatta palliata. Next base: position 221,605 of record PVKV010000837.1, on the reverse strand, counting down.
AGGTAATGCTGGCCCCATAGAGTGAGTTATGGAGAGTTCCCTCTCCTTCAATTTTTTGAATAGTTTGAGGGAATTGGTATTATTTCTTCTTTATGTGTTTGGTAGAAATTGACAGTGAATACACAGCCCTCAGCATTTCATTTTGGGGAGACTTTTTATTAATGGTTTGATCTCATTTCTTAATGCCTCTCTGTTTATGTTTAATGTTGTTTCTTCCTGACTCAATCTTGGTGGTTGTATGTTTCCAGAAATGTATCTATTACTTCTATATTTTCCAGTTTGTTTTCTTTTTTTTAGACGGAGTCTCCCTCCGTTGCCAGGCAAGAGTGCAATGGCGCAATCTTGGCTCATCGCAACCTCCGCCTCCCAGGTGCAAGTGATTCTCCTGCCTCAGCCTCCTGAGTAGCTGTGATTACAGGCATGCACCACAATGCCCAGCTAATTTTTGTATTTTCAGTAGAGATGGGGTTTCACCATGTTGGCCAGAGTGGTCTTGATCTCTTAATCTTGTAATCTACCTGCCTCGGCCTCCCAAAGTGCTGGGATTACAGGTCTGACCCACAGCGCCCGGCCTCCAGTTTGTTCTCTTATAGTTCTTCCTAATAGGATTCTGATAATCTTTTTATTTCTGTCATATCAAGTGTAATGCCTCCTTTTTCATTTCTGATTTTATTTGCGTTTTCTTTCGTCTTTTCTTAAATAATATAACTGGCAGTGTATCAATTTTGTTTATCTTTTAGAAGAAGTAATTTTTCATTTCGTTGATTCTTTTACTGTCTGTTCAGACCTTTCTTATTTCATTTAGTTCTATTTCAATTTTTATTCTTTCTTTCTGCTAATTTTGGGTTTGGTTTGTTTTTGCTTTTCTTCTTTTTTGAGGTACAGTGTTAGATTGTTTATTTAAAATATTTCTCTTTTGGATATAGATGTTTATTGCTGTAAACTTTTGTCTTAGCACTGCTTGCTATACCCCATGGATTTTAGTATGTTGTGTTTCCATTTTAATTTGTTTTAAGAACTTTTTTGGTTTTCATCTTAATTTCTTTACTGATCCAACAGTCATTTAGAAGCATGTTGTTTAATTTCTATGTATTTGTATATTTTCCAATGTTCCTTTTGGTATGGATTTATAGTTTTACTGTGGTCTGAGAAGATGCTCAATAAGATTTTTATTCTACAAAATTTGCTGAGACTTCTTTCATAGCCTAACATATACTCTATGTTAAATAATATTCCATGTGCTGATGACAAAAATGAGTATTCTGTGTTTGGTAGATTAAGCATTCTGTAGATGTGTTTTAGGTCCATTGAGTATAAAGTTTAGAACAAAAAATCCAATGGGATTTTTTTGTTAATTTTCTATCTAGATGATCTACCAAATACTGAGAGTGGAGTGTTGAAATCCTGCACTATCACTGTATTGGAGTCTCTCTCTCTGTCTGTCTCTCTCTCTCTCTCTCTCTCTCTCTCTCTCTCTCTTTAGATCTAGTAATATTTGCTTTGTGAATTTGGGTGTTCCAATGTTGGGAGCATACATATGTAGAATGGTTATACCTCTTGCTGGATTCATCCTTTTATCACTATATAATAATCTTCTTTGTCTTTTCTAAATTTTTTGACTTAACGTATGTCTTATGTGATATATGTATATCTCTTCCTGCTCACTTTTGGTTTCCATCTGCATGAAATTTTTTTTTTTTCATCCCTTTACTTTTAGTCTACATGCTTGTTTACAGATCGAGTGTGTTTCTTGTAGTCAGTATATTCTTGGATTATATTTTCTTTACTCATCCATGATACATCTTTTAAATGGAAAATTTAATTCAAGGATATTATTGATATGACAGATATTTTTCTCATCATGTTAATTATTTTCTGGTTGTTTTGTATATTCTTTGTTATTGCGGTTGCTGTTTTCTTTTTGTTTTACTGTTCGTCATTGTAGTTTGGTGGTTTTCTCTAGTGGTACCATTTGTATTCTTTCTCTTGTTCACTTGCATGCTTGCTTTACCAGTGAGTTTTATGTATTCATGTGCTTTCATAGAGGACAACTTTTTCCTGAAGGTGTATCTGTGGTGCTGGCTGGGTAGAGCACTGTGGCTTTGATTCTGGGTGCATGCAGTAGTGTAGGCTCTGTATGATTCCTTTGGCTGTAAATAGCAACAGCGGCGTCTGTGATTTTCTTAGCGACTTAGGGTGTCTTACGGTGGCTGTAGTTTTGCTGGGGACTGGGACTCCAAGTAGACCAGTCTTCAGGCCCCCATGGTGGGAGTGGTGAGCTAAGTATGCCTTTGTTATGGCTCCAGGGTGCTGTACATTGGCACCAATGTTCATGGGTCCAGGCAGGCTGATTCTTGGGCTTCTAGGTGGGTTGCTCAGATGCTGAGAATGGCAGCAGTGGGCCTGGTGTGTGGGTTCTCAAGCCCCTCAGTATTTGGTATGGCATGGACAATGGCAGTAGCAGTGATAGGACAACCCTTTAGGACCCAAGTTGTCCATGCTGTTTTTGACTACAGTTGGGTGGCTCGTTTCCAGACCTGCATGTGGTACACACAGATGGGTAACAGCTGTGGTGGTATGAGCAGGTTAAGTGGGCCCAAACTCAGACACTCAAAAACGTGCTTAGGTGCCACCAGTGTTGGACTGAACTGAGCAATCCCCAGGCCCTTCAATGGTGTGCTAAGGTACCGGGGGTATGAAGCCAAGTCACATTATGCTTTCAGTCCCTCTGGTGGTGTGTAAGACATTGGCTGTGTTATTCAGGAGCAAGATGAGCCTCAGGCCACTGGCAAATTGCTCAGGTGAAAGTGGCAGTAGCTGCATTGTGGCCCTGTTCCTGGGGAGGGCAAAGTTTATTTCCTTGGGAGGAGCCATAAGCAGGCAGCAGGGAGGGTGTCGGTTTTGCCTGCACCTCAGCCCACAACAGTCTGTAGCCACAGTGGTTGTGGGCAGTGGTAATTGCCCTCAGGGTGTTCAAGAATGTGCATCTGCCTGTCTGCTCACTGGGCAGGATTGTTTTTTATGGCTGCTTCTTTGACTTCAGTTGCAGGGTAGAGCATAGTCTAAAGTAGTCTAGGCTCTCAAAATGGCATTATGCTACCACCGCCCAGGACAAAGGGGATTGTGGAAACCCACATGAGCTCTCTCTGGAGCAATGCCTTAGTGCAGTTTTTGAGGAAGCTCCTTGTGTTAGTCTTATGGTACATGAGGGTAAAGGGATTTCCCATGGCTAGGATTATAGAAGTCCATGGCAGAAATGCATGCCACTGAGGGAGTTCTCTCACTACCCTTTCCCCATACTGGGGGACTCTCCCAGCTCCCCGTTGATCTCAGACAAGCAGGCTTCTTTACTTCCCTACTTTCTTTGCTTTAATTGTTTCCTGTCATTTCTCTGTTGAATTCCAGTATTCTGTTGTGAATGATCTATCTGAAATGTAATTATCTGCTCACTAGTTTAGTTCTTAATAGAAGAGGCAAGTAAGAGATGCCTCTAATCAGCCATTATGAAGCCCCTTTTTTTCTTTCGCAAGTGTAGTTGCTGGAGCAAATAATATGACTGACCACATTTTGTGAACCAGGCATGGCTAGATCATAGACCCAAATCTAAAGAAAAATCCCTCCTGAGATTCATGTCACCCTACAAGCCAAATTTATAAAACTATGGAAAAACTACATTTTGATCAAAACCAAAGAATTATTACACTTGAAGCTAAGGGGTAATATCATTTTAAATTATATTGACATTATAGTCAAAATAAGGCAATGTAAAAAATCTAACATACTAGAAATTCAGTAGTAAAATACACACAGAGCTCTAAAATTAATATATAAATATTAACTGGCATTTAAATCATTATTGCAGTGCTAAGATTGGGGCCCTTTGACAGTGACACTACAAGGTTCTGAATCACACCTTTGGTTAGGTTGTTAGACTTTGCTGAAGCTAGTTTTGGATGTCCTGATAAGCCTTTTTGGACATCTTTTGAAGATATTCCATCATTTGCAAACTTAACAGAGATAAAGATGCTCAATAGGTCTGTGTTGAATGTAGATATTGCTTCTCAACCATACAACTTTATTTCTGTTTTGCAATTCACCTTTTACTATCTGAAGTCTAAACGGTCACCAATAAAACTACCAGCAATCCAACAAAAATAATAGAATGAATACGTTCTAAAATTTTATGGCCTCACTTACTCGGAAAGGGCAAATGGAAGGAGAGGAGTTAGCACTCATGAGTTATCGCTTTGCTGACACTAAAAAGGTGACGTTTTATATATGCCATAAATTTAAATTAGGAGCTTATTTAAATAGAAACAGAAGTTAGTAGTAGGGTACAATGAACCAAATACTTAGCTTCCATACCTATATTATTTTCTTCATGACTATATTTTTCTATACTTCAGAGACTTTTCTTACATTCCTCATTTTCAACACTTTCTACTGATTCCAGTTTCTCTACATTTAATAGCAATAATAGAAGCATCGGACATAGCAACACCTAATTTGTGCCAGGCATTATGTGAGGTGCTTTAAATAAAGTATCTTATTAATTGTTATAACCAACAAATGAAATCAAATTCATTAAACAACTTTCAAGATCTAGTAAGAAAATAAGAAACTACCGCAGGAGCCTATGTGAAACAACCTCTGGCTTAAAGATTCAGGTGGAAGAAGAGACTCCCTTTCCTCTGCTGCAACAACTTCATTTACTGGAAGTCTTCAGACCTTAGATAAAAAATTAGGAAAAGGTGAAAAAAACTCTGAAAATACAGCTATTCTACTTGAGATGCTCTGTCATGAAAATTTAGGTCAAGAATCATAAAGAATTTATATTTCCTGCATACCTGAGTATTACATATAAAACTCCCTCCTTAATAGAAAATAAATTTATCCTAAAACTTAACAAAGTAAGTTTTGAGAATATGTTATAATGAAAGTGAATAACTCTTATTTGATGTAATAATAATTTCTGGTTATTTGATTAAAAAGGTTTACATGCCAGAGAATAATTTTTAGAAGTGAAACAAACATAATGTACATTTAATCATATGTATTTACCACCATTTCATATAGAGCCTGGGACATTTCACTGAATGTTCATCTACTGATTACTGTTTGGCTTTGTATTTCTTGCATAATCACAGTTACATTAGTTCACATAAGACTTTCCATTTCAATTGCTTTTAAATGGAACTAGAATTTAAAGGCGCTTCCAAGCTATCTGTACCTAGAATCTGTTGGCATAAGGACACAATTCTCACTCTTTACAGTTGTCTCCCACATCTATTTTGAGAATGGCTGATTTTAGGAACTTATGATTATTTAACCTTTCAAAGTAATCAACTTAAATGAACAGAAGTTACTAGTAGACCACATAGTTGAAACAAATGTTTTTCACAGTCATATTTAATTCATTTGCATAATAATTATGTAAATTATGATATTACAATAATAAATCCAACTGGCATATATGGTTTGGTATCAAAACAAACTCTAGGTTAGCAATCCATCCAGTTAATGGGAACAGAATTGTATGAACCTACTAAGCAGTAGCTAATTAGATGGAATGGTTCATGGTTCCACAAACATCAGGTAGTGTGTTGTAAATACAGCTGGAGTAAGAAGGAATGTTTATCATCTAGATAAGAAAAGAGTATATCTGGGGCATGTAAGTTGTCAGTATTAATTTTAACAGCATCAGTTTATTTTTCAGTTGGGTTGAGTTTGATATAGCAGTGTCAATTTTTAAACAACATGATAATCGAAGAGTATATGAGTTTAGGTCACTAAATTGTCATGAAAACAAATTTTCTAAGGATATCCACAGATCTAGAAATGTGTAGCTACTTTAGATTGTTGAATACACGTGGAAGAAACAGAATATCCTACAGTTATATATGCTTAAAATATTTATTTATATCTTTCATTATTTCATCCTTATATGATTTTACTATAATTGTTTTTCCAGTTTTTATAATAATTACACAAATTGTGACATTTTTGAGATGGAAAACTTAGGAAAATTTCAAAAACCTGGTCTCTATATATTTAAAACCTAACGATGTTTTATCTTCATGTCTCATCTAAACATTCTTTTAGCCTAATATAGAATTTGCATAATCTCAAGATATACTAAATTAATATAATTACAAATGAAAGGTCAATAGAGAGACCTATATCCTAGAAGAGAAGCTGTCAGTTATAGGGGCTGTATGCATTAAAGTCATTGCCTTAGGACAAATCAAGAAGTGTGCTTAAACACAGACTCATATACACACACAATGTGTACACAGGCTTGCATACACACACAGGACTTTTTCATAATTTTTGGAATAGTTATTTACAGAAAATTCCACAACTTATTTTTTAGAGTAGACATGATAGTTATTATAGCAGTATATGTGTAGGTACATACATGCTATAGCATCTTCCATCTTTGTGTAGCAGGCATGAGGTTTGGTTGGAACAAGTAGCAGGTGCCTGCTGTCCTGCCTCTCCTGCAAACACATATCATCTAAAGGAAACAGAGTAACCTCAATCCCCTTAACAAAGTGATTCATTCAAAGATAAACAGGTAGTGCTGACCTAAACCAAATTTCCCTGGCCAAAATGACAGCCTTAGAATAGAGCAAGAGATCTAAGTTTGTCCAATCACGGTGAAGCCCAGGACTTGGTTCTCATAACCAGGGAGACAGAGGTTTTGTCTTCCTCTAGATGGTAATAAAAGGGCAAGGGGCAGAGTGTGGTTTTTAGAATGTGTGTATGTGACACCTAGAACTACTACAGCCTTTGGAGAACTCAATCTGAATGAATGTAATTATGTCAGGGGTTGAATTACACACTTCCAAGAGGTATGGTGCAGTGTATGTGAATGTGAATTCAGTACCAGTGAATGTGACTTCATGTGAAAATAGGATTTTGTAGATGTATTCAAGTTAAGATGAGGTTATATTGTATCAAAGGGTGTCCTAATCAAATATGACTAGTGTCTCCATAAGAAGAAGAGAAGGGACACAGAGACTGCCACACAGCGCAAATGCCACATGATGCTGGAGGCAGAGATGGGAATACCAAGGATTGCTGGCAACACCAGATGCTAAGAGAAAGGCATGGACAGATTCTCCCCTAGATCCTTCAGAGGGAGCATGACCATGATAACACCTCAGTTTCAGACTTCTAGCCTCTGGAACTGTGAAAAACTACATTTCTTTTGTTTTATGCCACCCAGTTTGTGGTTCTGGGTGGGGAAACCTCTAGGAACCTGATGCAACATAGGATAAAGCTGAGAGAACTTGAAAGGAATTAAGATAAAATACTGCGGCAGAAGCCATTCTAATTTTGTCAACCAATTCTTTTTCCATAGTAAGCAAATGTAAGTTTTTGCTGTTGTTACCATTTTACTTCATTTGTTTGTTTTGTTACTTGGAACCAAAAGTATCCTAACTATTACATTTCTTTTTCTGATGCCATCTACCTTCTTGTCAGGCATGAGTTCCAAGAACTCCAGGAAGTATACCTGTCAGGTTGACCTTCTGAACGCTTTAAAAGTGAAGTCCTAGCTCAAATGCCTAGGTATCACATCCCCACTTTGTGTGTCTACAATTTGGCTGCAAACGTATGAAGGAAAGGGCTACACAAAGGCAACCTGGAGAATGAAGGATTATTCTTCTTCTTTTCCCAGATTCTTACATTACCCCAAAACTACACTAAAAGGGAATTACTTGTATATTGTTTAGTGGTGAAAGAAAAACCGTTTACATAAATTTTCTGCAGATACAATATAAACTTTGTAATCCATTCTTACAAACTCACTTTACAATAGCAGTTAATTCCAATGTACCATAATGAAATTTCTTTCATGTTAAGATTTTTTATATTCTTTCATTTTCCAGTGTAAATGGATGGGATTTTTAAGGCATTTAGACTGAAACAGAGAACATCATTTTAGTTTTGTTCTTCTCTAAATACTCAAATTTGAGCAGAACCAGGGAGACAGAGGTTTTGTCTTCCTCTAAATGGTAATGATGTAGATGGCTTATTTCTATTAGGAAATAAGGTTTATATGATTATTATTATTATCGTGCTATCTTAATCAGCACTTGAAAATTGGTATTGTTTGTCACTCATTCATTAAATAGCAGGGTTGCACTAAGTGAAACAAGTTTGCAAGTGAATAAATAGTAGTCCCTCTAAATTAATGGTTATTTCCACGAAACACTGATAAAGGAATGTAAAAAGCCCCTCACTCATCCACCTATTTCCAATTTCTCAAATTAGATCCTTTATAATGGGATTTACCTTACCAATCACTGTGGCCAATTATGGTTATTTATGAAGTTACATGGGCTTATTAATCATTATAATCACACTCAATTTAGATCCATAGAATGTAATTTAATGTAAAAATGCAATTTGGTCAAGAAATTGAATTGAAAATGAATCCCAACTGAATACTGAATTAATTTTAGTTGTGAACTGTACAGAACAGATTAAAACAAGAACAACAAAAAGCCCACCACTTTAATACTGAATTGATTGAACTGATTAAAACAGGAAGTACAGCCTTGCCAGGACTGAGAACCTTCCACAGTAGATGTTAAGGACGTGGAATACTGTATATCGTTCAGGGGTAGCATTTCAGACATTCTTGTGTCACATTAAAAGAGCAAACAAGCATTTAAATGCCCTTGGTTTCCAAGTCGTATAAATAATTTGGCCAATTTCAGGGACCAGGGGAAAGATACGGAATTTCCTCTTTCCATAATATTTTTAATATGTGAAAGATCCTACTTATAGCAATTCTGTGAGTATTAATTATTATTACAATCAGGTATTACTTTTTATAGATGGATCATGAGAAAATGTTGTTTTTAGGAAGTTAGGTTATTTTTTCCTATTTACTAAGTTAGTTCTCAGAGTGAAGGATATAAAAAATATATATCTTCTGGTTGGCTGCCATCCCTAGCTGATACATTCAGTCATATCATTTTAAATATTACTTATTATTTAACATTAAATGAAATGTCAGTTCTCCCATATAGTGGATAAAGTGAGAGTTTCATAAAAATGTATCACTTTATGACTTTATGGTAGAGATACTTTCCACTGCAAGAGGAACTCAGCAACTCTGAGAAGCTAGACTGACTCAGAGGTTTTGGCTATTTAATTGTCCTCATCCATTTATACATGCTCAACAGAAGAGAGTTACTAAGCAAACTAAACGTGCTCTATTCTCCCACCCCAACATTTTTATGAAGACTAAATCAAGTTAAAATAAATATCAGTGATTGTTTTGAAGGAGAAAAGGTATTTATTAAGATGAATTCTTCAGGGATTTGTGAAGAGGACAAGTCCAACCATCAAACTGTGAGCTTCTGAAGGGCAGAAAATTTTTTAATCTTATTTATATATGTAAACCCATATCTAGTACATCCTAAATGATCACTGTTTGGTTGTTTAATGAATAAACGAAAGACTAAACAGACAAATAAATAATATGATCTGATTTTTTGTTCATGGATCTTTCTTCTTTTTAGCACCAAAGGACTAACCTCATGTCCTAGTGACAGAGCAACACCAGTTTCCTGCTCTCCAGCCTACCTGCTGCAGCACCACATGCCATCTTTCCTGAAACTAAGACTATAGTTTATAAAGATGCCCAGTAAGAAATGTGTTCCTTTGAGTCTTTATGTCAAACTTCCAAGTATTTTGTACATCAGATACATGCATGATTTCTTTTATTTCTGACTGCTAGCATTATAGGTTCAGAAGTTATTCTCTCCAGTGATTAATAATTATTTTTAAATAAGGGTAAACAACTCCACTGTGAAGAGAACAATGTCTTAAATGAAAGCAGAAACTAACATCTTCTAACTGCTTAATGTATGCTATGACTGCAAGATGTCTCTATCTATGTATCTCTATCTCCTTCTCTCTATGTCTGTCTGTCTACCTAACAATACCTACCAGAGCTGTTGTTTGAATATCCCCTCCAAAACTAATGTTGAAATCTGATTGCTATGTAACAGTATTAAGACATGTGGCCTTGAAGAGCTGTTTAGGCCATAAGTGCTCCCCACTTATTGGTTAAGATTGGCCTTATAAAAAAGTGAGTTTGTCCACCTCTTGCCCTCACTTGTACTTCTGCCTTCTGCCACCGGATGGTGCAGCAAGTGGGTCCTCACCAGATGCTGGTCCCTCAGTCTTGGACTTCCCAGCCTCCAGAATTATAAGCAATAAATTTCTTTGTATTATACATTATTTAGTCCTAGATATTCTGTTATTCTGTCATAGGAGTAAAAAGAGAGACTAAGCTTTCTAGTGAATGTCTGAAACTATTATAAGCAGTAGTGATGGAGCAATGCATAACAACCAAAATATTTCCTTCTCTAGCTCACTTAATTCTCATGTTAAACATACAACATTTTATTACATTCTTTCCATGTTAGAGATTTAAAAATAAACAAACAAACAAACTAAGACCTAATGTCTAATGAATTATCCATGTCTCAAAGCTGGTATAGACAGCATTAAACCTAGGTCTGCTTTCATCTGATTGCTACAGTTTCATTACTATCCTTATGCTAACTGCTGAAAATATTTTATTTCTTTAAGATTTTTGTTCATTTAATATGCCTGAAAAATGCGTATACCATGAACTACGACATGAAAAAGCACTGGTTCAACCCTAATGAATCTATAAGAATTAGGATTTGGGGATGGTATAAAAGATTACCTAAATATTTTTAAAAATTGGAAACTGAAATCAAAGTAAGCTAATCAAATACCTAACACTTATGAAGACTCTTCATACTACTTTATTCTTGAATGTTAAAATATGAATTATTTAAACCAAATATTTTTGGAGGTGAATAATTTGCTTTGTCATTCATAAACACTTTTATTGTCACACTTTTGTGTCTTATAATTTTCCTCAACCTAGCCCAATGGTTTAATTGGTATAAAAAATTTGATTGATTGATATCTTATCACCGTTCAGGGAAATCTAGTCTAACCACATTTTTATCTGATTGCCTGACTTGATTCACATAATAGTTGTTACAAAGGATGAATCCTAAACTCTTGAAGCAGTCTTTTATAATGGGTCTTAAAGCAAAACTTTTAATAACAATTATGTTGCTGAGATCAAGGTTATATTCTCCTTCAAGAAATTTAAATGATAACACTTTGAATGTTCTATACTGTTAATCTTAAAATCTAGGAAGGTGGATATATAAAAATCAATAAAGTCTAGTGGCGGAAAAATAAGTGGTGATTACCTGAAAGAATGCTACTTAGAGGTAAAATGTTACAATGTTAATATAGTAGTTTTAAGCGTGTTAAATACTTATCAAAAATAATATGATTCTCCAGTCAACCAACAATTACCAAGAACTACAGATGAATATTTTCCATTACTCTTATATTTTTAATTTTTACCATACATTGATATTCTAGTTCTGGATAAAATTAACCACTAACATAAATTTTTGTCTCCTTAAAATAAAAATATATTATTTGTATATTGATTTTTTTAGATTTACACATTAAAATACTTGATTATTTTATATCCAGCATTTTGTAGATCTGCACATTTAAATACTTAATTGTTTTCTTACCTAATATCTGACTTGCACATTTGCAAAGTATTAGCTAAAAATATAGGGGCAGCTTAAGGTGGTGGAATAAAGCAAATATAAATGGTCCATTCCAGAACTGAACTCATGACTATTGCATTATAAACAACATGAGCCATCCATATTAGTTATCAGACAAACTACCAGCGTTTACTGGTAATAAACTGTGAAGAGTACATCTTAAGCACATCTTGGAAGTTATTCCTTGATGAATATTTTAGGTTGGTAAATAAATTTTACAAAGGAGGGAAGCAGGAAAGCTAAAAATAGACTAAGATATTTTAGTAATTTTCCCATCCCATTCTCTCCATCTTCCATTGCCTAAAAACCACTTAAGTTGTATGTTTGCTATTTACTTTTAAAAAAGATTATGGTAGTTTTACCTTACTATTATTTTGATGAACGTATTTTTATAAAATACATACCTCCTACGTATCTCCAAAAATTTTTGGTAAAAAAATAATGACCAAGTCAAGAGAAACATACAACTTGAATAGAAAATATAAATGAACGGAAAAAAGATACATTAAAATATGAGTGATTAAATATTTATTTATACTCATGCTTTCTGAAAATGAAGACAAATGAAAAACTTGGATACTTATAGAATTCTAATTAATCCTAGTTGATGAGAATATAATTTTGACAACTTTTTCTTATGTAAAATATAATGAAAGTTTATTTTGAAGACCTTTACCAATAACCATGGCAACATTTTGAATAGTAGGATTGTGGAAGAAATGTTTATGGTAAGAACTTTTCTGAAATCACTCCTACTAAAATTTATATTGATATTAGGCCAAAGAGAACATTTTGGAAGGAATCTAAACCAACAAGATTTGAGTTTGTAATACTCTGATGCTATAGTTAGATACAGAGAAAACATTAAAATATCTGGCAAACAGAATCAGGTCATGACTCTGTCCTGATTAGTTTGAAGTTAATTTTTGATGGAATTAGAAAATACAAGTTTTACTCTCAGGTGAGATCCTAATACATAGCTAATGCACATTGCTTATTATGGAGAAATTGAAATGCTTGGGATATCATATATTTAGATGGTATAGATGGTGTTCAGATTGAAACAGATAAAGAGTTTCACTGTCATTTGAAGAAAGTATCAACTTGCACCCAGATGAATACAGACTCAAGGGAATTCTCTCAGGTAGAAGCAACATTTTCTCCAATTTGAGTCCACTCAGGTAAAGGTCTCTGACTCTAAGATGCTGCCCACGAATTAAGCTGAGCTGAACCCTGAGTGGAAATAAAATTGAATGGCTAAGTTGAAGCATTGTTCAAGGGATGTGAGTTATTCTTTTTTTTTTTTTTTTTTTTTTTTGAAGAGGCTTCTACTGCAAGGGTTTCTCTGACAGTCCAGCCACCATAGAGGCAAAATTATCGTTTGGAACTTGACCTCCTGTTATCAAGCCAAAGGGTTTACAAAAAGTAAATCAACTCACAAGACCTTTTATAACCCATCATCTCAAAATAATTAAAATACTCTTTCTTAGCAATCTACAGAAAATGTATGCTCTACTGTGTCTTCCTAAATTAATCTCGGTCCCAGTAGTCTTGTCCCTTGAAAATAATAAAATTTAATCCTTATCCACTGTATCCCAGGTGACTAATAGCATCTGATGAAACAATTTGACAGCAAATTGCTTCATTACCCAATAAATGAAAGTTGTACTCTGCGAAGGTCAATGTCCACTTCTTGTTGCATATTAAGTGAGGAAATGCAGAAATCATCATCTTTAGCTTTTCCAGAGACAGCTACCTTTCACGGAGATAATTGAGCCTACTTCATCCCTGAGGAAATTACAAAATGAATGTTAATTCCCAGCTCTATCTGTTTCCACATGAACAGAAGGAGTTTCATGCTTTGCCAAGATTCCAGGTTCTAAAACCCTAGTGCAAAGGGAAGACTCATTTTGCCACCTGCAAGCAAAAATGGTCCAAATGGGAATCCCCATTCGTCATTCAGCACTGGCTCTGGGAATACCCGCCAGATGGGCTGAATTCCTGTCCACAAACCTCTACCTTCTGTCTTTATAGCTCAGCAGACCATTATTATCTATCCTAAATTGTGTTAATTAAACAATTCACATTTCAGAAATGCTATTTAGTCCTTGAGACTCAGGCCCACTTTAAAAATCGGTGTATGTGTTGAGACTTGTGATCTTTTAAAAAAAGTTTTGTTTCTCTAATAGTCATGAGCTTTCTCCAAACAATGTTTTCCCAGATATCCACAATTAGAGCTTCATTTCTTATAGTTAGGCATTACTCTCTTTCATTGTGTAAGTCCATTACCTGAAAAGGGTGAACATTTTAAATTCATAGAGACTTAGAATGAATTGATTTACTCACTGGCTTTTTTCACAAAAAGAACCCAGAGCAGCAGGAAAGCCTATTTACACAGAGTCGACCCCTACTGAGTCTGATGTTTCTAATGGCATACAAATATGCAGCAATATGTTGGATATTTATTTATCAAAACAGTGAGCAAAAATGATATCTTGATATAAGAGAAAGAGCTGGGGCAAGATAATTTATTGGTACATTAATTCATGTGTATTATTTTTCTACTCCTTCACCTCTAAAACACATAAAAATGCTAAGCAGGTAGCTAGGCACATAAAGACCTCTTCCCTTGGAGATTTGTACAAGGAGGAAAACAAAAGCTTTGTTTGCTTATCTTTGGTAAAGGTTTAATCTTCTTATTCCCAAAATACAGAAGTTGGAATGGGGTCAGAAAGGAGAGAAAGAGCAGAGAAAGAAATGTGCTTGAAAGAAGAAAGAAAATAAGATATACATACATACATGTGTGTGTGTGTGTGTGTGTGTGTGTGTGTGTGTATAACTTATAATGTGAAATATATTAATTTTAACTTTTTTTGTTTAAAAGAGTCCTTCACATGTATTTCTCCCCTAATCATTCATTTAAAAATAAGTGGGTTGGCATTCTTTACTAGTAGATAAAATGGTGATTTCAGGGGTAAGGCATGTAAAGTAATTTATCTCGGAATATCTTGCTGCACCAGAAAAAAAAAAAAAAAGAAAAAAAGAAAACAATGCTCAAAGAATAATGGAAACATATAAAAAAGACATAAAAATAGTTTGAAAATCAAATTAAATAAGGATAGTAATGAATTATAACTTATTCAATAAAATAAGAACCCAGGAATCCATACTGAAATAAATAAACATGCTTAAGTTCTTATATTCTTTGGAGTAAAAATAATATGGAAATGAGGTTTAAAAATTATCAATTAATACCAAAACTAGAGAACAAAAATATTATCAAAATTAGTGTAACTAATATTGGAACAAACTGACATCATGTACTTCCTGATGTAACACAGTGAGAAGGAAATATCATTTTGTGGGGTTCCAGCCAAATAGATAATCTAAATTTTATCAGGGAAACATCAGAGAAAAACCAAATTAAGGTTATCAACTTATATAACCAACTGGTAGTTCTAAAAAGCAAACAAACAAAAGAATATGGTTTAGAAACAAAGATGGATCTCTTCTAAGTTAAAAAAACTAAAGAGGCCGGGCGCAGTGGCTCACGCCTGTAATCCTAGCACTTTGGGAGGCCGAGGCGGGTGGATCACGAGGTCAAGAGATCGAGACCATCCTGGTCAACATGGTGAAACCCCGTCTCTACTAAAAATACAAAAATTAGCTGGGCAGGGTGGCACTTGTCTGTAGTCCCAGCTACTCGGGAGGCTGAGGCAGGAGAATTGCTTGAACCCAGGAGGCAGAGGTTGCGGTGAGCCGAGATCGCGCCATTGCACTCCAGCCTGGGTAACAAGAGCAAAACTCCGTCTCAAAAAAAAAAAAAAAAAAAAAAAACTAAAGAAACATTGTAACTAAATGTAATGTATGATTCTGAATTGCATCCAGAAGTAGGAATGAAATAGCTATAAAGCCACTACTGAGACTGATGATGTAATTGAGCACAGACTACAGAGTAGGTAATAGTTACTTGAATGTTAAATTTCCCACTTTTGATAATCATACATAGATAATGCTCTTCTTCTTAGGAGATACAAATGAACCATGATGTAAAGAAGTGCAAAATCTCTAATTTATTTTCACATTATTCTTATCAACAATGATAAAGCAAATGAGACAAAAGTAATTTTGGTAAGGACTATATGGGAATTAGTATAAATTCTTGTAATCTTTTCTCTAATTTGAAATTATATTAATACTAAAATGAAAGGTCATCGAAAATTAGTGAGTTGGATTTGATGATCTTTAAACTTTACTTCCTTAAAAGTTATGATTTTAAGAATGAGTTTTATTATAAAAATTTCTCTAGCTTTTCTCCTGGAAATAGTTTTCCCTTTCCCTTATTTATATTCCTAGATCCTGCATCATGATTCACCCGTCTGTGGTTAAAATAACACAGTCAACAGGTATCTTTTAGCACTTATTTTAAGTCAAACACTAAACCAGGCACCAGGAATCTATTAAAAGCAAGATACAAAACCTGTTCTTAGAGATTTATAGCTTCCATTGTTATTTTTTGTCTACGTACATGTTACTTTCTTACTAGAATTCTAAAATATTTTGGAAGCCATAAGCTGTGTATTCATTGACATAGAATTTAATACTAATATAAGTTAAATAAATTACAATTGACTCTCTACAATGTGACTTCTTAACCCAGTAACCCACATTTCAACATATTCACGATAAAAATCATTATCACATGATAAATTTATTTTATAGGTGAAGGAAAAAGGAATTGTAAAATTATTTAGTCTGCAATATAACATCATTAAGGAAGGTGTGATGATATATTTTAGGAAGAACATAGAGTAATTAATATTTATTGAGAATATACCATGTTCTATAAATTGTGTTCAGCAATATACATCAAAATGAACTCATCCACACAACAATTCTATGAAATGGATGTCATTTAACTCTTGTTACAGATCAAGAAACTGAGGCTCAGTACTTTTAAGGGACTTATTTAGGTTCACTCATATCTGTATGGAGATGTGCTTTGAACCCAGGATTGTTCAACTCTAGGTCTTGTCACTCTTATCCATTCTAATGATTTCTTGGTCAGTCATCACTTTTTACCATGGAATTAGGGGTAAAATGATGGCATGTGAAAGGAAAGTCTTAGGAAAGAACAATTGTCCCATTGGTCTAACACATTTGTATATTGTTGCTTTCAATTGTTTGTAATGCATTTGTCTTTTGCATTTATTCCTGTGATAAGCAAAATCTATGCATGGATATATGTTTTTAAAAGTAGATCCAGTGACCAGTTGTGCTCAAAAAATAATATAGTAATCTCTTATCAGAGTAAAGATATAGACGCACACACATGACAGTCTGTGTGAGTGTACATCCTTTTCATATGAGAATAAATCTTGCATTAATAATAAATGAGTAAAATTTTAGTGTTATTCATTTAAAACTTCTGAGAGACTATTTTAAAATAGTGGGTGCCTTGCCTTCTTGATATGTACAGAATTAGGTGTTTAAACTTAAAAACCGTGAGTACAAATTAATGATAGCAAAAACTATCATAATGAGAAAAGAAAGGATTGCGCCTTTTCTTGGAAAAAGCACTGAGCATATGGCAGTTTTCTTACTTCCCCATAATAAGATCAACTTTCCATAACTACAGAGTGAGAAGGCAGTAGATGAGTAATGATGGCCAAGGAATTTGTCTTACAGGTGGAATCAGCTGCTTCTTTGTCTTGGATACAGTTTTAAAAGGTCTAAATATAAAGTAAACAGATACTTTTGAATTTTTACAGTAAATAGAAAGTGTAGTTAGAACGTGTTTTAATTTGAGACAGATTTATTTGTAGAAAACATCATTTGCCACTTAAATTATAACCATAAAAATATAGATGTACATGTATAATTTCATATGTGTATACAGAATATAAAGTTATGTATAAGAGTAGAAATAGCAATGGCCAAGGATCAGATAAGCTGGAAGTTACTGTTTTGGTTTATCAAAAGAAAGGTGGCTTTGAGCAAGTCACTTGAATCTAAAATCTCCCATACCATCTGAAAAAGAAAAAAGATCATTTGTATGATTCAATCATCAAAATTATTTGCCTTTACACAACCAAAAAGGACTTACTGAATTTTGTGAGCCTATTATTGTGTTTATTCTTAAAAATAATGAAAAAACTGTATTTAAAAAGTTTTCTGAATCAGATGAAAACAAAACAAAACATGAAGTAAAGAATAATTTAGCACTGAGGTAATTTTTTCTGAACTAATAAACATCAACCATAATAACTACCTATTAATGAAATCTTTATAGGTTTCAGGCATTGATCCATGGACTTTCCATACATTTCCAATCTTATATATATTAAAAATACATACAAACATGTATTATATACATATAAACATGTATTTTTATACACACATAAACATGTATGTATATGTTTTATACATATATAAATGTATTTTTATCCCAATTTACTGATAAAGAAACTGATGCTTGGGGGGTTTAGTAACTAATTTGATGTTACTTAGATAATAAATGATGGGAACATGATTCAAATTTTATTTTTAACAATAACTTTGATGTCCATTTTATCTTTGGTAACCATACTTCATATGGATTCCAGTGCTCATGGAAGGATTTTATTATGAATAAAAGAATATGGTAAGATATTAAATGATTAAAGTAGAGAGGGGATGAGGAAAGAATTAGAAGTTTTTATATTTTTATATTAATTAGTGTCCAAGCTATCATTAGAGTCTACATAAACAAACACACATATACACATATATTTAAATGTATAGTGCATATTATGGGTAATGTCTGAATGTTTCAATGGGCATTCATTCTTACTGCCATTCTTAGAGCAAATACATATTGCATTTAGCATCAACGATATCAGCATTATTTTTTTAAGAATTATCTTTCCTTATAACTTTATACAATTTGAAAACTTCACAGTAGTTGCTTTTGTGCACAAAAGGAGTAAAATCTGCTAACTGGCAACCATTCTTCCCAGAAGTAGCACAATTACTAACGAATACTATCTTGAATTTGCGTTTTATTTCTGACAAAAGGGTGCCCATTAACTTTTCTTTAATTCTCACATATCTGTTAACTTGGGTGCTTGACTTTGTTTCATAGTGTTCGCAGCCAACTATATTATTTGCTTAAGTAAATTTAGAAACATTCTTCGATTTCTACACTGAGACATAATTATGTAAGTAAATGTATCATCATGATTGTGACCTTAAATGCTTATCAGAGGAAGGTAGAGTTAATTACCAATTATATGGCAGGCACTAACAGTTTCACGAGATTAACCTAAAAACTGAAATCATACCTAGTGTTTTCTGGAAAGCAGAACAATGAAATGTTTTGACCACAGTCATATAAGCCCACAGATATGTATTTATACAAATAAACGTTTACATTTGGAGATACACATTTACAGACTCTAAACAGGCTACTCTGAACACTGTATCACTGCCAAGTGGGTCACGAGTACAGAAATTTCACATATTTTTAATGGTATAAATTTTATCACTGAATAACTAAAAAAATACCAACAATGTGCATTTTTTTTCACATGGATTATGCGTTAGTGAGAACAGAACACAGAGTAAGATACCAAATATTACAAAATCAAGTGGCCATAAAAAGCTTCCTTCCTTGGTGCATCGTTCACTGATCCTGACAGTGCTTAATGGGTGGGAAGTGGCTGCCAATGACACCTAGAATAAGTCAGGATCTTGACAAATATAAGAAGAAATTGGCTTGTAACACAGAGCTTCCATAATTATTTTTAAAAGAAAGATAAATATTTATTCATCTGAGGCTTGCCCAGTTCCTGAGCCAAATTCAGTATCCACAAGGTCACAGTCTCACCTGGAAAAAGAAATCCGTGTCTATGACTGCAAGTCTCTCAATAAAATCTCTACTTGGGTCTTTCCAGCAAACCACAAAGCCTCCAGTCCACGATTCTAATGAATAACCTTTGATTTGGGTAGTTGTGATAATGAATTGATCCAAGAACCATGATCATATATTTATTTTACTGAAAAACCTACTCATTTAATTGTTCCTTAGTATTTCTGTGGTGTTTCATTGGAAATAAAAATAATAATAATGGTAGGAAAAGCTAAGCGGTATTGAGTACTCAAATATGCTTAAAAGTGTTACATGGTTTTATGGATGAAAAAAGTCAGACTTGGAATCCTAGATGACGACACTTATAGATGCTGGAGTAGAAATTCGAAGAGTTTTATTACTATAGTTTCCACTCTTTAATACTGCACTGCATTGCTTCTCAGAAGCAGCATAGTTGTCTAATTTCACCCAATTCCCTAGATCTTAATTTCTTGCCTCCTTAAGTTTGTTGTTCTGCTCCAAGTCTCATACCCAACGTCCTTTTCATAACTTGCATAATTTATTTCAAGGAGATCAGATGTTAGCAGTAAGAATTTTACCACGTAGAGTTGCTACAACAAAATATCTACAATTTCTAATTTTTAACCAAAAATTACTAGAAAGGCAAAGAAATAGAAAAATGTGACCCATACTCAAGAAATAAAATGTAATCAATAGAAACAGATTTCAAGTGGGCTCAGATGTTAGATTAATCAGGTAAAAGTATCAAAACAGATATTATAAATATGTTCAAAGGATTAAAGATAAATGTGCAAATAACAAGTAAACAAGCATAGACTCTCACTAGAGAAATGGAAACTAAAAACCAAATAGACAGTTTAGAGCGAAGAATGACAATTAGCAAATGAAAATTTCACCAGATGTGAAATGGCAGAAGAAGAATTAGTGAACTTGAATACAGATCAATAGAGCCCATATTTAATGTTTATATCCTTGAAATCCCTGATACATCTAACCAGTCATTAATTAGCTATCCTGAACTCCAAAATTATGATTTCTCCCTTCACAAGTCAGCAATGCATTTCTTCATTTTCCTTTTTTTATGAAAATTAGAAACGAGAGTTACATCTTACTTAAAGCCTAAAAGTTATTTTTTAGGGATTGCTAATGTTCCTGAATCATAATTCTCCTAGTTTTTCTACTAACCTGACAATTTTGTACAAAATGTTTCCTTTATATTGAAATTAACAAAAATAAATACAAATTCCTAGAAAATACATTTGTCTTAGCCATCTAAAAAAAATAGAGTTCATGAAAAACAACTCATAATTATGATATAGCGCTTAGAGCTAAAATCTCAGTGTAATGGAGAACTATAATTTAAAATACAGTATTAGAGATGTAATTCTGAAGAAAAGAAATCCATTAACTACATTTTTATAAATCTTTGAGTTTCATAAAGGTTAAATAACAAAGCTATGAGTGATTTGAAAGTTTTTCACCATTTGTAGCTTCTGGGTTACATTTAGGATATTGTCCACTGAAGTACGTCATGGATGTTGTAAAAGTACTTATTCAATATATTTTCAGTATAATAAGTGTGAAATGAATTAGGATAACTGCTTGAGAATTAATCTACCACATTTGCCCACACCCAAAACTCTGACCTTTGATTGTTTTTTTCTTTTCTTTTAATAATTTTTTTTCTTCTCTTTCTAAAACATAACTAGGTCATAAAGCAACTCTAATCATCAGTGCCTTATCAATAAGACATATAAATGCTGTGAGGTCAAATGTCACCTGGTGAATAGCCTTCAAATTCAGATTTTCTCATACCATATAAATGCACTTGGAATCCAACTGATTGGATCATATTTTGCTTGGATGAATTAACCAGGTAATAGACATATTTTATTAGGAGTCTACTATGTGCAAAAATAAGTTACTTTGACATAAAAATAAATAATTAACTTGATAATATAAATAAAGACTACCTGAGATGATTATCTACTACAGAAGCAATTTTATTTTGCAACATAAAAGCAAAATCCCAGTCAGAAGCAGCCAATATTATTAACGCAGATTAGTTCTTGATGTTGCTGTCTGTTGTTTAGGGTGATGGATGGGGAAAGAAAGATAAAAAATGTAGGACAATGATGATTGCAGTTTACCTTTAATTTTAAGGAATGATTTGAACCACTATAATATTTAGTTTTCCTATTGAATTGCATGTGGAAATTAGAGAAATGTTCTGCATATGGTAGGCACTGTAAACACAATAGGTGCCTTGCCCAATAAGCATGGCAAGTCCATATGCCTAGATACGAGGTTGCGGCAGAGAATAAGGTTTAATTGTAGGGGCACTGAATGAAGAGATAGGAGGAAACCTCAAATCTGTCTCCTAGAGGAGTCTGGGGCTAGAGACTTCAAGGGTTTTGGAGTGGGCCAAAGTGTGGAGATCATTGATGGATCAGAGTGCAGGGTGAAGTCATAGGATAACGATATGATTTGGCTGTGTCCCCACCAAACCCCTACATCATAGGAGGGATGCAGTGGGAGGTAATTGAATCACGAGGGTGGTTACCCCACCCCATGCTGTTCTCATGATGGTTTTATAAGAGGCATTTCCCTCTTTGCTTGACACTTTTCTCTCCTGTTGCCATGTGAAGAAGGATGTGTTTGCTTCCTCTTCCACCAAGATTGTAGGTTTTTTGAGGCCTCCCTATCCCTGTGGAACTGAGTCAACTAAACATCTGTCCTTTATAAATTACTCATTCTTGGATATTTCTTCATAGTAGTGTGAAATTGGACTAATACCGTAAACTGGTACTGGGAGTGGGGTGCTACTGTAAAGACACTCAAAAATGTGGAAGCAACTTTGGAACTGGGTAACACACAGAGGTTTGAACAATTTGGAGGACTCAGAAGAAGACAGGAAGCTGTGGGAAAGTTTGAAACTTCCTAGAGACTTGTTGAATAGCAAAATGCTGATAGTGATATGGACAATAATGCCTAGGCTGAGGTGGTCTCAGAGGGAGATAAGAAACTTATTGGGAACTGGAGGAAAGGTCACTCTTGCTATGCAAAGATACTGGCAGCATTTTGCCCCTGCCCTAGAGATCTGTGGAACTTTGAACTTGAAAGAGGTAATTCAGGGTACCTGGCAGATGGAATTTTTAAGCAGTAAAGTGTTCAAGATGAAGCAGAGCACAGAAGTTTGGAAAATTTGCAGCCTGGTGATGCAATAGAAAAGAAAAATCCATTTTCTAGGAAGAAACTCAAGCTGGATGCAGAAATTTGCCTAAGTAAAAAGGAGCTGAATGTTAATCACCAAGATAATGGGGAAAATGTCCCAGGGCATTTCAGAGACCTTCACGGCAGTCCCTTTAATCACAGGCCCAGAGGCCTATAAGGAAAACACCGTGTTGTAGTCAGGGCCCAGGGTCCCCCTGCTGTGTGCAGCCTGGCATAGTTGCCCCATGTCCCACCCACCCCAGCTGTGGCTAAAAGGGGCCAAGGTACAGAAGTCAAGAATTGAGGTCTGAGAACCTCTGCCTAGATTTCAGAATATATATGAAAATGCCTGGAATGTCCAGGAACAAGTTTGCTTCAGGGGCAGAGCCCTAAGGGCAAACCTTTGCTAGCGCAGTGTGGAAGAGAAGTATGGAGTTGGAGCCCCCACACGGAGTCCCCACTGGGGCACTGCCTAGTGGAACTGTGAGCAGGTCCACAGTCCTCCAGACCCCAGAATGGTAAATTCACTGACAGCTTGCACCATGTGCCTGGAAAATCTACAGACACTCAGTGCCAACCTGTGAAAGTAGCTGGCAGGGGAGGTGTACCCTGCAAAGCCACAGGGATGGAGCTGCCCAAGACCATAGGAGCCCACCTCTTACTTCAACATACCTGGTTGTGAGACATGGAGTCAAAGGAGATTATTTTGGAGCTTTAAGATTTACTTACTGCCTTACTGGATTTCAGACGTGCATGGAGCCTGCAGCCCCTTTGTTTTGGCCAATTTCTCCCATTTGGAATGAGTGTATTTACGCAATGCCTGTACCTCCATTGCATTTAGGAAGTAACTAACTTGTTTTTTTATTTTATAAGTTCATAAGTGGAAGGGAATTGCCTTGTCTCAGATGAGATTTTTGACTTGGACCTTTGGGTTAATGCTGTTAGAAGGACATGATTGTCCTTCTATGAGGACAATGAGATTTGGGAGGGGTCTGGGGTGGAATAACATAGTTTGGCTGTGTCCCTACCCAAATCTCATCTTGAATTGTAGTTCCCGTAATCCCTCCACGTCATGGAAGGGACCCAGTGGGAGGTAATTGAATCATGAGGGCAGTTACCACCACGCTGCTATTCTCATAATTAGTGAGTGAATTCTCACAAGATTTGATGGTTTTATAAGAGATTTTCCCCACTTTTCTCGGCACTTTTCTCTCATGACACCACATGAGATAGGACATATTTTCTGCCCCTTCCACTAAGATTGTAAGTTTCTGGAAGATTCCCCAGTCCTGTGTAACTATGAGTCAATTAAACCTCTTCTCTTTATAAATTACCCAGTCTTGGGTATCACTTCATGGCAGCATGAGAATGGCCTAATACAGATAGGGAGATGAAAAAACTGTTCTCATTCTGATGCAGTTCTTTTGTGGGGATTCTTGGAACTAGTTGGCATCAGCCATTCTCCTGGGATTCTGTATCTTAAAAATGTCTTAAGCATTTCCTAAACAAAAGCCATATGATTCTAACGTCAGGGATCCTATCTGTAAGAACAGTGGGGATGCAAATTAATTCTTAAACAGAAGCCTTATAATTCTAAAGTCAGAAATCCTATCTATAGGAACAATGGGAATGCAAATGGTTCTGCTCAGAATTCATTGTTAAGCCTATGAGGACAGCTTCAGTACTCTTGTTATGTTGTTTGATTTGTGAGATTAGTGTTGTTATTCTCAATTTATAGGCAGAGCAACTAAAAGTCGGACAGATTAGGAACTGAAATATTACAAAGTAAAATATTCTGTGAAAAGTCAAGAAGTTTGGCAAATACAAAAGCAAGACTGAAACCAAACATCTGTCCAAAGTCACTGCAAAGAAATAATTCAGGGTTGCTATAGCCTAGCACTCTCCATCAAAATATATGTGTTAGAGATATATTTTAATTCAGTATACCTTAGTACCATTTTGCTATAAAATTTTACCATAGGGACTACGCTATTACCACAGATTTAGAAATGTTACAAATCAAATCATATTTTTGTTCAGTATTTTTGGACTGCAAATATTTCTAACCATGACAAAAGAAGTTATTTTTGTTTCCTGTCATCAATGTTATAAGCTATTTTTCCCTATTTTAAATGTGAGAACTAAGAAACAGTGCAATATCAGTAAACTTGCCCAAGGTCACAAAGCTAGTGTGCCCTGGAGGCAAGATTAGAACTGCTTCCCATTTTCCAAAAGATATGACTATGTCTTATTTCCTTGAAGTTACAAGATAAGTAGTAAGACTGCTTTTGCTGTGTCAGCTTTAATTTGGCATGTCTTGACATTTGGCCATTTACATTCTTTGTTATAGAGCTGCCTTAGATGTCTTTAATTTCTCCTTCTTGTTTTAGAAGAGAACAACTGGAGGAGAAGAAAAAACCCTAATGGTCCATTTAAATAGATGCTTATTTAGGTGAATTTGTGACATTCTATTTAAACAAATTTGTTGTTTTGCTTACCTAAATGCAGTATTGTTAAAACACTACAATTGTTGAAATACACAGCTGCCTTTGCTTCAGTGTGAGATGCTTTAGATACATTGCTTGTCCAACGTTATGTGCTTGTATATTTGAAGGCTCATACCTCATTGCACACTTAACAGCTTATAGAAACAGCATCCTACTCATGCGAGGTGTCAGATATTAGCTCTTCACAATAATGCCATTTTTGATTATTTACTTAATATAACTTATTCATAGCCTATCTGGCTCTGCCTTGTTAAAGAAGTCTCAATCCTTTTGGAAATCCAATTTGCCGTTTTTAAATAAAGCATCTGGCTGTCTTTATCATCTTTCAAATGATGTAGACATGACTTCATTGTCTGTTTCTTTTAAAAAGAAAACTATTTTCTGTTCTGACTAAACATTTTTTTAAACAAAATCTCCCTCTCCAAAGGGATATCTCAATGGAATTATTGCTTCCCTTTACTCCTGCAGGGTAGGAAGTAGGAGAGGAATGGTTTAGGTTGAAAGGAGAATTACCATGCTTGCAAATCAAGCCTGCTAATGGAAAAGACTTCTCATCCATAGCTACAGTCCCACTAGCATAACAACATAATTAGCTTTGGAGTTTTAGTAATTACCATCCAGATTCCTAAGGAAAACAGTCCTGAAATTACTGCTGTGTAATCACAAACAAAACTGTAAAGTTTTCTGTTTAAATTTACTTCAGCTCATAAACAGAAATATTATCCAAAGATCATGTGATAAAAGACTAGGCTTAAAGAAAAACTTCCGATTTTAGAGATCTTTCAAAAGTTTCTTCATAGAGCTTCAAGTCAACAATTGTATATCCTGACAGCCTCTCACCATTTGCAGCCACATTTGGAAGGTTGAGGCCATTAAGTTTAAAAACCTCAGTCTGTTCAACCCTGTTTCTTCTCATGACTCATTTTGACATGTGCCTCTGGTCTCAGACTCAATCTCTTGCCTCCTTAATCATTTATGCATGTTTTTCATAATTACTATCTTGCACTCAAACTGCAGCGTATTCCATTCTGTACTAAGGAGTACAGTACAAACAAAAGTAGTATAATTTTCATATTAACTCTCACTTGCTGTGTGACTACAATTATATAATTTATCTTGACCTGAGTTTAATTTTCCAATCCCAAGAAGTTAGTCCTTGTTTTTTAAAGTATATTTAATCAACTAGGCTGTATTATTGATAATATTGATCAATTCTAGCAGTTAGGCAAATTCAACTGTGCTTTTTTCTCTCATGACATGTCTCTGACAAATTTATCCTTGTCTTAATGAGAAGAAACTCCACTATCTTCTCAGTGATTTGTCTGTTATCTTCTTCCTTGAACTGAACCCCAGTTATTTCATGGTAACACTCAAACTACTCTCTAGGATTTCACTTTCCCCTAAATTAACGTCCAATTCTGTACTATGCCTTCAGTTAGAAGAATGAGGAAGAAATTTCAGTGTACTTTTGCTCTCTCCTAAATTTTTCAGAACTGACAACTCTTAAACATCTTTTTTAGAAACCTATTAACTTTCCACCTATCATTCTCTTTCATTTCTTGCAATTATCAAATAAGGTGGTAGACATCATTGCAGGCCACCTCGATTGATCTTTAAGGCCCAGACACTCATTCCTTGAAGTACTCAGAACGTTCATTGCTGATGGCTCGTAGCTGTGTTTCTCTATAGAAATAGTCCACTTTTGTATAAAGCTGACTCAGTGAAGATTGCTTTCCTCCGTAAGGGTATTCTACATGCAACAGATGGTTATGGTATGGGTTCTGAGGCCTTGTCTCTTGCTTTAATTTAGAAAGACTCTAAAGGGCCATCCCAGCTCCAGTACTCTCCATGGAATCAGATGAGGCCTCCTTCGAAATGACTTCTCAGTTCAACTCATTTTTCTGCCCAGTCCTGCACTCTGCCTGCTCACTGATGTTATTACTGAAGTTATTCCCCAAAAAGTCCTCTGCACACAAATTTCAGAGTCTCTATGTATGTTTTCCAGGTAACTGAATCCATGATAACTGGTACTAGAAATTATTCTAGAAAGCAAGGTAATTTGGGTCTGGATCACTGGCTGGCTGGCGGTGATGATGCTGTCACTGGTGTTAAGCGAAACACTAATAGCTTTGCACATGCATTTATGATACAGTGTCAGAACATTCAGTAGTAGTGAACTAGGATGATATCAGGTGATGGAAAGGTACTCATAAGTATAGTACTGGAGTTGGTAGAGATTTGGAAGAAAATAATAGGTATAGATATATGTAATCACTGATGTATTGGAGAAAGATACTGAAAGGCTAGAGGTAATTGATCTCTAATACAAGGCTAATCATGAAACTTTCAACTTTTCAGTGGGCTCCTTTCAACTTTTAAAAAGACATGCTCTCCTGCAACCAAAGGTCAAAAAAATGGAACACGAGTTCCAGAACATAAATTTTTTTTTTCTTTTTGAGATGGCGTTTCACTCTTGTTGGTCAGGCTGAAGTGCAATGGCGTGATCTCCACTCACTGTAACCTCTGCCTCACAGGTTCAAGCGATTCTCCTGCCTCAGCCTGCTGAGTGTCTGGGATAACAGCAGCATGCCACCACACCCGGCTATTTTTTGGGTTTTTAGTAGAGACAAAGTTTCACCATGTTGGCCAGGCAGGTCTCAAACTCCTGACCTCAAGGTAATCCACCTGCCTCAGCCTCCCAAAGCACTGGGATAACAGGCATAAGCCACCGTGCCCGACCTAGAACATAATTACAAGAGTGTCAGAGCTCCAAAAGAGATTTGATTCTCAACCATGACATGTCTGCTATGCTAAGGTTAGGGCCTAGATTGGGAACGAGTGGGATCTTCAGAATGGGAATATCTGAGATAATATGCTTGAAAATCATTAATTCCCAGAATCTACGGGGCTGTAGAAGTACTTCATTTCTCTTTGTAAAAGGCTAGAACACCTCTCACTTGCTTCAAATTAATACAGAAGTGCCTGCCTTGCAAGAATATGCATCCTCTTCCTTTGATTGAGATCTACTCTCACTTCCTCTTTCAACAATGGACTAGTAATTAGGGTCAAGTCACATGCCACCAGGCCAGGGAGAACAGAGCCTTCTATGGAAGGCTAAGAAGTACTTACAAGTACAGAGCCTCCTAAGGAAGGAAAGGCACTATATGCTGAAGGATCTTCAGGACCCAGCCATCGTGCGCCTCCAGGAGCCAGTAAAGTACACATGGAACTGGATCCTCAGGATGCGGGACAATGATGAAAGAGTAGAAATTGATCTGAAAGATTGTATTAGTATAGTAGCACTAACCTGAGCATTTAACATCTTAAAAAAGATCCTGGGAAATGGCACAAATACACTACCATATTGTTTGTTACACATTCAGGAAAATCAATGACTTGAGATATGAATGCCAGAAAGTGGTTACAAACGGAGAAGGAATCAAAATCCTCAAGGAATTGTGAATAACAGAATAAACATGACATAAAGTGGTCAAAAACTCACAAAATAATTTTTTTGACATAGGGCCATGAGGGTGCTACATTTACCAAAGCAGTAAGAAAAAGTCTGACAAAATGAAGAACCGGTACTTTTAAGTTTCACGGTGACACTCTTTTGTAAGCAAGAGTTGAAGCAGATTACGTGGCTGTAGACTTAGGTTCCTTATAATAATGGCAGTAATTGGATTTCAAAAAATAGAGGCTACTTGATGATGCTTAACAATCAGAAGCAAGATAGGTGCAATTACTATATTAGGCAGTAGGTCAGAGTTGAAGGCAGAAGCGCCCCACTCGTAGAGAGCTATGGAGATGTTTGATGGAACACTGCATTCCCAGAACCATAATAGATGGGCAGTTAAAAAGGTTATGGATCCATCTCTATTACCAGAATCAGTCAATGATTGATCATCAGGAGGCTGAGCACAGCTGCTCAGATAAAGTCATGATCACTTACCCAGTTTCAGTACCTGAGCCAGTTCTCAGATTTGGCATCCATTAACTGGTGAGGAGGCCAATCATTCATGAGAAAGGACCCTGCATAAATACGGCAAATATGTATGTGTATATAAAACAATTCTGCCCTTCTCCAAAGAGTCATCGATTTTTACTCAGATACCCAGGCACGTGAAAAAGGGGATACTTAGATATTTCGATCCCATCAGTATGGGGAACGCTCCAGCACAGAGGCCCCCTGACAGTGCCTCCGCCATAATGTGAGCTTGAGCCCAGACATATTTGCCCCTCCTGGAGGCAGTGAGCTAAGGGAAAGCAGGAACTAAAAGATGGATGACTTTGTAGAAGTTATCTCAGACTCCCTGACACTGACAACAATGGCTCGGTGATGGCTGTGTGGTTTTACTAAGACATTGTGTTTTATCTTGGTACCTGTTTTGGGCTAGTTTTATGACTCTGTTTACTAAACATTATCTAAGCCCTGTAACTGCTCACATGTCTCTTGGAGATTGTTACCTTTAAGATCTATGAGTTTTCCTGACTTTAAAAAATGTTACCTTCTCAAATGTAAATCCCTACACAATAGATAAAGAAAAATTGCCTGCTTGCTTGACCCTCCTTACTTTTATGGCCCCTAGCTATGTAGTTCCCTTTTTGTTCCTCTTTATTGTATAGAATTAACAATGTGGGTTGACCTCAGCTACTGAAAGCTAACAGTATATATATTGGGACCCTTTGCACAAATAAAATTGCTGTTTAGGCATTGCTGTATGGGCATTGTCTATTCAGACCTCCAGACCCCGCTGTCTACTTTGTTTTTCCGGCCACTCTCTCTTCCGGGTATTGGGACCCTTTTGCTGGCTGAGAGCTTCCCGGCAGACATGCCGTTCCCTACACATCAGACTTAGGGGCTGTGTTGACAATTAATACCTGGGAATATAAGATATTATCATAGACACCTTGTTAGAATGGAAAAGTATGGAAGACAGGTAATAAAAAGGAGTCTACATGGAGGTCCAACTCACACTGGGTTTACTAGGTCCAGTGATTGAGGTATAATTGAAATGGACATCTTTGGATATAGGCCAGACCTTTAAATTTGTTCTTTGGTCTATGGAGGATGAATTATTCTAATAGGTCAAATCAAATGGAGTCCCGTAAAATTGTCTTCTACTCCTGAACAAGATTTTCAATAGGAAACAATGTCGCATTGCTGTGGGAAGGATGTGGAAGTAGCATTTACTGTAACATACCTATTTAATTTACCAACCAGGCCTGTACAGGGACAAGTTGGATTATGGAGGATGACATTAGTCTATACAAACCCAACCAAATAATAGGCTAAATTGCAGCCTGATGCCAGACACCTTTTCTAGAGGATATAAATACAACATAACGTGCATGCTTTATTGCCAATGATCTGGTGAATGTACTCTTTTCCGTCTCTCTCAGAAAGAGTGCCATAAGTGGTTAACATGTGTATGAGACAAGCAAGAATATATGTTTCTAGTCTTGTTGCTAGGCTCCTGCACTCCTTCCAAATGCAGTTCAAAAGGATTGGAATTATCTAAATATTTTATAGAATGACATATAGGTATACTATACTGAAGACATCATGTTAACCAGACCAGATGATCAAAAAACGGTGAGTACATTGGAGATTTTGAAAAATATATGAGCTCCTGAGGATGGTTTGTCGTATCAGCGAAGTTTTTAGGAGTCCAATAGTCTAAAGTCTTCTAAGACATCTACTTCACAGTAAGAGAAAAATTATTGTACTCAAAACTCCCACCAGTAAAAAGAGCATACATGAAGGTAGCGCATTTCACACTTTGGAATATTGCTCCAACCCATTTACTGAAAGCAAGAAAAGTTGCCAATTTTGAGTGGAATCCCAAGAAGGAAATGGTTTACCAGTAGTCACAAAAGCAGCCCTGACGCTTAGGCATGCACTGTGGTAATCCCAGAGTTTTCTGTTTTTGTTTTGAAGAGGCCATGCAGTGGGGAGTTAATGGCAAGGGTAAATAAAAGAATCACAAGGTAGAAAGGTTTCACCTATTTGGGTCTGGGTAGAGACAACGTGCCTGGTAATGAAGTATCAAGTAACAATGCAGCCACAGCTCCCCGTTTTGAGTTAAATCACACATATATACAGGCAGGTCCGGATATACGTATGATTTATTGTAAGATGAAAGTGGAATACCCAGTATGAGGCATGAGCAGAGCTAGAAGTAAGCTGCACAAGCAAATGTTCCAAATTCCCACATCACCCACTGCTGTTCCTCTGGTGCTTCCCTATTAAATCATACAATGTAGTGGTAAACTAACAGAGATTGGAAAATACCATGCTTGATTCATTGCCATGTCAGCATGACACATCTGTGTAATCCTAACATGTACTTCTGCTACCCTTTTCTTCATTCAGAGACAGTGGTAATGGGAAGTCATCTAGGTGGGCAGAATTTGAGGTAATACACTTAATCCTCTAATTTGGATGGAAATAAATGTGTAAATGTGGGCAATCACAAATGGCTTGCAAGGTAACATGAAGGCCTAGAAAGATTAGGAGATTAAAACATTGAGGACAAAGAGCCTTCAATGACTTCCTCACAAAGAGCCTAGATCCAGGAAGCTACGATGGTGAGTCAAAAACAGGTACAATGTAAGAACTCTCTGTTGGTGACTAGGATATAGAAAGTGGTAAGGCCAGGCGAGGTGGCTCACGCCTGTAATCCCAGCACTTTGGGAGGCCAAGGCAGGAGAATCACAAGGTCAGGACATGAAGACCAGTCTGGCCAATATGGTGAAACACTGTCTCTACTAATAATACAAAAATTAGGCAGGTGTGGTGGTGTGTGCCTGTAGTCCCAGCTACTCAGGAGGCTGAGGCAGGAGAATCGCTTGAACCCAGGAGGCAGAAGTTGCAGTGAGCCGAGATTATGCCACTGCACTCCAGCCTGGGCAATAGAGCAGGACTCTGTCTCTAAAAACCACAAAAAGTGGTAAAAATGTATAAATAGCTGAGAGGAGGTTACTGTAGATCTTTCAGTCATTACTAGAAAAATTTTACAATGATGATGATATTAGCAGTGGGAGGCAGAGTGTGACTATGAAAAATAAAACAGTGTGTTTGTGAATGGTTTCCAGACCTTAAAAACAGATCTAAAAAAAGGGGGAGAAAGGGAGGATCCTAACAACTCAAGCATACATCTGGATTAAATGCTGCATTGATGGTAAACTATTTTTGTCACAGACATGTTCTTGTTAGAAAGCTGAAAATTGTCAGTCTTAAATAATTGATGCTTTGAGCAAAGGCAGGTATCTAGAACCCTATTTCTCTTATTCCAGGGAAACTTAGTAAAGGATCTTAAACCTACATGTGGAAGAAAACAAACTGGATTAACCTACAAGTTGAGTAATTTTCAAACCGCAGCTTGGAAAGCTTGGAGGATATTTGGCAACTGATAGAAATTCGAAAATATTGTTTTTAACCTGTGTAAGGAAATGTAGCACTTAGACTCCTTGCTTGTTAAGATTTTTAACATCTTGCATTTTCCGTAAAAGCTATACCTCTCTGTGGGGGACTGAATTGTATTCAAATTTTTTATTTTGAAGTCCTAATCATCAGTGCCTCAGAATATGGAGGTACTTGGACGTAGGGCCTTTAAAGAAATGATTAAAATTAAATGAGGTCATGTACATGGGCCCTAATCCTATCTGACTGTTGCTGTCTCAAGAATAAAGAATTGAACACATAAAGAAACCAATGATGGCCAGGTGCAGCTCACACCAGTAATCCCAACACTGTGGGAGGCCGAGGTGGGCAGATCACTTGAGGCCAGGAGTTCGAGACTACTCAGTCTAACATGGTGAAATTCCATCTCTACTAAAGATACAAAACTTAGCCAGACATGGTGTGTGCCTGTAATCCCAGCTACTGGGGAGGCTGAGGCAGGAGAATCACTTGAACCCAGGAAGTGGAGGCTGCAGTGAGTGGAGATCGCACCATTGTGCTCCAGCCTGCACTCCAGGCTGCAGTGAGCCAAGATTGTGCCGCGGAACTCCAGCCTGGGTGACACAGCGAGACTCTGTCTCAGGAAAAAAAAAAAAAAGACACCAAGGATGAATGTGCACAGAGAAAGAGAGGGCAGGCATCTGCAAGCCATGGAGAGAAGCCTTGGAGAAACCAAACTTGCAGACAACTTGATCGCAAACTTCTGTGAGGACACACATTTCTGTTGTTTAAGGCACACAGTCTGTGGTATTATGTTATGGTAACCCCAAAATACCATCCCAGTGGAAAACAGTCTAATCTATTGCTGCTGAAGTAACTATACTACTTATCTGAGTGAGATCTTCTGGCTGAGTTGAATTCAGTAAGAAACTGAGATTAGACTGACAGACATTTGCACCTCAATTTCTTAGGACTTACACATTTGGGATAAAAGGAAACATGAGGCATTCTTCATTATCGTGTACATATGTGGTGCTTATTTGATTGCATCTGCAGAGCTATGTTGAATAACATGAGTAGTTATAATTTGAGGTAGACTCTACGATGGCAGTTTTTAAAATTCTGCCAGTTGTGGTTAAATAACATGATTAAGGCCTAATTAAGTGGCTTCTGTTGTAAGAGCAGAACTGTCTATATACCTGGGCCCAGGAGGTCACAAGGGAACCAATTATTTTGAAGGGAATGTTTTTAAGGGTGGAAGGACTTCCCTGAGATGCTTTCATTTCCTCCCCAAAGGAAGACATCCACAGCTCTGTGTTACCACAGACTTCATGCCTTAGGACAATGGGTTAATAATGTAACATTTTTTTAAAATAGGGAGTATTCAGAAGATAACATTCTACCTGTAATAATAAGCTTTCAATTTTGCCTATCCCCTTTTTAATGCCTCCTTTCCAAAAGAAGAAATTATTGCATACAGGTAATCACAGTTCCACGTCCTCCACCGGCACATGTTCACAGATGGTGGGCTCCTTCTCATATACTAGGCCTTTATTATTCCCTTAGACTACTGGAGATAACTAATAAAGGGTGTAATGCCTAGGGGGAAGTTGGCTGTTTCTTCTTTCAAGCTCTTCCCTTCCTTTTTCTCTCTTTTTCTTCTCACTTATTCTGTGTCTCTTGTCACACGGCTTGCTCTTTGTCTTGTTATACTTCCCTGTATCAGTAGCTAGGTAGCTATAGTTTGCTATGAAAAGATAGATCAAAGATACAAAAAGAGATACCTTCTTGCATTGTATTTGTGGTGCCATGAGAAGG
Source organism: Alouatta palliata (assembly GCA_004027835.1). NCBI lineage: Eukaryota > Metazoa > Chordata > Mammalia > Primates > Atelidae > Alouatta > Alouatta palliata. The sequence continues at coordinate 187,132 of PVKV010000837.1, read as the reverse complement.
ATGAAAGAAGTGAGTTTATCTGCTGATGACAGAATATAATCATGAAAAGAACTTGAAGTCTTGATAATGCTAATTGCAAGGTAATAAATCTTTTCGTTGTTTACCCCAGGTAAGTCAATATTTTCTATTTCTTGAAACTAAGTCTTCTCAACTGGTATGTCTAATCTACCATTAAGTCAGTTGTTCTTTCCCTCCATACAATGGACTGAATGTTTGTGTCCCTCAAAAATGCATATGTTGGCCGGGTGCAGTGGTTCACACCTGTAATCCCAGCACTTTGGGAGGCCAAGGTGGGAGGACTACTTGAGGTCAGGAGTTTGAGACAAGCCTGGCCAACATGGTGAAACACTGTCTCTTCTAAAAAGACAAAAATTATCTGGGTGTGGTGTCGTGTGCCTGTAATCCCAGCCACTCGAGAGGCTGAGGCAGGAGAATCGCTGGAACCCGGGAGGCGGAGGCTGCAGTGAGCCAGGATTGTGCCACTGCATTCTAGCCTGGGTGGCAGAGTGAGACTTAATCTCAAAATATAAATAAATAAAATAAATAAATAATCATATTTTGGAATCCTAATCTCAATCTGATGGTATTTAGAGGTGGGGCACTTGGGGGACAATTAGGTCATGAGCATAGAGCCCTCATATATGGAACTGGTGTTCTTATAAGCAGAGGCCGGAGACTTAGCTAATGATGTGGGAGGATAAGTAAGGTGCAGAGGTCATGATGACTTGTCCCCTTGCGTGAAGCCCTGTGGACTCCTTTCGCATCCCTTGCATCCTCATGCATCAGCACCTAACTTGCAAGATACGTGGTTCTACAGCAGACCAGGAAACCACTAGATGGTTACAAGTACCTGATAGCCAATAAGGCTCAGGAAAGAGAACAAAAGTCCCTTATTCATGTTGTAGTTTCCCTAATCTCCAGCCAGTCAGCACCAAAAGCCCAAGAGCTATTAGCTACAAATTCCTGTGACGGGGAGCTAGGGACTTTTTCAGGTTCCCACATGTACAGTTACATTCAAGGTTTAGCATAAAGTGATCTTGTCCTCATTTTTATAGTAAAAAACACACTCCTAGATGGAAATTTTATGTGCTAATGATACATATAGAGCATGTGGATGCTGAGTACATGCACCAACCACAGGTCTGCCTTTGCACACTTGGCCTCACCAGCATTTTATGAATATGTATGTACAGCTCCCATAAAGGGAATTCCCCTTAAGACACTAGGGACTTTCTCTCCCTTTGCGCTTCCCTCTCTGCTTCTCAAAGTATACTTTTGCTTTGCAAGAAACTTCTTTGCCTACTCTTCCTTTGAACCCATTCTCAAATTCCTTTGTGCAGCGAAGTTAAGAACCTGAATGAGCCCACCAAAAACAATGAAAAGTTGACAGCTTGCAACCCGGAAGAGGGTCCTCACCAGAACCTGACCATGCTGACACACTCATCTCAGACTTCCAGCCTCAAGAGGTATGAAAAATAAATTTCATATTTATAATTATACATATTAAATATAACATTATAGTATATATAGCTGGAATAATTATCTTCAGAGGAAGACTAATAATTGCCATTGGATGGCGGAATCAGTTTGTTTCTTAATCACACCCTTCCATATCATTAAATTTTCTATAGTAAACATGTATTATCATAAAAAAATAAGTGCATAATGTATACATGTGTAAATTTTAATAAACATGAATTATAAAGGCAAAATCCTGTCCTTTTTTGTTCAAGGTGTCAGTAGCAGTATTTCTACTTCCAGATCTGCCACTCGACGCTATAGCCCTTGTAAGTCAGTGAATCTCTTAGTTCACTCATGTGCAAAGTAGATATACTACTGCCCAGTTTTCATCTTAAATAGTTCTTATACAGATTCTGTGAACATCAGAAGGTTGGGAAGCTTAAAAGCATGCTAAAACTCTTCTTCAAATATTTTCTTCAATATTTGAAACATTTTGTATGTATTTTATAGCTTTTAAATGTTCAGTGCCTTGAACATCAGAATATAACTCACATATTATTGACAGCTCAGAGGAACATAAAGTATTTTTTACTATGAATTCTACCACAGAATAGTACGTGTGTGTGTGCATGTGTGTGTGTTTGTGTATGTGTGTGTGTGTGTGTGTGTGTGTGTGTATGTTTTAAATTAAAGAGTCCCTGTAGAAAATAAGCTTCCCTTTGGAACTCTCCTGTAATATAAATTCACATTTTTGCTCAAAGGAACAATAACAGGAACATTAAATGTGCAGTCTAGTTCCCTAAGGAAAAGGAAATCCACATTTGACAGCTTTTATCACAGCCTCTAATACACTATCTAGTTTGTCAAAAAGGATATATTTATCAGCACAATAAAAGAGTACCAGGAAATTGCATAAGAGTAACTAATTGTCTGCCTTTCCTTCCTTCTTGGAAATAAAAATGTTATTAAAGTTCATGAACACACATGAAGTCTTTTTGCCTTGTGTTTCTAAATTTGTTTGTTTGTTTGTTTTCATTGCTCCTACATTGTCAATATACAAAGAAACTGTTGTCTGAAGAGGAAGACACTCAACGTGGTTGAGTAGACTAATTTTCTAGCATTCCCAGGGTCCTGCATGATTCAACTGGTGAATAACTTCTCTCTTTCTCTTTTGAAGTTTTAATTATTAAATCAAAAGTTATCAGTTTGGATCCCGGGGATGAAGCCGACTTGATCCTGGTGGATAAGCTTTTTGATGTGCTGTTGGATTCTGTTTGCTGGTATTTTACTGAGGATTTTCACATCGATGTTCATCAGGGATATTGGCCTGAAATTTTGTTTTTTTTGTTGTGTCTCTGCCACGTTTTGGTGTCAGGATGATGCTGGCCTCATAAAATGAGTTAGGGAGGAGTATCTCTTTTTCTATTATTTGGAATAGTTTCAGAAGTATGGTACCAGCTCCTCTTTGTATCTATGGTAGAATTCGGCTATGAAACCATCTGGTCCTGGACTTTTTTTGTTGGTAGGCTATTAATTGCTGCCCCAATTTCATAACTTGTTATTGGTCTATTCAGGGATTTGAATTCTTCCTGGTTCAGTCTTGGGAGGGTATAAGTGTCTAGGAATGTATCAATTTCTTCTAGATTTTCTGGTTTATTTGCCTGGTAGTATTTATAATATTCTCTGAAGATATTTTGTATTTCTGTGGGATCAATGGTGATATCCCCTTTATCATTTTTTATTGCATCTATTTGATTATTCTCTCTTTTCTTCTTTATTAGTCTGGCTAGGCGTCTATCTATTTTGTTTACCTTTTCAACATATGCAAATCAATAAACATAAACCATCACATAAACAGAACCAAAGACAAAAACCACATGATCATCTCAATAGATGCAGAGAAGGCCTTCAATAAAACTCAACAGCCCTTCATGCTAAAAACTCTCAATAAACTAGGTATTGATGGAACGTACCTCAAAATAATAAAAGCTATTATGACAAGCCCACAGCCACTATCATACTGAATGGGCAAAAGCTGGAAGCATTCCGTCTGAAAACCGGCACAAGACAAGGATGCCCTCTCTCACCACTCCTATTCAATATAGTATTGGAAGTCCTGCCCAGAGCAATTGGCAACAGAAAGAATATTCAATTAGGAAAGGAGAAGGTCAAATTGTCTCTATTTGCAGATGACATGATTGTACATTTAGAAGACCCCATCGTCTCAGCCTAAAATCTCCTTAAGCTGATAAGCGTCTTCAGCAAAGTCTGAGAATACAAAATCAACGTGCAAAAATCACAAGCATTCCTATACACCCCAACAGACAGACAGCCAAAACATAAGTGAACTCCCATTCACAATTGCTACAAAGAGAATTAAATACCTGAGAATACAAATTACAAGGGATGTGAAGAGCCTCTTCAAGGAGAACTACAAACCACTGCTCAAGGAAATAAGAGGGGACACAAACAAATGGAAAAACATTCCATGCTCATGGTTAGGAATAATCGGTATCATGAAAATGACCATACTGCCCAAAGTAGTTTATAGATTCCATGCCATCCCCAACAAGCTACCATTAACTTTCTTCAGAGAATTGGAAAAAAATTGCTTTAAATTTCATATGGAACCAAAAAAAGGGCCCGCATAACCAAAACACTCCTAAGCAAAAAGAAGCTAAAGGCATCACGCTACGTGACTTCAAACTATACTATAAGGCTACCATAATCAAAACAGCATGGTACTGGTACCAAAAAAGAGATATAGTCCAATGGAACAGAACAAAGGCCTCAGAAATAACATCACATAGCTACAACCATCTGATCTTTGTCAAACCTGACAAAAACAAACAATGGGGAAAGGATTCCCTATTTAATAAATGGTGTTGGAAAAACTGGCTAGCTATATACAGAAAGCTGAAACAGGATCCTTTCCTTATACCTTATAAGAAAATTAACTCGAGATGGATTAAAGACTTAAAGTTAACACCAAAACCCATAAAAACCCTAGGAGAAAATCTAGGCAATACCATTAAGGACATAGGCATGAGCAAAGTCTTCATGGCTAAAACACCAAAAGCAATGGCAATAAAAGCCAAAATAGACAAATGGAATCTAATTAAACTAAGAGCTTCTGCAGAGCAAAAGAAACTATCATCAGAGTGAACAGGTAACCTACAAAATGGGAGAAAATTTTTACAATCTACCCATTTGACAAAGGGCTAATATCCAGAATTGACAAAGAACTTAAACAAATTTATAAGAAAAAAAAATCAAAAAATGAGCAAAGGATATGAACAGAAACTTCTCAAAAAGAGAGATTTTTCATATGTTTCTTATGCAGCCAACAAACATATGGAAAAAAAAGCTCATCATCACTGGTCACTAGAGAAATTCAAATCAAAACCACAGTGAGATACTATCTCACACCAGTTAGAATGGCAATTATCAAAAATTTAGGAGATAACAGATGCTGGAGAGGATGTGGAGAAATAGGAATGCTTTTACACTATTATGGGAGGGTAAATTAGTGCAATCATTGTGGGATATAGTATGATAATTCCTCAAGGATATAGAAACAGAAATATCAGTTGACCCAGCAATCCCATTACTGGGTATAAACTCAAAGGAGTAGAAATCATTCTATTATAAAGACACATATATATGTATGTTTACTGTGGCATGGTTCACAACAGCAAAGATTTGGAACAAACCCAAATGCCCATCAATGATAGAGTGGATAAAGAAAATGTGGCACATAGACACCATGGAATCCTATGCAGCCATAAAAAATGAGTTCATGTCCTTTGCAGGGATATGAATGATGCTGGAAACCATCATTCTCAGCAAACTGACACAAGCACAGAAAAGCGAACACTGCATGTTCTCACTCATAAGTGGGAGTTTAACAATGAGAATACATGGACACAGGGAAAGGACATCACACTCTGGGGCCTCTCAGAGTGTGAAGGACTAGAGGAGGGATAGCATTAGGAGAAATACTTAATAGAGATGACAGGGTGATGGATGCAGCAAACCACCATGTTATGTTTATACCTATGTAACAAACCTGCACGTTCTGCACATGTACCCCAGAACTTAAAGCATACTAATAATTAAAAAACTAAATTACATTAAATTTTTTAAAAATGCAGCCATATAAAAGGATGAGTTCATGTTGGGACATGGATGAAGCTGGAAACCATCATTTTCAGCAAACTGGCACAAGAATAGAAAACCAAACACTGCATGTTCTCACTCATAAGTGGGTGTTGAACAATGAAAACACATGGACAGAGGGAGGGAAGCATCACACACCGAGTCCTGTTGTGGGGTGGGAGGACTAGGGGAGGGATAGCAGAGTGGGGGGCAGGATTCGGGAGGGATAACATTAAGAGAAATACCTAAGGTAGATGACGGGGGGGATGGATGCAGACAACCACCATGACATGTGCATATCTATGTAACAATTCTGCTCGATCTGCATAGGTATCCCAGAAATTAAAGTTTAATTTAAAAAAAAAGAAAAAGAAAGGAGAATATTAACTAAATTTATGCAATAAAATCAACAAGTTTCAGGGATTCATGGTTCAGGCATCCCCTGGAAATGGGAATAAAGTTAGAAAAAAAAGTTATCAGCTTGGAAAACAGATTCTAGAGTCCTAAGACAAGAATATTGTTATTTACTGTAGAAACACTATATAATCTTCTTGTGAGGATTACTATAGTGTATTAATATGCTCAATTTTCCTGATTGAAAATGCTTCATTATTTCTTCTTTTTCTTCAGTCCTCCCTGGCCCTTAATTGATAACCAACCTGCTAAGTGGGCATAGAACTGGAAGAGGCTAGGAACTAGACAGACCCCAAGTGAAATCTCATTTTCTGAAAATTTCTCGTGCTCTTTCCTAACGTTCACATTGTTTTTTCCTGTGTCCCACTTTCCAGGGATTAGCTCTCTGAAATACGATGGTCAGATAATCTGATAAACTCAATTCTAATAGTCAATTGATGGTTATTAAAGAGTAAGGGTACTCTTTCCAGGGATTTGAGTTCATTTTAACCGTGTCTTTTGGATACAAAATTTTAGGCTAAAAGAGTCATTATTATGGGAATTTCAAATACCTCCTCACACTTGTAATGGAATGTGATTGAGAAATTGATTAATAAAATATGTGTGAGTAGGTAGTATTCTTCTCTCCTCCTTTTATATACAAGTATGACTTTCGGATTGGATATAAGCTAAACATTTCTCTCTAGGAATCTGTGATCTAATGTTGTTATAGTGAAAAAACTCCCTAGAGAACTGGAGACAATAACAATTGAATAGTCAACAGATCAAAGAGAGAATGCATTGCAAGGTATCAAAATATGGCTAATGACCAGATTAGAAAATGTTGTGTCAAGCACAATATTTACAGAGTTTAGATAAAGGGTGAAGTTCTCGGGTCTTGTTGTCTAAAATAGGAGATAATACAGATGCATGGATGAAAAGGAGACATTCAAGCAGGAATGATGTGATCCTTCCAAACATGTAGGGTGGCCTGGGCAGAGGCCCAAAGAAGACAGAGCAAAGTTAATTTTAAGATGTGGGTATGAGCTAAATGTACTGGAAGGAGACTAACAGGCGAAAAGAGAAAGAAAATTGGGAAAGAGCATTGGGAATAACCATGTTCAGGGAAACACTGAAAAAGAGACTTGCATGAATTGAATTGGGGGCACAGATTTGGTATTTGGTGACAAAGGTAGCAACAATTCTTACTGCCCCAAAACTTCCTAAGTGAACCAAGTTTGTGTTGGTGGCCTCAATCTTCCTTTCCGGTATTGTCTCAGTTCTCTGCTTCTCTTCTTTCTTCAAAAAAAAAGGTGATGTCTAGAAAGATGCTACTCAAATAATTCACCATAATGTCAAAATTTCTATTAAATGGGTTATCCTTCCAAAAATAATTTACATGTTATCATAAAATGAAAACTTAATCTCAATTTCTAATTATTAAATGCCAGTCATATATATTTAGATCAGCAAGAGCATGCTACATTGAGGTTGTACTACATACATGCCATACTACATACATCCCATGCATCTGACTTTCTTTGGGAACAGACTGAGCTCCCTGTAAGGTAGGATAATTTTCATGATGAACTAGGAGTTTTGCATGTTAGTTATGAAACCTGATTATAGTCCCTATATTCCGTAATGGAAAAGAACTTGTCATAGATACTGTAACAATAAAAACAAAAAGAAGTAATATCTCCTGGATGTTTTTTTTTTCTTCCTAGCCATTAATAGATTATGTTAAAAGTGCTAAATGTATATAGATTGATACACTGATATTCTCACCGTTGTCAAGAAGTTGAAAGGTGAGTTCCATAAACTTTCTGAGTTTTAGAGACCTATGCAGATTTTTCAGTATTTGTATTCTAGATTCTAATTCCTATTCTAACTTTTGCCCAGTGGAACAAATCTTAAATCTTCTTTTATGGGACCCTACTTGATACCTTTGCAAGTTTTTATTTATCTACAGCTACTGAGAGCTATAGAACTTGTTCAATTTGATTTTTTAAAGCATCCAGAAATCCCATTATTGCACAGATCCCCCTTCTCAGCACAGGGTTTTGCAGTCATTATTACTTTCTTTGAGTCTTCCACACATGGATTAAAACATAAAAATAAAAAATAACTTATTCCCGTTTGGTAGGTTTGAGAATACCTGAGTCTGACTATGCAAAGATTAGTCCTAGAAAAAGTAGAGAGTTTTTTTTTTTTTTCTGGGCCACACCCTTTTGCAAAAATCAACCATGAAAGAAAAATAGCTATGGGAAGAATGCATCATATTCCCAGAAGAAAATGGAATAATTTAGCCTACAGAAGAGGAAGCATGCCAGGGACAGGTCATTTCTTCTGTGATCAGGAATAATTTCAAATGGGTGAAAAAATAGGACTCAATGGGAAAACTACTAAATGATAAATGTTAGTTTATTGTAAAGGGTATCTGTTTAAAGTGATTGTCCCAGTCATTGTAGATGGCACAAATTTCCCCAGAATGAAGAAAGCTCCCTGTCACTGGAAAAGTTTATATTTTCACACATGCTTCAAGAATTAGGTGGGGATAGTAAAAGATTACTAGGTCCCTTTCAACCTACAAATTTTGTCTATAATGGTTTTTCTAATTTACCTTCTCCATGCATTTCATTTTTCTTTTTTATTTAATGTTTATTTTCCTCTCAATCCTTTTGTTCTTCATGTTATTGTAATGTAATCTGGAAATACATATTCAGGATAAGGAATCAGTGACCCAAATTGTTACCTTTCTCAGGAATACTTGCTATTCAAAAGAATATAGGAGGAAGAAAACAATGCTTGAATAAAATAAATAAATTTCTAACCATAAGAATTAAGTATTAGTATCAACACAGTTGAGAGAAAGCTTTAAGCAAAACGTGCTTCTCAGTGTCCCCTCGACAGAAAACATAGTTGTGTTTATTTCCTTGATACAAATATGAAATTAGACCCTACACAATTTGGATGTGTTTTTCGTAAAGTAGCAAAATTTATTCTTTTAAAAAACATTTTTAAAAGCTTCATTTTGTTATCAAATAAATCATTTCTAGTTCAATTAAATTAAATTAAATTAAATGGGATTGTCAGCACAATAATCAGCAAGTTCAGTGCAATATGATAAGGCAGAAAAGGACACAAATAGAAGCTGAGATAATCTAGGTCCCAATTCTGGCTTTCACAATGCCTTAGGCAAATCACTTAACTTCTTTGGGAGGCTGTTATCCAACCTGTGCAATGAGGGAGTTGAAATAAATAACCACTAAGATCCTTTGCAGCTCCAAAGAATACCCTAGGCCAGAAGTTAAGAAAGCTCCTTTGACAAGCACACAGATGCCTAAACAGCTGGCAAAATTTGGGACTTTGCCTCCTGGGCCATTACGTAGCATCTTTCCATCCATCCCAGCCATAAAGAATTTTCTGCTTCCATAAACTAAAAAGAGAATTACTGAGAGAACATCAAGATACCTGATGACAAAGCCTTCTGGGCATAACTGTTCCCAGTTATAGGGTTTACGCAAACACAGATATGACAAAAAAATGTATTGGCCACTTTAGGACACATTGCTAAAGAGATCACAAAAAGCATATCAGCACAACAAAATTCTCTAAATTCCTTAGCTTAAATGGTTTCAGTGAAATTCTTATGCTTTATATAGCTAATTGCTAGAAGTCTAACCAAAACCAAGATTACAGTAGCTCAATGCATAAAACTTATTTTGGTTTTGGCTTTTTTGGCTCCTATATTACATAAAAGGTTTTAAAGGCTGATAAGTGCCTACCCACCTCCATTTACATCTGGCCTAAAATGTTTTCTAGGTGATATGTATTTTGGCTCTAAGTCTTCTGGCTACAGAGGTCCCACTGAGGAACAGATGGACAAATGGAAGGCAGCCACACCTCCTCGGCAACAATATAGTACAAAATAAAAGTTTTACCATCAAGACTGCCTCTGGTAAATGTCAGCGAAAAGGAGGAAATGAGAAATAAAACTAAAATTCTAAGCCTGACAATCAACTAGATGGAAATCTTAAAACTGAGTTCCTGATCATGATGGGAGGTCAGACATGCCACATTATAACCCTGCCTTCCCTAAGCTCCAGCAGGCTTTCTTCCTTAAAGAAAGGGTTAAATGGAATCCAGCCATTTATAAAGACTCCACCATTGATATCAACCAACCACCTGACTGTCGCTCTTCCCTTTTGTGGTTTTCACACAACAGTCAACCAGCATTCATTCCTAATAAGAGACCACTGATCATGAAGTAGCTCTGGCTAGTCTATGGAGGAGACACAGTGAGATCTCCTCACTGTGTCTCCTTTGGTTCATGTTTTGTAGTCAGAGGGCTGAAAACTCTGCCCTCACATCACGCTGGTGCCACCATTTTTTGAACATGGGACCCATGAAGAGGCATTTAGTTCAATTGGACATGCACATGATTCTTCTTTAATAAATACACATAACTCCTCCTCCCAAAAAATAAAAAGAAAAGAAAAATCCTTCTGTTCTGAACTGTTCGCTAGTTGTTGCCTCTAACAGAATTTTATCTTGCACTATGGAAAATATACTCAATGAGAACCAGGTCAAATAAACTTATATTTTTGTAAATGAAATTCATTTCTGAGGCATAATCATAGAAATGTGGACAGCAATGATTTCCACTTACATTCTCACAAATAAAGATTTCAGCTCCTGTATTTTATCTGTTTCTTGAAACTATCTTAAGTTAATTGGCTTTACAATGGGCCCCAATCACCAGGCTCCCTGGCCAGGGTTCTGACTCTACTGAATCCTCTGAGAGCATGGTATCTGTTCACATAGAGCCACGTCTTTAACTTTTTGACTTATCTTTAATGTTTCGATCCCTGCTTTGGCAGCATACTTCTTATTTGATTTTACTGAAATTCTTAAAATAAGATGGCAATGCATTGACAACGCTAGTATACCCTATATATTTATGTTTTAATCCCAAACTCATTTGTGAAGCATTTGTTGCATGAAACAAAACAAATTATAGGCAACAACTAGAAAAGAAGAGTATGCTGAACCAATATGCCAAGAGCAGTGTGGTTAAAACGGTTAAAGGTTCTATTCTCTCTTCCCTGTATATTTATTACGCAGTGGTAAGATAATAAGGTAAAGAAAAGTGAGCATAAATATTACCTTGATGAAAATCTCTCAAGTCAAAATATTAGAGCAGAGGTTGGCAGACATTTATTTAAAGAGCCAAATAGTAAATATTTTACAGGCCACGTGGTCTTGGCCAAGCCAAATAGTAAATATTTTACAGGCCACGTGGTCTTGGCCACAACTATTCAACTTTTCCAATGTTGCATGTTAGACAATACATCAGTGTGGATATGTTCTAATAAAACTTTATTTACAAAAACAGTCAGCAGGTGATACTTGAGGGTTCGGCTATAGTTTTCCCACACCTGTATTAGAGTATGCTTTATTAGGTGTATGTTATAGTAAAGTATAGTATGTTGGGTAAAGTTATAGTGGAACAGTATTTGAGTCACAGAACCAGGTATATAGAATAAAGATTGATTTATCAAAACCAGTTTGCCTAACACTAAAATTTGCAAGTCCATTGCTTGCAAACCATTCCTATATCCAGAAATTAAGTGATGCCTATAGTAAATTAATTAAGTCATGAAACCTAATGAAAAAATGCTTGTGGCTTCAAAAGAAATATATTTTAATATCAACATAGTCAAAGGACATGTAGAAAAACTTCATCAACTTCATAAACATATGTGACACTGAATTCAAGAATGCTGTCTAATATAAGATCACCTTCCTTTATACTTCTCCAATGTACAGTATACAATGTTAAAGAGCAGACATACATCTTAGGTACCCCAGAAAGTAACACCTGCATTCTAGTAATTTATATTTCAAAACATAGATAACGCTTGTAAACTGTTAGCCTATGAGAATGTAATAGCTATTTTCTAAACAAAAGATGGGCTGATTCCAAGGTGAAAGAGACGAGTTTGGTGGAAGAAGAGATGAGGCTGAACTGAATAGCAAGATTATAGGAGGAGAGAACAGAGAATACAGTTCTGTTCCAAGGGAATTTATATATTATGGGTTTATTATGTTGCTTTTTTATTTTTAAGCAGATATAAATTCTCCTGGTGACATACTTCTGGTGTCTAAGAATTGGAGGTTTTTGGCTTTGTATCTGACCATGACTCACCTTCTCAGGATCTCAATATTTTTTGCTTCTAGTGAAAACATTATTTTCTCAAAATCTAACTCACTGTCACAACCTTGGAAAGAAGGTTGTTTGAGGGTAAATATTTCTAATATCAATATTTTGTATTGATAATGATAAGACTGAAATAACTGATAATCAAAATAGCAATGTTTCCTATTCAGTATAGTCCTAAAGGCAATTTTTGGTCTTTAGGATTAAAATTTCTACTATTGAATGTTTTTGCAACCCTTTTCTCCCCTTATGGCATTTACTAATAGAGAATTGAATCACTGATGATTGCTATATGCCATGATAATTACTGTGCCACTCCAGTTTCTCAAAAGGACTTGGTTATTCCACTCCATCATTTAAGGCTGTACTTCGTAAAGTGCCATCAACATTAACCTAAGGGAAGATATATACAGTTGATTGTTTGGGTACAGCTGCATAAAAACAAGTCATAGATTATTAGACTGAAATGCTACTTCATTCTATTGGCCCCAAATTGAGGAAAATTTGAGCAAATGCTTAACTTTTCTGCATATTTTTCTATAAAATAATGGAAAAATTAATAACCTTGCCTACCTGATGGAGTCAAAATAATATATATGTTCTTTAAATTATTTAAAATGTACAAGTTACACATATATATTTTATAATGATCTTTGCTAACTTTGTCAAAAAATTAAATATTATAAAAATATGTAAAATAAAAACAAAATATATGATAAAAATAAAAATTATATTTTCTATTTGTCTTAGCTTATGTTTTCAAAACAAGCAGAGATTGAGACAAGTGGTTGAATTTACTTGGGGAAAAAATTCATAGAAAGAGAAGGGAAAGTCAAGGCAAGAAGACACATTTAGACTGTTTACCAGTAACAGCAATTGGTGCTTAATTCTATTGAAACCTTAGAGCTCAGTTCTAGCTTCAGAATGGTTTATCTGTGAGTTCAAAGAAGAGAATGTGGCCAGGCATTGTGGTTCACACCTGTAATCCCAGTACTTTGGGAGGCCAAGGCAGTTGGTTCACCTGAGGTCAGCAGTCGAAGACCAGCCTTGCCAACATGCTGAAACCCTGTATCTACTCAATATACAAAAATTAGCCGTGCATGGTGGTGTGTGCCTATAATCCCAGCTACTTGAGCGGCTGAAGCAGGAGAATCACTTGAACCTGGGAGGCGGAGGTTGCAGTGAGCCAAGATCAGGTCACTGCACACCAGCTTGGGCAACGAGAGTGAAATGCCATCTCAATAGATAGATAGATAGATAAATAAATAAATAAATAAATAAATAAGAGAATGTTTATCTTTTGGCTACTGCTTTTGATTGGTCTAGGCTTTTCCAAGAAGCTACATTACCTCCTTAACACACTTATGTTGTACATGCATGAGTGACCAGATTACTTCAGACTCCCATAATGAGTATCAGAGAAGTACCAGGAAGGAAGAGCCTGATACTGAAGTAAGGTGTTTCTCAATTCCACATTCATGAAGCTAGCTGCTGCAAAGTGGCTAACAGATAAAAATGAGCTAAGAGAACATAAGTCAGAACATAAAAGGCACTTGGTATACCATTTGAAAGTAAACTAAATACTATTATTCTACTTTTGATATTATTGAGTAACTTGTTAAATTTAATCCTTTCCAAATACTTAACATTGTATTTTCTTCTTCCTTCTTAAGACTTTGTTCAAAACATTGAATGAAGATTTTTAAATTCTAGTGTACATAGCTAGAGGAGGAAAAATGCTCTTCTATGAATTTTACGAAAAAGTAGAAAACAAATGATATATTCTTGTCAGATAATTTTGAAACAGTGAAATATATAAAAATATAAACATTAAAATAAAATGTTGGTTTTTTGAACATCAAAGGTCAACACTAAAATAAGTATAGCAAATGTATTTCTACAGTTTTAAAAAAGTAATGACAAAGCTTCTACGTAAGACAATAATTATTCATTGTAGTATACAAAAATAACTAAATAACTTCTAAAATCAATTAAATTTTAATAACAGATAACTTTCTGGCTATGAGAGTGTAAGTGTGAAATTTGTTGGTGAGGAAAGTGGAAAAGTCTTCTTTATCTGGAGATACTGAAGCAGTCCTATATACAATAGAGGAACAGGTTGAAAAAGTGATTTTAAATCTGCTGGTCATTTTTTATTTTATCTTCATTCTCTGCTTTTTGGTCTATATTGTAGGGGACTCTGTGCTGCAAGGTAACATTTTCAGGCTTCCTTAACAACTGGCTTCTGAATAGATCCAACCACTAGGTGACACAAGGGATTAGAGGGAGTGGGAAAGGAATATCAAAGGAAATTTCTTTCTCTGTGGTTCTTCCCTTCGTGATTTTAGTTCCTTCCAGGTGATTCCAATTCTGGGCTCTGTTTCTCACTGTTTCTCTACCACCCAAGGAAAGAAACTGGCTTCCTGCCACTGCTAATTCCTAGGTGACCTCACCTTCCTCGTGCTTGGCTTTCGGTTTTCCCAACATCTTGTAAACTAATCCCCGTTATTAGCTCTTCTCTATTGTTCTAACTGGCATACATTCGTCTGTTTTTCTTACTCAACCTGACTGATATAGTACTTCAACCTTGCAATAACAGTTTATGTCACATTCTTCTTAATGATGCCTCATTTAGTCAGTGAATTTCAGGTAAATTTCAGTGTGAGGCTGCAGGAGGTAATATGCTCCTAGAGATTATAGCAGACTGTGTGTTTTGGGAGGTGGAATATGCATGTATATTTTTAAAAAGAATTATCAAGTGATTTTGATACCCCTAATTGGCACATGCCCTTTAATCCTGTGGGTGACATTCTTCAAATTAGATGATATTTTAGGTCTCTTCAAGATGTTCTATTCTACAGTCATAATGTTTTCTTCCTACATGAGCATCCTTTAATTCTGACAACTAAACATGTTTCTAATTCTTCCCCAAGAAGAAAAAAAAATAAACAAAAAATCCACATATACAGAAATGTGGTATATCTCTAGGATAGGAAGATTTGAATTATCTAGCACTATTCAGAGGCTTGCAGTTGAGGTGATAAAATCCACCTGCTGACCTAAATGAAGAATCGATGTAGGCCTTCAGACGTAGGCCGACAGGAAGACAAGCAGCATGAGTATGCTGACAGTGAATTTTAGCACTGAGGAGAAACGTAGGGTCTGGCTCAGGGCTAGCACAGAGGGGGAAATCTGTCTTGAGCTAGCACTTCATTTACAGTTCAAATAAAACAAGTGCTCCCTACAGAGTGAGGCATGGTTTCCACAATCCCAAAATGTCTAGGGGTTAAAAAGGTAGAAACTATCTGAATATTTGTTCTGAACACCAGATACAATAATAAACAAAGTATTGGAAAAAATGGGGGTTATGATGGCAATTACTTTTCTTACCAAATAGAAATTAGAAAAGAGCAAAAAGGAAATGAGGCTCTGGAGTCCTAGTGTCTGCATTTGATTCCAAATTCCAGCATTTCCTAGTTGTGTGATCTTGGGCAACTTAACCTCTTTAGCCTCAGTTTGCACATCTATAAAACTGAATAATAATAATGATAGTTCCTTTATACTGTTCTGAGAAAATTGAAGGAAATAATCTATATAAATTGTCATGTAGTATATGCTCAAGGAGAATTAATTGGTTGCATTATTTTTAGCATTTTGATTTTTTTTTTCAGAATCTCTCTAAAAATAACAGAAAAGAAAGGCTACTAAGAGGAATGTGTTGCCTTTTTGTACCAAATGATTTGCTCTCTTGATAGTGATGGCATCTGTGTGAGCAGTTAACCCAATCTGAAAATGATAGGGTCAGTTTTTCATCAAATAAAATATTTCTGCTAGGTGAAGCAGTGGCTAATCTTCTGGAAGAACACAATCTTGTTTTTTTTGGTCATGAATTTTGTTCTTTACTTCTCGAGCTTCCATTTCCCCCTTTGCAGGCAATTGTCCCCAATTTTGGAACAGGTAGGGAATCCACTTCTTCCATGTTTCCAAGTTATGGGGTTTGGACATGGTTCTAGTTTTTGCTTCAGGAGCTCATGAGACCCACACTTACGCCAATCAATACGCATTTTCGCCTGAATGCAATTGTTAAATTAATATGACTTTCTTCATTCTCCTGTTAATGGACATTTAGGTTGTTTCCAACTTTTTATAATGTATTCTAGTATTTCTTCTCCCACTAGCTTATTGTGAGAAATTCTGCAAGCCAAGTCTTCTTAGCCTTCATTTTATCAGCTATCAAGTATGACATGTGGATTAAACGTTCTCCAAATTTTTATTCTGTGCTAAAATCCTATGCTCTTATTCTCTACATATTGATATATCACATTAAATAGGCAGCCACTATCAATGCTTTCCTGTTGGGCTTTCTCATCTTCTTGGCCTCTATGAGTCACCTAAGATCAGGGTGCTCAGGGAATGCTGTGCAATGCACTGTTTGACTTCCCCAGGCTCCAATATGCTCATATTGTGGTCCATTTTTTCTAGCCACATGTCTTCCTATCGTCCTCATATGCCACTATAGCAACATCTGTGCTGTCTGCTGCAGACTTCATCTTAGGGAAATATTCACCACTATAGGAAGACAGGCTTTATCTTACAGAGTTCTTTGGTTGTTTGGGAAAACAAACATATTCTTCCAGACGGGTTGTTAGCAGAGTATTTCAGAATTGATTCTATGTTGGCCATTTTCCAGGAATCCCTGCAAAGAAGCTGCAAAGGAACAGGCACAGAAAAATCTGACCCCATAACCTACCTATGCTCTTTCTTAGTATGGACACACATGTTCATTCTCTTCCATTAACCATTTGTTTTAGCAAGGCTGCCTCATCTGATACCAAAAGTATATTTGAGATAGAGAGACAGAGGACTCAAAAGAAACACAAGCTGCCTTGTCAGTTAAAATTCCTCTATCACCGAAAAAACATTACTGTATTTACTACTACTGGCAAGAATTTGATGCAGATTTTTCTTTTCAATAAAGCAGTTTAGTTTTTCAAACCATAAGAAATGTGAAAGTTCACTTTAATAACATGGACAATCTTGACTAGAGTAAAATGTTATCATAAATAAATACTCAAAGTCCCCAATCAACTACTGTTAGTTATTAAAACAGAAAGTTATTAAAAATAGTTTTCAAGGCCGGGCGCGGTGGCTCACGCCTGTAATCCCAGCACTTTGGGAGGCCGAGGCGGGTGGATCACGAGGTCAAGAGATCGAGACCATCCTGGTCAACATGGTGAAACCCCGTCTCTACTAAAAATACAAAAATTAGCTGGGCATGGTGGCACGTGCCTGTAGTCTCAGCTACTCGGGAGGCTGAGGCAGGAGAATTG
>PVKV010000837.1:153998-169467 GCA_004027835.1 Alouatta palliata | reverse complement strand
TGGAAGGCGGAGGTTGTGGTGAGCCGAGATCGCGCCATTGCACTCCAGCCGGGGTAACAAGAGCAAAACTCCGTCTCAAAAAAAAAAAAAGAAAAAAAAAAATAGTTTTCAAGCTATAGTTACTCAAAACAACTGTTAAGAAGTGGAAGTTATGCCATTCTGAATATCAGAATTCTGGTTCCCTTTCTGCCATAAATGGTGATGGGTAGGTTTAAGTTTAAGCTTTGACACAATGAAGCATGATGGTTTCCTGCTCCTTGTGATATGATTCTGTCATGAGATTATTCCCTCTCTTCTTTTCTGCTATATCGAATGAGTGATAACTTATGTAAAGAAGGAGGTCAGATTAGCCAGACGTACTTACAGCATGCTGATAATGGCAGTGGAAAAATGGTTCCTTAACTTTCAGTTGGAAATAAATAAAGTTATAAGATCTTATAGTATCAAGTGATCTTAAAGTTCTAGAACTGAAAACCTTCTTAGATACATCAGACTAAGAGTTAAATAGAGTGTTTTGATCCAATATGAAGATAAAACCACACTTAGGTGACAATTATACATAGTAATGAGAATTTTATCAAATTTTACATTAAAGGCTTTTTTTTAACAATATTTTAAGTGCATTTCATATGTAAATATGTGTTAGGAAGTAGTAGACAATAGTAGACTTTCTAAAACTGTTGCATATCAAAATAATAAAGAAAAACAGTTGATTAATAGTTCCTATTTTGATTTTAGGTAAGGATACTTTACACTGAAACCTGCTGATTTAAACCTCTGAATGAAGATATCTAATAGTTTATCAGGTTTAATTTTCTTTTTCCTCCCTTCCTTCTTTACATTTTTTCCTTTCCTTTTTATTTCTCCTTCCTTCTTTCTTTCTATGATAATCAATCATCTTTAAAGTAAATCCATAATTCTGAACATTTAAAGTTAGAATCGTATTGTTACCATATGTGAAAAGCAATTACCCATATAATGTAGTCAAATTAATTGTCTGGTGGTTCTAATGTGCTTGGCAACGTTGTTGAGGGGGTGACTTGATCATTAATAAAAAGAAATGTAGAACATATTAAGAAAGTGAAACTTTGAGCAATAACAATAATTAAAACAAAGAGAATGCTATTAAATATCAGATATAAGTAGTTTTGAAAACATCATCTTATTTACACAAACTTCTCAGATAGGTATAATTCAATCCAAATTGCAAATGAGAAATTTTTGGGGATCACTAACTGCCTACCTGTTGGTTTTCCAGATGCAGAGACCCATATTAGAGTAACCCACTGGGCACTAACAACCTTACTCCTGGGGAAGTAATGTATTTTGTTCATAAGTCATGGAGAAAGAATTGGTTGTGCCCGTTTAAGCTTCTTTCTCCCAACTTTCTTATGGGATCTGATTGTCTGCAGACAAGTGGATTCTCATCAGTAATTTTGGTGATGGAGACATTTTGCTTAAAGGCATCATTCTCAAGGTTGCAGACTTGCAGCTGCAGATTTTCTTATGACCAGGCCAGTCTGTCTAGTCCAGCCATAACAGGTGGTGGTTGGGGGTGAGGAATCACAACCACTGTCTGCTTGTACCTTAGTTATGTCTTACAAAACCTTTATTAGTAACGAAGGGCTTTTTTGATCTCCATAGGCATGACACCTACGTCTAACTTATATTCACGTAGAACAATGAAAGATGAGATTTACTGACATTCTTGTCCCTCAAATTCTAAAAATTGGGTCTCAAAGAAAGGATTGTTCTAGGTCATATAACAGTAAATGGCAGAACAATTACAGGAGTGGAGACTATAACATGTTTTATAGAGATTCTAGGAACAGAAAGATTGACCTGGGCCACGTTCAGTGGTTATTAAGTGGTGACCAACAATGTCCAAGTGTCATGTTGATGTCTCAGTGTCTCCTGGGAGTAAGGAAAAGGCTGAAGGGAGGAGGTGGAACAGTGAGTGCATTTATCCATTATATACATTACATATGGAAACCTCATTCATTACATATATTATTTATTTTGAAATCAAGAAACTTGCCATTTTACAAACGACTTTTTAGAAGTCCTCTGGACTGGAACAATTAATTGAAGATTGTTGGAAGAAGGAAGATTTGGTGGCCCTCAAATGCTCCTTGTTTTTCAGGATTTATTTATATTTTATATGTGCTATTAAGAGTTGCTTAAATTTGTGTTCAGGGAAGCCCTGCAAACATCAGGATTCACTTAGACAGTATTTCCATGTTCAAAAAGTAACGATCCAGAGGAAGTACAGGTATAAGAATGAATTCCTCTTACATCTTTAAGCATTTTTTAAAATTCAGCAAGAGGTGATTATAGATATGGAAGAATCAGAGACCTGATATTGCTGCACCAAAGGAACTCTGGCCTCTCTGTTTCTTATCTTTTTAAGGTTCATTATGTTTTCATGTATGATTTCTTAATTTTAAATATATGCTTGCAACTTTCTCACAATTATATTAACTAAAGAGTATATAATTGACATTCTCCATCTTACGCTTTGCACTATGGATATGTGAAC
Source organism: Alouatta palliata (assembly GCA_004027835.1). Classification (NCBI taxonomy): domain Eukaryota; kingdom Metazoa; phylum Chordata; class Mammalia; order Primates; family Atelidae; genus Alouatta; species Alouatta palliata. Next base: position 166,928 of record PVKV010000837.1, on the reverse strand, counting down.
ATCAGTTAAATGATGTTCTAAGATACAAATTTTGTTACATACCCAAAATCTTTGCTCTTAATGGAGTTCTGCTGCCTTCTGTATATCATCTCCCCAGTACTGCATTCTACCCACATCTGCTCATGTCTACTCACAGCTTCCGTCAGCCACCCTAGAGAATGTTCACAACTTGGGAAAGTCTATGATTAGAAGGGCTGAAAGTGAGAAGCTCCAAAAATGCCTGAAAAGTTTCCTTTTTCTCATGCCTGATTTCTAGAGTTGATGTGATATCTTTATTTCTTTGTGATGATCGGCACTCTAAGGTAACTTCTAAACATCTATGTTAAAAGGTAGGATGAAAAAGACTACTAAGTTATTAGAACAGATTTGGCATTTTGAATGGATCAATTCTTTAGCAAAATAAAACTATAGTATGGGCCAAGCATGGTGGCTCACACCTCTAATCCCAGCACTTTGGGTGGCCGAGGTGGGTGGATCGCCTGAAGCCGGGAGTTCAAGACCAGCCTGGGCAACATGGAGAAACCCTGTCTCTACTAAAAATATAAAAATTAGCCAGGTATGGTGGAAGGCACCTGTAATCCCAGCTACTTGGGAGGGGGAGGAAAGAGAATTGCTTGAACCCAGGAGGTGGAGGTTGCAGTGAGTTGAGATCACACCATTGCACTCCAGACTGAGCAATAGATTGAGACTTTGTCTTAAAAACAAAACAAAACAAAACAAACAAACAAACAAAAAACTACAGTATGTTGAAGAAATATGATTAAAATAGACAAAGAAAGGTTATCTTTATATCCGCATCTATGCACTGAGAGTGGTCATTGTCTACCTATTCCAGTCTAACCAATCTATACTGCCTTTAGCCCACACTTTTCTCTGATATGTGTTCTACCAAAAAGAGAGAGAGAGAGGTCATCTCTTATTTATACACAAAATCTCAAATGTAATATCTATACTGAGAATGAAAGGGACACTTTCTGTCTCCTTTCAAATCTATATCTCTTTTTGATCTAAGAATTTACATTGCTATCACTGCAGAGCTAAGGAAATAAAATGTAAGACTGAATCAGGAAGGCTTCCCCCACCACTTGGCCTATGAGTTGAAAGGAGACCAGAAGACAGAGATAATAAGAGAGGATTTAATGGAAAGGAACATCTTGATTGTCCTCTTGCCTTTTTCTCCCTTCTACAGTTCTCGTTTTAAACACTATAGTTTATCCCTGAATTTCAGGGGTTTTGGTAGAAGAAAAAGGATAAACACTTGTAGCAGAGCAAGAAAACAGGAATTAATAGCTTTGTAATATGTAAAGATTGGAGAAGGCAACAGATAGTATCCCTTGCTATATTTAACACTTTATTTTATAGTTTAAATTCTTTGAAAATTAGAGCCATAATTAATATATAATTTGTAATTAATATCTTAATGATATAGTGCAAAGAGGGGGAAGGAAAAGGCCTCTTCCCTGCAAATGCACAACAATATGATACCAGACTTGATTTTTTTAAAAAAACGGAATATGCTTAAGTATCTTTTGTTTAATTCTGAGAATGAAATTAGAAAGTAAAGTTCTTATCAGAGAAAAGAAAGAGCTATGAAGCCTGGGAGAATCTTGCCATTATCCCAAGCAAATTAAGGCAGAAAGAAGAAACACAATACCACATGTTCTCACTTACAAGTGGGAGCCAAACACTGAGTACACATGAACACAGAAAAGAGGAACAATAGACACTGGGTCTTACTTGAGGGCAGAGGGTGGGAGAAGAGTGAAGACTGAAAAATTACCTGTGAGGTACTATGCCCACTACCTGGGTAACAAAATCACTTGTATACAAAACCCCAGTGACATGCAATTTACTCATGTAACAAACCTACACAGGTACCTCCTGAACCCAAAATAAAAGTTGGAAGGAAAAAACGAATCTTACAGAACAGATGAAGAAGAATACCATGACTACAGATAAAAGGTCTAAAGTAAGATACTAGGATGGATGACTAAAAGTAATTTTAAGCTCAATAAAATAACAAGTGTCTTAAGAAAACATAAATTGTCAAGAAGCAATCATAAACCTGAATAAATCATTGTAGAAAAAGTCTTAAAGGTTATTAATTTTCTGAAGTAGAGGAGACAGGTTTAGATTGTTTTATAGGCAAATTGATTCATTTGTTTATTCAAGGAGTATTAATTGAATTCCTAATAGATGTCAGGCATCACTCTCAAGAACTTTTAAGGAAAGGCAGTTCTCATACTTTACAAATTATAAACATTGTTGCAGAGAACCACCTCTTGTTTGTTAAAAGTATTTGCTTCCGGCCAGGCGCGGTGGCTCACGCCTGTAATCCCAGCGCTTTGGGAGGCCGAGGCGAGCGGATCACGAGGTCAAGAGATCGAGACCATCCTGGTCAACATGGTGAAACCCCGTCTCTACTAAAAATACAAAAAAAATTAGCTGGGCGTCGTGGCGCGCGCCTGTAGTCCCAGCTACTTGGGAGGCTGAGGCAGGAGAATTGCTTGAACCCGGGCGGCGGAGGTTGCAGTGAGCCGAGGTCGCGCCACTGCACTCCAGCCTGGCGCCTGGTGACGGAGTGAGACTCTGTCTCAAAAAAAAAAAAAGTATTTGCTTCCTCCAAGTAACATCAGTTACATCTCATGTCCTTTTCAATACAGGCATACACCAAATCACTTGTTTCACTCTTACCAAACTCAGGTCTAGTGGATTATTTGCAAAAATGTTTCTAGCAATCTTATCCATCCTCCTTTGTACTCTCCTTTGCATTATGACTATCTCAGTTTTTGAACTTAGGCTGGTCTGTGATTTGCTTTGTCTGACAGAATATGATGAAGTGATGTTTAATGGCTTTCTTCCTCAGCATTTAACCGGTCTTGCAGCTACTGCTCTCCACTCCACACTGCTACCACCACTGAAGAACCCTACAGTAGGAGACCCTTGGCCCCAGATAAGTAAGACCAATTCAGATCATGGAGCCCCAGGATTTGAACCACAGGATAACTGCAGCCACAGGTGTAAGCCCAATCACCACTACTTAGGACATAGACAACCCATCTTACCTGAGATGGGACTACATTGCTGACCCACAGAGTCACAATCAAATGAATGTTTGCCACCTTAAGTTACTAAATTTGGGGGCGGTTTGACATAGCAAGACGTAGTTGAGAGAAAATTTGGATTTTGAAATGGGGTGCTGCCTTAACAAAATCTGAAATTTGTGGCATTGACCTTGGGATCAGGTAGTAGGCAAATACAGGAAGAGTGACATGAAGGTTTCTCTAGGAAGTCTGAAGAAGTGCAGTGTCTGTGGAATAATGATCAAAACTGCTTCCTGGAGTAACTTGGAAGTTTTATTTTGCGGTCAGTAGGTCAATCATATGCTTGGGGCATTCATGTATTCTTGGTAATATTAAGCTTACTATAGTATTGGAATGGCTTTTGGCACTTGCACGTATATTGCCCCAATGAGAGATTTCTTTAATTCAAAGATACGTTTCTTCCTTGTGAGAGTTTGTAGTTACATTGAAAAGTTTGGATGAAAGACAATTTTATTCTATTTCAATGTTGTATCCTAATTTTAAACCCTTTTGCATTCATTCTCGTTTGATTATTCACGCACACACAAAAAAACAAGAGTATGCAGTGAGAAGGACAAGTCTTATAACCACATGTTGTCAATGAAGACGCTGACACACCAAGGGTGTTAAGGATTTGACCAAGATCAGATAGCACAGCAGATTCAAAGATAATGCCAGCTCCTGATCTTCTTTTCTGGTGCTGTTTATATAAGGATACTTTAACACTGTAAGAAATGCCTATCAATTCTTGTATCACTTTAAAGATGCATTCTTACTGTCTCCAGGCATTCTCTACTTTTGTATTTCTATTTGCCTCATGTATTTTAGGTTATTAACTCCTAAAGGATAGGGCATATATTTTGAAAATTCTTTTCTCAGACATTAGGAACCTTAATAAATTACTTTTGATGGTTACTTTCCACAATGCAAGACTTTTAAAATCCCAAGCTCCTGTTTTCTTCTAGTAAAAAGAATAAAGTTTATATCCCATTACACCATTTCTCTTACATGCCAGAAGTCTAGTGAGGTAAATAGAAAAGAAAGAAAGAAGGAAGGAAGGAAGGAAGGGAGGGAGGGAGGGAGGGAGGGAAGGAAGGAAGGAAGGAGAAAAAGGCATAAGAAGGAGGAGACAAGAAAGGAGCAGAAAATAGGAGAGAAGAAAAAACAGAGAGAGGCAAAGAATGGAAGAGAGAAAAGGAGGAAGTGAGGAAGAGGCACAAAGGGAGGGAAGGAAGAAAGGAGAGAGGGAAAGAAGGAAGAAGGGAAGGAGGGAAGGCAGAGAGAGGAAGAGAACAAAATCATCAACAAAATTAAAACACTATGTGAACTAAGCCTTGAATATTTTAGTATCTTGATCCTTGGATTTCATTAACATGTGGTTCAATTTATTAAATGCAATTATAGCTATGCAGATAAAACATGTTGATTCAGCTGTATGTATCCAAGGTCTATGCTAATGTCTTTCCAAATCCAAGTGACAAAGCCAGTTTCTAAATGGCTTCTTTTTTTTTCAAATTCCACAAACAAATATTTAAGTTGCTTTGACTATTTCTAGTAATTTTGTACCATACTAAGAAATAATCATATATTATGCTTTAAGATCAAAATGTGATGAACTTTCCAAAATTATTTTAGGAGAATAAATTGTTTTATATTTCATTATTTAGAAATGTAACAGCTTCTTTTAACCTCTTTCTTTCACTGAAAAAAAAGGCTGGGGTGAGGGGGGGCGGCTGGAAATGGTGAGTAAAAATTTAAACAAATAAAAGTATATATTTCCAATCCACAGAACAAGTATATTAAATAATGTTTTTTTCCAAAATAATTGTTCCAAAAGCACCACTTAGTGACAAATTTGTCTGCATTTTAAAATGAAAATGGAATTAGTCATTTATGACTTCAGGTTAATTTTTAAAGTCTTTTCTTTTAGACTTTTCTTCAGAGTAATAGAAGATATAAAAACAATTTCTGTAAAACGTCAGTATTAATAATAATGATGATGTACCGTTACAATAACAGCCACTATTTGTTGAGGATTTAGCATACACTAGAAATTGCACTTATTTATTTATAGGTATTTAGCTTGCCATGACAATAGAGTCACTGAAATCACTGATCCCATGGAAGCAATCAGATACGTAATGATTAAAATTGTATAAAGTTCTTTCACACTCTTCTTCCTTGATTATCTCAACAATACTATGTCATTGGCAGAGAAAATAGTATTTGTTGTAATTTACACTGAGCATCAGAGATATCAAACGATGGTTTCAGATTCAGATTCAAGTAACAGTTCTTGAACACCAAAACATGCCATATGTTTTCCTAATTGCTTTTACATGTCCTTCAGCATCCTGATAGTAGTCCCATGGAATAGATTCAAAAAAGTTTTGTGACTTTCCTAATGTGCCATGACTCGAAAACTTACACATCTATGTTTTAACTTAGAACTTCTGGTTGTAGGTCTACAAAAAGACCTCGCCAATCATTATGTCGTCAGTAATGATCAGAGGAGCTGGAGATTTGCATAGGTGCAGAATATACTAAAACTTCGCTTTCTCAGAACATGTGTGCTCTGATTAAGCACCATTTAATTGTGGTGAATGTGTCATGAAAAAACCTGAACTCTAAACCTTGTAAATACAATTTTAAGTACGTGAGGTATTACCAATGTGTTTACTTCTTTACCTCCGGAGAATTTAGTCCATCCTGATGCAAACTGTTTTTGGGACTGGGAGGCATTGGACGCTGAGTCAACAGACACTCCAAAGTGAGCAGCCGAGCTTCTTGAACTGTCACTAGCTACATGACTACTAATTTGCTCATTGTTACTTTGGTGCCTTAAGTGATACTTTTTTGGCTTGAAATAGTTAATGATTCTCCTGATTGCCTAATTTACTCCTTGAGAATAGTCTTTACTCAGAGAAGCTGGCTGAATACAAAATACAATGTGCCAGATGCTTTAACTCTCCTCACCAAAGACACCTAGAGATCTCAAAAAGAGTAATTTCTCCCTTTTCTCTCTTACCCTGAGGGAATTACAGGACATAGAGTAATTGGATTTGAATCCATATAATATTGTTATTGTTCCTTCAGCTGGCTTTTGAGGGGTCTGAGGAGACATAGAACAGTAAAGACACTTAAAAATACAATGTTAAAAGCAAAATCTATTTTACTTGAACTGAAATTAATGAAACTATTTTGAAAGTGAATGGCTTATTTTTTGACTTATTAAAGAGAATACAGGAAGCAGCTTATAGTCTTTATTTGAAACTTAAAGTTTATAATTCTAACAGAAAACAATAATTGATGTATAAAGTTATCTCAGATTAGTCTAGCATATAGATCTATTTTTTCTAACAAAAAATGGCCTATATGCAAGTCACTTGATAATCTTCTTGGTTCAGCCCATTCTTACTCATCCAACAAACTTTTGGTCAGTTACATTTTTCCTGTGCTCTTTTAAAGAAAATGTAATTAGAACAGGAAAAACCAAAAGCCATGTATATAGAAAATATATTGTTTTAAATTTTACTTTGTTAGACAGGAGGAAATATGGAGACAGATATTTTTGAAATGTGAAACTAGAATTTCTGGCCCATGTTTTGAATTATATGGCTACCAAAGTAGTTAATAGCGCCTTGGACTTTACTACTAGAATTGTAGGATCCCTGTGAAATCAAGAGTCCTTTTTATTCCGGAATAAGTATTTTGGGGCAACAATGGTAAATTACAGATTGCAGAGAGGACAATGAATAGAATGGTGAAGGAATGGGAAACCAGTCCATATGAAGAAAACTGAAAGAACTCATAAGCCTGGCAGCTCAAGTGAAATTAGGACCAAGAAACTAAAATGAACAGTTTCAGAAACACCTTCTTTTACAGGGTAGGAGAAAGAAAGTTGAAAGATTTATTGGTAGGGTAGGAATAAAATTAAAAAAAAATTATCACAGAAAATCGAGAAAAGAAAAGGAAGCAAAAGAGAAACAGTCCACAGTTTGAAGGGCAGTAGGGGTAAAAGACGATGTAGAATGTAACTAATTCACTGTTTTGGTCATGAAAAGCTCAGTGAATTTTTAGCAAAATGGTGGACATAGCAACAAGATAGAAAGTGATCAAGTAATACTTGGTAAAGAAGAAATAAATCAGGAAGTACATAACTAATTTCAAGATTTTTACTGCAACTTGGAGTGTTCACCTTTTAAAAATTCATTATAAATTTACCAAAAAAGCAAAAGGCACTCTGTCACAGTGTTTTGACTTGAAAGGCAAAATTCTGCATTGCAATCTAAAAGTAATTTCTTCTCTTTATTTTCCATCATGAATGTGAAAAACATTTTAGAACAATAGATCCTTTGTAATCTGAGATATACCAAGTGGAGGAACACACAGCATGTATTTGGAAACATCTGTTATTGTGCTTGCCCAGGTAATTACACTAAGGAGGTCAAATTGTTCAAGAGCCCATCATCCTATGAATAAAAGAACAGTCAAATGTAACTCCCTGTGTCAGTTACCAGACAAATGTTGTGCTTCATACCTACTGTCTCCCTCATGTGCTGGCCACAGTGGATGAGTGAGAACCAGCTTTTCATTGACATTGTTGAACTCAGAGAACACAGAATAATTTCACTGTAGTGACTAAAATTGACAAAATGTTTGAAGGTATGTAATCTAATGTCTTAATTGTACAGATAAAGAAACATGGGTTTCACAATGTTACATGAGGTATCTGAGGTCATTTTCCAGGTTTGCAGAAAAGCAAGGAGTATAACCCACATAATTGTATTTTAAATTCCACAACCATCTGGAAACTGTTCCTTTTAGCTGCCTTTTATCTCTTGGTTTCTACAATCAAATTGACATTTAAAAACCACAAGTTAATGTATGATTTGGCATAAGCATAAGGATGAGAAGGGGTAGGGATGTGTTTGAGATGAAATGGGTTTAAAAACAGTGAAAGCACAGGGAATAATGTCACAAGTATAAACCAGAGCATACACATATGATTCAAAGAGCTGAAACATGCAAAACCATACCCCTTAAAATGGAACTTGAGAAATAATTAGAGGGAAAACACTCCACGTCTATGCCTGAAGATGTATTTATGTGCTTCCATTACATACTTAGCCCTGTACTGGGTGTTTTGGAGAATTCAGAGAAATACAAATCATGGCCCTTGTCTTCAAGGTGAAATATTATTCACTTAAGTACTTATAAACAGGTCTTAAATAGCACTTATTAAAACTCAGTCACTGTTGTACTGTTTTTTGCATATTGTCATTCACAAGTCTGTGACATAGAGAGGTACTATTATCTCCACTTTAGAGATGAGGAAACAAGGTAAAAAAAGAAGTTCTATGTTAGTTTCCTAGGACTACTATACAAAGTGCCACAAAAAGAATGGCTTAAAACAACAAAACGTAGTCTCACAGTTGTAGTGAGCACAGGTCAAAAATCAAAGTGTCAGAAAGGACATGCTTCCTCTAAAATCTGTGGAGGAGAATTCTTCCATGCCTCTTCCTAGCTTCTTATGGTGACCTTCAATCCTTGATGCTGTTTGGTTTGTAGATCAGTCACTCCAATTTCTGCCTCTGTTGTCATGTGACAACAGTCCCCGTGTGACTCTGTCTTCTTATAAAGACACAAAATATACAGGATTAAAGTCCCACCCTATTCTCTATTCCAGTATGACCTCATCTTACCTAATTACATCTCCAAGGACCTACCTTCAAATAAGGTTACATTCTGATATACTAGGGTTAGAACGCCAACATTTCTTTTTGGGGGACACAGTTCAACCCATAACCTATACCTTGTCCAAGTTTACTCAGCTATGCAGAGGAGAAGCCAACACAGTCTTTCAAGAGACAATGCCTTTAACTACTATGCCATTACATAATTAACTACTGCAACGGGGATATTCTGACTGTGCATTATAATACTTCAAGGATACTGAGGAATTGGGGATACAGTGAGGCGCTGGAGATCCACTGAGTCCATGAACAACTAATTTAGTTAGAGCAGAGGGATAGCAATAGCTCATTCAGGAGGTGAATATATGAGGAACGACATAGAGACCGGATTAAAACCACTGAAATAAAAAAAAAAAAAGGCCATGGAAGAAAATACTATGTTAAATACTATGTTTAGAATCCTATGATTGGAAAAGTTCCATGAAAGGAAAAATAACTTTAGTGGTAGACAAAAATAAGCCTATCTAATTTACCTGGATGTTTGCAATGTGTTTCAACCTGCAACACAACCATATTTGCTATATTATTTATTCTAGATAGTTAACTTTTTCTTGTAAAGGAAGATGGGTTTGGAAAGGATTATCAAAGTAGGAATGACATTGTAATTTGAAAATTGATAGATCTGAAATCTAGTAATAGTAAACAGGGAATCTGAGCTAACCTTGCCACTCAGAACAACCAAAAAATTGTGCATAAGAAAAAAGTCAGGTAAAAGACATTGGTAAGGTGTAATGATAGTAAAAATTTAGTAAGCTAAGATCTGGGAGAAGACAGAAATTCACATAGGTGAGCCAGACATTTTGGCTTATTTTTCCTCTAGTAGTCATTTTGCAATTCCAGAAAGAAAAAAAAACATAATAGACTGAGCAAGAATTTTGAGAATGCATCATGTTTATGGGGACAATTGGAGTTTAGGACTCAACAAGTTTTGGGATCTGGGTGAAACCTCTGTATGTGCAGTAGGGATTTCCAAGGCTGAACATTAAAAGTTAGGGGATTTGGGAAGGGATAACATGGGGAGAAATGCCAGATATAAGTGATGAGGAGGAAGGCAGCAAACCACACTGCCATGTGTGTACCTACATAACCATCTTACATGTTCTTCACATGTACCCCAGAATCTAAAATGCAATTAAAAAAAAAAGTAAAGGTAAAGTGGGAATGTACTAACTCCCATATGAATTACAGCCTATCATTGCATCATCCTAATTCCTGGAATACTGTTAACAAATTTCTACATTGCTAGTGTCCACAGAAGTCTGCCTGAAAAAACTAAGGAAATTTTTGGAAAAAGATGGCATTAGCCTAGTTTGCAAATTATTTCTGTAGCTAATGTTTCAAAGACATTCTTCAGGACAAAATAAAAAATAACCAGAAACACGAACACACAAAATATCATAAAGTTAACAGTAGAAATACACAATAAAACAGAAACGTATGCTCTAGATTTGGAGTAAATCAGACACAGATTTTAAAATAATGATGCTTATAGCATTAAAAGAGGTAAAAAAATGATGGTGAGAATTAAGACAAACAATTAGGAAAAATGAAAAAGGAATTAGCAGGCTAAAACCCTTGAAATTTTAGAATTTCTAAACACGAAAAGGCAAATTAAGACCTCAATGGATTAGACACAGTCAACACAGAGAATAAAGGACTGGAAAAGAGATCAGAATACACTAACTAAAATAATTCAAAGGTGGGAAAATTAGAATAACGAGTAAGAGTCCAATAAGAAAGAAGAATGAGACAGAAGTAACATTAGAGAATTTTTTAACACTAAAGAAAAATATGAGGTAATAAACTTAAGAAACCCCATGACAATTAGGTAGGATTAAAATAAATAAATTAAAGACACAAACAAAAAATATAAGTACATCCTAGTAAAACTGGTAAAACCTAAAGCCAAAGAGAAAAATCTAAAACAACTGGACTTCTACTAACTTTCCATTCTATCAGTGGAAGTCAGGGATAGCCTAATATCTACTAAATGTTGAAAAATAACTATCACTCTGGAATTGTAAACCAAGAAAAATACATTTTCAGAAAGAATATGCAATAAGAATACTTTTAGATAAGCAATAATTGAGGGAATTTATTACAAATAAACTCAAACTAAAAAATACAAAAGGTTATTTTTAAGTAGTTAAAAAAATCTTTCATATAGACAGAATGTATGAACAACAATGAAAAAAGAAAATATGTGGTTAAATTTAAATAAATATTGACTGTAGAAAATATATATTCACGGCTGAATACATCAAAGACAATGAGAAGCAACTGCGATTTGTGGCACTCAGAGAGAGGAATGAAAAGAAGCAAGTGAATTCAACACTTTCAACTGAAATATCCATGTTGTTCTCACATTGGGACTGACTAGACAAACAACTCAACCCACAGAGATTAAAGAAAATGAGGGAAGTGGGGGCAATGGCCCACCTGGGAGTAGCATGGAGCCAAAGAAACCCTCACCCCTAGCCAAAAGAAGTGGTGAGTAATTTGAGACCCTGCCCAGGAAACCACACTTTTCCCATGAATCTTTGCAACCAGTGGATCAGGAAATCCCCTCTTAAGCCAAGATCCTTAGGGCTTTGAATCTGATACGCAGAGCTGTGTGGAATCTCAGCAGAGATGCCACTCAGGCACACACAAAGACCCAGTAGTTTCATACACTCCGACTTTGGGATCCACAGCAAGGCAGGAAATTCATCTGTACATATCCCTAGAAGGGGGCTGAAGCCAAGGAGCAGGCAGCATCATTCTGTAGGACCCATTTCCATGGCACCTCACAAGTTAAGACCAACTGGCTTGGAATCCAACCAGCCAACAGCAGCACGTCTGCTAGGGTCCGCCTGAGATGGATCCCAGTTCCTAGGGGAAGAGGCAGCCACCATCTCTACCGTTTAGTAGATTCAGCTGTTCCAGCCTGCCGACTGTGGAGAATACAAATGGTCCAGATAAGGAAGGGTCCCCCACAATGCAACACAGCTGCCTTGCCAGATTGTGGCCAGACTGCTTCTTAAGCAGGACCCTAGTCTATTCCTCCTTATTGGGTGGCACCTCTCTGTAGGGGATTTAGCCACTCCAGCAAGGGTTCTATGGACAGAACTCTGATGTCTCCCTTGGATGGAGCTTCTGGTGGGGAGCGGCGGCTGCCATGTCTGCAGTTCAGTAGACTTAGCCATTCCATCCTGCCAGTTGTAGAGAATATAGACAGTCCAATCAAGAAAGGGTCCCTCACAATGCAGCATAGCTGCCTTGCTAGGTTGTGGCCAGACTGATTTTATAAGCAGGAGCCAAATTCACTTTTCCTCACTGGGCAGGTCCTCCCTGCAGTAGCTTCAGCCACTCCAGCCGGGGTTCTACAGATAGAGCTATGATTTCTCCCAGGGATGGAGTTCCTGGAGGGAGGGTGACTGCCATCTCTGTGGTTTGGTCAACTCAGCCACTCTAGCCTGCCAGCTATGGAGAATACAAGTGGTCCAAAGAAGGAAGGGTCTCCCTACAATGCAGCACACCTGCTCTACCATAAAGCAGCCAGAGTGATTCTTCGAGTAGTTTCCTGATGTTGTTCCTCCTGACTGAATGAGACCTCCCAATGGTGGTCTCTAGTGTGCTTCTAAAGGCATGTGTGGGCTAGCAAAAGGTCAGTACCCTCTCCGGCCAGGATGGAACTTTCAGAGGAAGGAGCTGGCTGCCATATTTGCTGTGATATCTTCACTAGTGATATCTCCAGATACGGGGGGAAAACAAGGCAACTGATATCTGGAGTAGACCCCTAGCAAATTGCAGCAGCCCTAGGGTAGAGTGGCCTGACTGCTAAAAGAAAAACAAATAGAAGATAACAACAACATCAATTTTTTTTTTTTTTTTTTTTTTTTTGAGACGGAGTTTTGGCTCTTGTTACCCAGGCTGGAGTGCAATGGCGCGATCTCGGCTCACCGCAACCTCCGCCTCCTGGGTTCAAGCAATTCTCCTGCCTCAGCCTCCCGAGTAGCTGGGACTACAGGCACGTGCCACCATGCCCAGCTAATTTTTGTATTTTTAGTAGAGACGGGGTTTCACCATGTTGACCAGGATGGTCTCAATCT
>PVKV010000837.1:91805-153898 GCA_004027835.1 Alouatta palliata | reverse complement strand
AACATCAATTTTAAAAGACCTCACAAAAACCTCATTCAAATGTGAGCAACCTTAAAGATTGAATGTAAATAAACCCACAAAGATGACAAATCATCAATGCAAAAATGCTGAGGCTGAGATGGCTGAACAGACAGAAGTAGGCTTCAGAAGGTAGATAATAACAATCTTCACTGAGCTAAAGAAGCATGTTGTAACCCAATGCAAACAAGCTAAGAATAATGATAAAACAATATAGAAGCTGATAACCAGAATAGCCAGTTTAGATAGGAACATAACTGAGCTGATGGAAAAGTACGACACAAGAGCTTCACCATGCATACAAGTATCAACAGCAGAATAGACCAAGCAGAGGAAAGAATCTCAGAGGTTGAAGACTGTCTTTTGAAATAAGATAGGCAGACAAGAATAAAGAAAAAAGCATGAAAAGATATGAACAAAACCTCTAATAAATAGATTATGTACAGAGACCAAACCTACAACTGATTGGAGTACCTGAAAGAGATAGGGAAAATAGACCCAAGTAGGAAAATATACTTCAGGATGTCATCCAGTAGAATGTCTCCAACACAGCAAGACAAGCCAACATTCAAATTCAGAAAATCCAGAGAACCCCTGTAAGATACTCCACAAGAAGATCAACCCCAAGGTATATCATCATCAGATTCTTCAAGGTTGAAATAGAAGAAAAAACATTAAGGGCACCCAGAGAGATAGGCCAGGTTACCTACAAAGAGAAAGCCATCAGACAAATAGCAGACCTCTCAGCAAAAACCTTACAAGCCAGAAGAGATTGAGGGCCAATATTCAACATTCCTAAAGGAAAGAATTTTCAACCCAGAATTTCATATTCAGCCAAAATAAGCTTCATATATAAAGGAGAAATAAAATCCTTTTCAGAAAAGCAAATTCCAAGGGAATTTGTCACCACCAGGCTTAGCTTTCCAGGGCTCCTGAGAAAGCACTAAACATGGAAAGAAACAACTGTTACCAGCCACTACAAAAACACACTGAAATACACAGACCACTATGAAGCAACCATATAAACAAGTCTGCAAAATAACCACATAGCATCATGATCACAGGATCAAATTCACACATAACAATACTAACATTAAATGTAAATTACCAAAATGCTCCAATTAAAAGACATAGAATGCCAAGCTTCATAAAGAGTGAAGACCCATCAGTATGCTGTCTTTAAGAGACCCATCTCAAGTGCAAAGACACACATAGGCTCAATATAAAAGGATGGAGGAAAATTTATCAAGCAAATGGAAATCAGAAAACAAAGCAGAAATTGTAATCTTAGTTTCTGACAAAACATACTTTAAACCAACAAAGATCAAAAAAGATGAAGAAGGGAATTACATAATGGTAAAGGCTTCAACTCAAGAAGAGCTAACTATCCTAAATATATGTGCACCCAATGGAGAAGCACCCAGCTTCATAAAGCTAGTTCTTAGAGACCTACAATGAGACCTAGACTCCCACACAATAATAGTGAGAGACTTTAACACCACACTGTCAATACTGGCAGATCACGAAGACAGAAAATTAACAAAGATATTCAGGACCTGAACTCAGCTCTGGATCATGTAGACCCGATAGATATTTAAAGAATTCTCCCCCCAAATTCAACAGAATACACATTCTTCTCATTGCCACATGGTACTTACTCTAAAATTGGTCACATAATCAGAAGTAAAACATTCCTCAGCAAATGCAAAAGAACTGAAATTACAACAGCCTCCAGACCACAGGGAAGTCAAATTAGAACTCAAGATTAAGTAATTCACTCAAAACCACACAACTGCATGGAAATTGAATAAACTGCTACTGAATGACTCTTGGGTAAATAATGAAATTAGGACAGAAATCAAGTTCTTTGAAAATAATGAGAATAAAAAGAAAATGTACCAGAATCTCTGGGATGCAGCTAAAGCAGTGTTAAGAGTGAAATTCATAGCACCAACTGCTCACATCAAAAACTTAGAAAGATTCAAGTTAACAACCTAACATCTCAACTAAAAGAACTAGAGAACCAAGAGCAAACGAACCCTAATGCTATCAAAAGGCAAGAAATAACCAAAATCAGAGCAGAATTGAGGGAAATAGAGACACAAAAACCCTTCAAAAAATCAATGAATCCAGGAGCTGGCTTTTTGAAAAACTTAATACAATGGATAGATACTACTAGCTAGACTAATAAAGAAGAAAAGAGAGAAGAAAATAAACACAATCAGAAATGATAAGGAAGATATCATCACCAACCCTACAGAAAAACAACCAACCATCAGAGAATACAATAAATAACTCTATGCACATGAACTAGAAAATCTAGAAGAAATGAATACATTCCTAGACACATATACCCAACCCAATAATGAATTAGGAAGAAACTGAATCCCTGAATATACCAATAGCAAGATCTGAGGCAGGCCTACCAACCAAAAAAAGCCCAGGACCAGACAGTTTCATAGCTGAATTCTGCTGGAGGTACAAAGACGAGCTGGTACATTTCTACTGTAACTATTCCAGAAAATTTAAAAAGGAGGGACTCCTTCCTAACTCACTCTATAATGCCAGCATCATCCTGATATCAAAACCTGGAGGTAATACAACAATAGCAACAATACTTCAGGCCAATATCCTTGATGAAGATCAGTGAAAAAATTCTCAATAAAATACTCACAAATCGAATCCAGCAGCACATCAAAATGGTTATCCCCCATTATTAAGTTGACTTCATCCCTGGGATCGAAGGTTGGTACAACATATGCAAATCAATAGATGATATTCATCACATGAACAGAACTAAAAACAAAAAATCCATGATTGTCTCAACAGATGAAGAAAAGGCCTTTGATAAAATTCCACCGTCCTTCATGTTAAAAAAAAAAAACTCTCAATAAACTAGATATTGAAAGAACATATCTCAAAGTAATGAGAGCTATAAATGACACATCACAGTCAATATTATACTGAATGAGCAAAAACTGGAGGCATTGTCTTTGAAAACCAGCACAAAACAAGGATGCCCTCTTTTCATCACTCCTAATCAACATAGTATTGGAAGTTCTGGCCAGGGCGCTCAGGATAGAGAAAGAAATAAGATGTATTCAAATATAAGAGAAGAAGTCAAATATCTTTGCTTGCAGTTGACATGATCCTATATCTAGAAAACTCCACTGCCTCAGCCCAAAACCTTCTTACACTTAAAGCTTCCTAAGTTGATAAGCAAATTCAGCAAAACCTCAGGATATAAAATCAATGTGTGAAAATTGCTAGCGTATCTATACACCAACAACAGGCAAGCAGAAAGCCAAATCACGAAGGAACTTCCATTTACAATTGCTACAGAAAGAATAAAATACTGAGGAACACAGCTTGCAAGATAAGTGAAGAACCTCTCCAAGAAGAGTGACAAACCATTGCTCAAAGAAATTAGAGAGGATACAAACAGAGAAACAATCCATGCTCATGAATAGTAAGAATCAATATTGGGAAAATGGCCATACTGCCCAAAGTAATTTATAGATTAAATGCTATTCCCATTAAACTACCAATGATATTCTTCACAGAATTACAAAAAATAATTTTAAAATGTATATGGAACCAAAAAAGAGCCCATATAGCCAAGACAATTCTAAGCAAAAAGAACAAAGCTGGAGCCATCACACTACCCGACTTCAAACAAGGCTGCAACAACCAAAACAGCATGGTACTGGTACAAGAGCAGACACATAGACCAATGGAACAGACTGGAGAACTCAGAAATAAGACCAAACAGCTGCAACTATCTGATCTTCGACAAACTTGACAAAAACAAGCAATGGAAAAGGAATCTCTATTTAATAAATGGTTCTAGGGGTGCTGGCTAGTCATATGCAGAAAATTAAAACTGGATCCTTTTCTTATACCATATACAAAAATTAACTCCAGATGGATCAAAGACTTAAATGTGAAACCCAAAACTATAAAAACCCTAGAAGAAAATCTAGGCAATATCATTCAGGACATAGGCATGAGCAAATATTTCATGACAAAAATACCAAAAGCAATTACAACAAAAGCAAAAATTGACAAATGAGATCTAATTAAACCAAAGAGCTTCTGCACAGCAAAATAAAGTATCATCAGAGTAAACGGACAACCAACAGAATGACAGAAAATTTTGCAATTTATCCATCTGATGAAGGTCTAACATCCAGAGTCTACAAAGAACTTCAACAAATTTACAAGAAAAAAATCAAGCAGCCTGATTAAAAAGTGGGCAAAGTACATGAACAGATACTTCTGAAAAAAAAGATACACATGTGGCCAACAAACATATGAAAAAAAGCTCAACATCACTGACCATTAGTAAAATGCAAATCAAAACTACAGTGAGATACTATCTTATACCACTTAGAATAACTATTATGAAAGTGTCAAAAAACAATAGATACTGGCAAGGTTGAAGAGAAAAAGGAATACTTTTACACTGTTGATGAGCGTAAATTAATTCAACCATTGTGAAAGGCAATGTGGTGACTACTCAAAGACCTAGAGACAGAAATAATATTTGACCCCACAATCCCATTATTGGGTATATACCCAAAGGAATATAAATCATTCTGCTATAAGGATACACGCATGCATATGTTCACTGCAGCACTATTCACAATAGCAAAGACATGCAATCTACGTAAAGGCCTATCAATGATAGACTGAATTAAAAAAATGTGGTACATATTTACCATGGAATACTACACAACAATAAAAATGAACAAGATCATGTCGTTTGCAGGGATGTGGATGGAGCTGGAAGCCATTATCATCAGCAAACTAAAGCAGAAACAGAAAAACAAATACTGCATGTTCTCACCTAATAAATAGGACCTGAATGAGGAGAACACAAGGACACATGGTAGAGAACACACACTGGGGTCTGTCAGGGGAGAAGGGGAGGGCATTATAGAAAAAAGCTAATGGATGCTGAGCTTAAAACCTATGTGATGAGATGACCTGTGCTACAAAGCACTATGGCACATGTTTACCTATGTAATGAATCTCCACATTCTGCACATATACCACTGAATTTAAAACTTGGTATAAAAATTGAAAGAATATATATACATACGTGTGTGTGTGTGTGTATATGTGTTCACTTAAAATACATGTCAACACTACCATGTAAGGCAAGTGGATTTCTTGTATTCTAAGGTCTCAGCACTATCTTTAGAAAAATATCAGTCTTAGACTTTGCTATGTTGAAGAACCGTGTTGTAATTTTTATAGGAAATGGAAGGGGATAGATTCTTTTCCCCATTAAAAGAATCATGGCCAGCACTCTGCAACAAAAGACAAATTTAAAAGAGAAAGCAGGACAGATTTGTTCAATCAAAGTTTTACATGACATGGGAGGCTTGAAAAATGAAGACTCAAAGATAAAGGAAAAATTACTCATTTTTCATGCTTAGCTTCCATGATGAATGGACAACAAGGTAGAAATGTGATTGGATAAGCCGGGTATGGTGGTGGGTGCCTGTAATACCCAGCTACTCATGAGGCTGAGACAGGAGAATTGCTTGAACCAGAGAGGAGTTTGCAGTGAGCCCAGATCGTGCCATTGTACTCCAGCCTAGTGACAGAGTGAGACTCTGTCTCAGAGAAAAAAAGGAAAAAGAAATATGATTGGATAAAAAGGCTGTCATCTAATGTTGATTAAATGGAGGAAACCTAGCAAGGCTTGTCTGTTCACATTCCTTTTTGCCTGTTTGTGTAGCACTATTTTTTTCTCTCAGGCATAGGGCAAGACCCCTCTGGAATGAGGGTCTTATGACCTACTAACAGACAAGGGTATGTCAGAGAATTTCTTTATGCCTGGATCCTAGAGAGAAAAGCAGTGAAAGGTTAGAGTCATATTTTAAGTTCTATGACTGGCTTTGTAGGTGAGGGGGTTCTGGTTCCTATTAACTACCTTGGGGAAAGGTGGATTCTAATTTCTATGGCTTGCCTCAGGGGAGAAAGAAGAGTGAGACATAGGAGGGCAAGAGAAGGTCAGAGAAAGACTTTGTTTTGGAGGCTGCTTCTGAGGACTTTACTTTGGAATATCGTTTTGTGGGCACTAGCATAACTAATAAAGTTATGAGTAAAATCTTTACAGTAACAGAAGGAAATGGAATAAAAATTTAATTAAAAAATCAATAAAAACAACAAAAGCTACAAAGAGAAGAAACAAATATAGAATTATGATTTATTAAAATCCAAATGCATCAATATTTACAATAAATATGAATGAATTAAATAGAATATTTAAAAGACAAAGATTTTCAAATATGGTTAAAAGAAAGCTATGAAAGTGCCCTCTGATCTCTACAGATGGAGAGTCAACAAAAGGTACAATTTGAGAACTCCCTCTTGGTGACTAGGATATAAAAAGTGGTAAGGCTGGGCATAGTGGCTCATGCCTGTAATCACAGCACTTTGGGAAGCCAAGGTGGGTGGATCACTTGAGGTTGGGAGTTCAAGACCAGCCTAGCCAATATGGTGAAACCCCGTTTCTACTGAAAATACAAAAATTAGCTGGGCCTGGTGACTTGCACCTGTAATCCCAGCCATTCTGAAGCCTGGGGCAGGAGAATCAATGCAGCCCAGGAGGTGGAAGGCTGCAGTGTGCCGAGATCGCACCACTGCACCACTGTGGCCTGGACTTCATCTCAAAAAAAAAAAAAAAAAAAAGAAAGAAAGAAAAAAGAAAAGAAATCAAAACTCCACTCTATAGTCATTGCAACAAGATCATATTACTATGCATGAAAATGTTAAAAGTAAAAAGATACAACATATTTATCATAAGAACAATAACAGGAAAAAAGCTGACAAAGCCATAATATAAAAGAAATTAGACTGTAAGACAAAAGGAATTTTAATGATAAGTGACCAACATTCGTATAAGCACTAAATTTTCAGAACTTAAAAATACTCACAGAACATTTTTAAAAATTAATCTAGTGATAAAGTGATCATGGTATAATTAAACTAGAAACTTCTAACCACAAAGAAAGGCAGAGACTCTTCTACTTTAAAAAATTAAGACATCTCCTTTTAATAATCTATTAGTGCAAGGTAAAATTATGAGAAAAATTAGGAAATATATACTAATAAAAATGATAATATTACATATCAAAACTTGTGACATGCAGTTACACTTAGATGAAGTATCTTTTTAATCTACATGCATATGTTAGCAAATAAGATAAACTGAAACTGAATGATTTATTTAAAGGATTTAAGAAAAGAAAATCAAATTATAAGAAAGAAGGAAGGAAATAACAGAAGAACAGAAAATTAATACAATAGAGTACAGTCTTAGAGACGATCAACAAATGTTAAAGTTGATTATTTGATAAGATTAATAAAACTGTTAAATTTGAGTACAGATGATAAAAGACTGATCAAAAATAAAGGAGATGTTATTTTAAAAAACCTTTATGTAAATACTGCATTTTTTATGAAACATAAAATTGTAGAAAGACCCAAGTTACCAATACTGACAATAGGAAAAAGTAGAAAATAAGATAGACTTAAGATATTAAATAAATTGAATTCATAATATAAAACTTCCAAAACAAACCCTAGCCCTAACTGGCTTCAGTAGTAAATTCTACTAAACAATTTAAAATGATAACATATATATTAAAATGATTACAATATTACACATACTCTTCCAAAGTCTAGAAAACGTTCTAACCTTTCTTAAGAGGTAATATAACCTTGGTAACAAACAGGACAAGGACATTACAAAAGGGAAACAATACATTAATTTTACATACAAATATACAATTAAAAGGCCAAAGAAAATAAAAGGTTAAATACATTTTAAAATATACACACACACATATTTGTGTGTATATGCATATAATATACATATATGTATATATATTAAGGAATTATCCATCATGAGCAAATTTGGTGTATTCTAGGAATGGAAATTGGTTTAACATTTGAAAATCAATAAATGTAATACATTAAAAAGGAACAAATCTGTGATAATCTCAACAAATGCATGTAAAACAGATAATATTCAATATCCATTTATAGTTAAACAATCTTAGAAAATGAAGAATATAGAAATTTTTTAGTTTACTTTAAGTTCAGATATACAGGTGCAGTTTTGTTATATGGTAAACTTGTGTGATGATGATTTGTTATACAGATTATTTCATTACCCAGGTATTTAGCCTAGTACCCATGAATTTTTTTTCCTGATCCCCTTCTCCCACTCTTCATACTCTGATAGGAGGAAAGTAGAACTTTCTAAAACTAACAAATCACATCTAAATAAAACATAACTAACAAAGTGTTGGGTTGAAAGTTTTTAGATCACAATAATTTATAGATGTTTATTATGTCTACTCAATATTATACTGGAGGTCTTAGCTAAAAGAATAAGGCAAAAAATTTAAGAACTGAAAGGAAGAAACGAAATTGTCGTATTTGCATATGACATGCTTATTTATATACATGGAAGATGCAAAATAATCTACAAAACAATTGTTAGACTATGTGATGCAAGATACAAAGTTAATGTACAAATTTAATTATATTTCCATATAAAACAAAAATGTATTTAGTTAATAATGTAAAATGATACCATGTACAGTAGCATCAAAAATACCAACTAAGAATAATTTTTTAAAAAAAAATGTTTAAGACCTTTATATAGGAAACTACAAAACACTAGTTAGATAAAAATTTAAGAGAACTCTATGAAGTTGTATAATATGACTCAACATTAAAAAGTTATAATTTCTTTCCTACCTAACCTACACATTTAATATATCCCAATACAAAATTCAAGAAATTGTATTATTTATTTATATATTTATTTACTTATGCTTGTTCTCGTGAAACCTGACAATCTGATTCAGAAATGTATATATGAAGGAAAGACCAGTAATAACCAAGACATCAGTAAACCTGAGTGGGCATATTCAAAAGACAGCATCAAAAGTGCCAATAAATATATGAAAAATTTCTCAACCTCATTACTCATAAGAATACACAAATTAAAATCCCAGATACTACTATGTATGACCACATTAGGATGGCTAAAATTAAGAATAAGACTGACGCCACCATGTTTTGGCAAAAAAGTTAATTAGAAATCTCTCATACTCTATTGGTGAGAGTGTACATTTTCATAAATTTGGAAATCAGTTTGACGTTATCTACTAAAGTTGAAGATTTGCATATGCTATGACTGAGTGATTTCAGTCCTCAGTATATACATGATAAAAATGTATGCATGCACATATGTTACTTGTTTAGCAAAAGTAACAAACTAAATGTCGACAACAGAAGAATGCATAATTAAATTGTGATATGTTGCTACACTAGACAAATAAAGCATTGAAAATGACTTTACATAGCCACCCAAAATAACAAAGATACATTCACAAACCTATCATTGAGAAACAAAAATAAGATGTTCACACTCTAAAGAAAAGCAGGAAAGTGAACATAATGTTAAGATAGTGCTTTCTTGGAAGCAAGTGCAGTGATTGGGAGGGGTCTTCTGGAGGTGCTGTCAATTTTCTATTTTCTGACCTGAATAATGATTCTTTACTTTTTGCACTGTTTTATTGCATTTATTTAATATATACCACATAAGTGTTTTGATATACTTATCCTGTGTACACTATACCTAATGTGTATTCCTTTATTCCTCAATCCTCCCCACCCTTTCCCCTGAGTCCCCAAAGTCCACTGTATCTCTTTACTCCTTTGCATCCTCATAACTTAGCTCCCACAAATACACAATGTTTGGTTTTCCATTACTGAGTTACTTCACTTAGAATAATGGTCTCCAGTTCCATCTAGGTTGCTGCAAATGCCATTATTTTGTTCCTTTTTATAACGGAGTAGTATTCCATGGTGTGTGTGTGCGTGTGTGTGTGTGTGTGTGTGTGTGTGTGTGTATAAACACATTTTAATTATCCACTCATTGATTGATGGGCATTTGAGCTGGTTCTATATTTTTGCAATTGTGAATTGTGCTGCTATAAATATGTGTGTTCAAGTATCTTTTTCATATAATCACTTCTTTTCCTCTGGTTAAATACTCAGTAGTGGGATTGCTGCATCAAATGGTAGATCTACTTGTAGTTTTGTTAGGAATCTCCATATTGTTTTCTATAGAGGTTGTTCTAGTTTACATTTCCACCAGCAGTGTAAAAGTGTTCCTCTTTCAACACATCCACATCAACATATATATATATATATATATATATATATATTTAATATTTTGATTAAGGTCATTCTTGCAGGAGTAAGGTGGTATCACATGGTAGTTTTGAGTTGCTTTTCCGTGATAATTTGTGATGTTGAGTATTTTTTCACGTTTGTTGGCCATTTGTATATCCTCTTTTGAGAATTGTCTATTGATGTACTTAGCTGACTTTTTATGGGATTTTTTCTTGATGATTTGTGTGATTTCTTCTAGATTCTGGATATTAGTCCTTTGTCGGTTGCATGGTTTGCAAATATTTTCTCTCATTCTATGGGTTGTTGGTTAACTCTGCTGATTATTTCTTTTGCTGTGCGAAGCTTTTTAGTTTAATTAAGTTCCATCTATTTATCTTTGTTTTTGTTTCATTTGCTTTTGGGTTCTTGGTAATAAACTCTTTGCCTAAGCCAATGTCTAGAATGATTTTTCCAATATTATCTTCCAGAATTTTTATGGTTTAAAGTCTTAGATTTAAGTCTTCCATCCATCTTGAGTTAATTTTTTTATAAGGTGAGAGATGAGGATCCAGTTTCATTCTTCTACATGTGGCTTGCCAATTATCCCAGCACCATTTGTTGAATAGGGTGTACTTGCCCCCCCCATTTTATGTTTTTGTTTACTTTGTCAAAGATCAGATTGGTGTAAGAATTTGATTTTATCTCTGGATTCTCTATTTTGTTCCATTGGTTTATGTGCCCATTTTTAGATCAGTACCGTGCTGTTTGAATATGGTGTGAAGTTGGGTAATGTGATACCTCCAGATTTGTTCTTTTTGCTTAGTCTTGCATTGGCTATGCAAGCTCTTTTTTGGCTCTATAATTGTGTTTTCTAGTTCTGTGATGAATGATGGTGGTATTTTGGATGGGAATTGCGATGAATTTGTAGATCACTTTTGGCAATATGGTCATTTTAACAATATTGATTCTACCCATCCATGAGCATGAGATATGTTTCCATTTGTTTGTGTTGTCTGTGATTTCTTTCAGCAGTGTTTTGTAGTTTTCACTGTAGAGTTCTTACACCTTCTTGGTTAGGTATATTCCTAAGGTTTTTTGTTTGTCTGTTTTGTTTGTTTCTGTGGCTATTGTGAAAGGGTTTGAATATTTTATTTCATTCTTAACTTCATGGTTGTTGGTGTACAGCAGTGCTATTGATTTGTGTGCACTAATTTTACATCCTAAAACTTTACTGAATTCACTTATCAGTTCTAGGAGCTTTTTGGATGAGTCTTTAGGGTTTTCTAGGTATACAATCATATCATCAATAAAAAGCAACAATTTGACTTCCACTTTACTGATTCAGATGCCCTTTATTTCTTTCTCTTGCCTGATAGCTCTGGGAAGGACTTCTAGTACCATGTTGAATAGAAGTGAAGAAAGTGAGCATCCTTGTCTTGTTTCAGTTCTCCGGGGGAATGCTTTCAACTTCTCCACATTCAGTATAATGTTGGCTGTGGGTTTGTCATAGATGGCTTTTATTACCTTAAGGTATGCCCCTTCTGTGCTGATTTTGCTGAGGGTTTTACTCATAAAGCAATGCTGGATTTTGTCAAATGCTTTTTCTGCATCTATTGAAATGATCATATGATTTTTCCGATATTTATTTTTAGTTTTGTTTATATAGTGTATCACATTTATTGACTCACATATGTTAAATCATCCTTGCATCCCTTCTATGAAGCCCATTTGATTATGGTGGATTTTTTTGATAAGCGGTTGGGTTAGGTTAGCTAGAATTTGGTTGAGGATTTTTGCATCTATGTTCATCAAGGATATTGATCTGTGGTTTTCTCTTTTTATGTCCTTTCCTGGTTTTGGTATTAGGGTGGTACTGTCTTCATGGGTGATTCAGGGAGGATTCCCTCTTTATCTTTTGGAATACTGTCAATAGGACTGCTACCAATTCTTCTTTGAATGTCTGATAGAATGCAGCTGTGAATCATTCTGGTCCTGGGTTTTTCTTGGCAATTTTTTTTATTACCATTTCAATCTCACTGCTTGCTATTTATTGGTTGGTTCAGGATTTCTATTTCTTCCTGGTTTAATCTAGGAGGGTTGTATGTTTCCAGGATTTTATCCGTCCTCTCTAGGTTTTCTAGTTTGTGTGCATAAAGGTGTCCTTGAATGATCTTTTGTATTTCTGTGATATTGGTTGTAATATCTGCTATTTTGCTTCTCATTTAGCTTATTTGGATCTTCTCTCTATTTTTCTGGGTTAATATTGCTAATGGTCTATCAACTTTGTTTGTCTTTTCAAAAGAACTAGCTTTTTGTTATATTAATCTTTTGTACTATTTTTTGTTTGTTTCAATTTCCTTTAGTTATGTTATGATCTTTTTATTTATTTTATTCTGCTGGATTTGGGTTTGGTTTATTCTTGTTTCTCTATTTCCTTGAGTTCTGAGCTGAGATTGCCAGTGTGTGCCCTTTTGGACTTTTTGATGTAGGCATAATACTATGAAATTTCCTTTTAACACTGCTTTTGCTGTATTCAATAGGTTTAGAAAGGTTATGTCACTAGTATCATTAAATTCAAAAAACTTTTTAATTTCCATCTTGATTACATTGTTGATCCAATGATCGTTCAGGGACAGGTTGTTTAATTTCCATATATTTGCTTGGTTTTGAGGATTCCTTTTGGAGTCAATTTCCAATTTTATTCCTGTGGTCTGAGAGAATACATGATATAATTTTGATTTTCTTTAATTTAAAAACTGCACCCAGCCTGCATTTTTCATTTTTCTAAGTGTGTCTCTCATTTCCAGAAGTTGTGATTGTTTTTTTATCTATGCTATCTATTTCACTGAATATTTTTCCTTTCATATCCTGCATCACGTTTTTTATTTAGACTTGTTTTGTGGCCTATTATAAGGCTTATCTTGGAGAATGTTCCATGTTCTCATGAGTAGACAGTATATTCTGCCATTATTGGGTAGGATGTTCCGTAAATATCTCTTAAGTCCATTTGTTCTTGGGTATAGTTTAAGTCCATTGTTTTTGTTGACTTTCTGTCTTGATAACCCATCTAGTGCTGTCAGTGGAGCACTGATGTACCCCACCTAATATTGCATTGACATCTATCTCATTTCTTAGGTCTAGCAGTAATTGTTTTATAAATGTAAGAGCTCCATTGTTAGGTGCATATATATTTAGGATTGTGATGTTTTCCCTTTGGACTAATCCTTTTATTATAATATGTCTCTATTTGTCTTTTTAAACAGTTGTTGCTTTAAAGCCTGTTTTGTCTGATGTAAGAATAGCTACTCCTGCTTGCTTTGGTTTCTATTTCCATAAAATACATTTTTCCACCCTTTAACCTTAAGTTTATATGATTCCTTACGTGTTAGGTGAGTATCTGGCAGACAGCAGAAACTTGATTGGTGAATTCATATCCATTGTGCCATTTTCTTGTTTTTACATGGAGCATTTAGGCTATGAATATTCAATGTTAGTATTCAGATGTGAGGTATTGTTCTATTTGTTGTGCTAGTTGTTATATGAATACCTTTTTTTAAATTGTGTTATTGTTTTACAGGTCCTGTAAGGTTTATGCTTTAAGAAGCTTCTATTTTGGTGTATTCTGATAATTTGCTTGAAGATTTGAGCCCCTTTTAGCAGTTCTTGTAGTGCTGACTTGGGAGTGGTGAATTCTCTCAGCATTTGTTTGTTTGAAAAAGGCTATATCTTTTCTTCATTTATGAAATTTAGTTTCCCTGGATACAAAATTCTTGACTGACAATTGTTTTGTTTAAGGAGGCTGAAAATAGGGCCCCAATTTCTTCTAGCTTGTAGGATTCCTGCTAAGAAATATGCTGTTAATCTGACAGATTTTCCTTTATACATTTCATGATGCTTTGCCTGACAGCTCTTAAAGATTCTTTCCTCTGACATGACTTTAGATAACATGGTAACTATGTACCTAGGTGATGATCATTTTGCCATGAATTTCCTGGAGTTTTCCGGGCTTCTTGCTTCTTGCATTTGAATGTCTAGGTCTTCAGCAAGGCCAGGAAAGTTTTCCTTGATTACTCTCTCAAATATATTTTCCAAACTTGTAGATTTCTCTTCTTCCTTGAGAATGCCAATTATTCTTATGTTTGGTAATTTAACATAATGACAAACTTCCTGGAAGCTTTGTTAATTTTTGTTGTTGTTGTTCTTTTTACTTTGTCCTTGCTAGGTTGGGTTAACTCAAAAGCCTCATCTTCAAGCTCTGAAGTTCCTTCTTCTACTTGTTCAATTTTATTGCTGAAACTTTCCACTGCATTTTTCTTTCTCTCTCTCTTTTTTTTGGAGATGGAGTCTTACTCTGTCATTCAGGCTGGAGTGCAATGGCATGATCTTGGCCCACTGCAACCTCTGCCTCCCAGGATCAAGTGATTCTCCTGTCTCAGCCTCCCAGGTAGCTGGAATTACAGGCATCCACCACCAAGTCAGGATAATTTTTTGTATTTTTAGTAGAGACAGTGTTTCACTGTGTTCTGCAGGCTGCTCTTGAACTCCTGAGCTCAGGCAATCCACCTGCCTCAGCCTCCCAAAGTGCTAGGATTACAGGTGTGAGCCACAACACCTGGCCTGCATTTTTCATTTCTCTAAGTGTGTCTCTCATTTCCAGAAGTTGTGATTGGTTTTTTAGCTATGCTATCTATTTCACTGAATATTTTCCTTTCATATCCTGCATCACGTTTTTTATTTCTTTAAGTGGGACTTCACTTTTCTCTGGCACCTTCCTGATTAGCTTAATTACCAACTTTCTGAATTCTTTTTCTAGCTATTTAGAGAATTTTGTTCTGGTTTGGATCCACTGCTGTTGAACTTTTGGGGATGTTACAGAACCTTGTTTTGTCATATTACCCAAATTGTTTTTCTGGTTCCTTCTGATTTTGATAGACTATGTCAAAGGGAAGATCTGGGGCTCAAGGACTGTTGATCAGATCCTTTTGTACCATAGGATGTTCCCTTAATGTGGTGCTCCCCAACTTCCCCTAGCAATGGGGCTTCCTGAGAGTCAAACTGCAGGGATTGTTATTTCTCCTCTGAGTTTAACCACTCAGCAGAGCTACCCGGCTTCGAGCTGGTACTGGGGGGTTTCTGCAGAGTCCTGTGTTGTAATCCATCTGCAAGTCTGTCACTTGTGGATACCAGCACCTGCTCTGGTGGAGGTAGCAGGGGAATGAAGTGGACTCTGCCAGAGTCCTTGGTTGTAGTTTTGTTTAGTGTGCTGGTTTTGTGTCAGTTGCTCTCTGGCTAGGAGGAGGTGGCACTTTCAAGACAGCTCCGGCTGTGGTAGTATCAGAAGGATTTAAGCTTGCCCTAAGATCACCTGGATAAGTATTTCGGTTTCTCAGGTGGTGGGTAGGGCTATCGAGCTCCCAAGAGATTGTGTCCTTTGTCTTCAGCTAAGAGGCAGGTAGAGAAAGACCATCAGGTTGGGGCAGGGTTAGGCGGGGCTTGCCGTGGCTACTGTGGGTCATGGGGTCTGAGCTCAGACTCTCCTTGTGCAGGTCTTGCTGTGGCCACTGTGGGGTTTGGGGTGTTTTTCTCAGTCCAATGGAGTTATGTTCCCAGGGGGATAATGGCTGCCTCAGCAGCTTCATAAAGGTGGCTAAGGAAGTTGGGGAAAGCCCCCAGTGACAGGCCTTACCCAGCTCCCTTGCAGCCTGAAAGGCCAGTCTCACTTCCACCATGCCCCCACAAATAGCACTGAGTTTATTTCCAAGCAGCTGGTGAGCATGGCTGAGAACTTATCCCAGGATACAAGCCTCCCTGCTGAGAAAGCAAGCAGGGTTTTCAGGTTTCAGCCTCCCTGGATGCCATGGCTTCTGTGGCTTTTGTGCTGGTATCTGCACTCCCGGTTCACCCCTCTCTCCCAGAATCTGTCCGGGAAACTTAGTAACTTTGTTACAAAGTTCTGCTGGAAGTTTTCTTCTCCCTGTGGTCTTTCCTCAGTTCCACTGGTAGCCCACCCTAAAGAATCCTGTGAGACAAATTCAGAATGGCTTCCCTGGGGGCTAAGAGTGCCCACAGGGCTGTTGCCACTGCTTCCCCTACCCCTGTATTTTGTTCAGTTCTCTAAATTCATCTCTACTCCAGGTAAGGTCTAATTCTTCTCCTGGGTTCTGGACCTTTAGTTTCCCCAGTGAAGATGTGTGTTCAGGGGTAGACATCCCCTCCATCACACCTTGGGCATTCAGTTTTTCAGCTGCCTCAAGGAGAGAGACTGCTTCCTTCAAATGGTCTGTGGATTCTCTCAGCTTTCCTGATATGTTCCTGAGGTATTTCTTGGAACAAAAGTTCACAATATCTGTCTCCACATGCTGCCCTGTTCATCTGCCCATTAGTCCTGCCTCCTATCTGCAATTTTCTTGGGATTCTCACTGTTACTCATGTATTAGTATTCATTAGAGGATAAATTTGGCTGGCATGGCACTACCTAGTATAAGAATTCAATAAATATTAGGTATTATTTCATAGAGTTGTTATTACAAATCTTAGGTTCTGTATAGTCATTTGCTGAAAACTGACCAATTCTTTAATCATGGACAAGTCATTTTTACTGTCTGAATTTTCCTAATTTTCTTTTTATTTGACAGAGACAAGGGGAATAAATAAGGTTACTTCTGATAAGCTCTAAAAGGTTTTGATCCTGATATGGGTTCTATACCTTCTTCTTTTTATTTTTCTACTGACTCTAGTCCACGTTTCTTTCTTTCTTTTTTTTAGACAGAATCTCACTCTTTTACCCAGGCTAGAGTACAGTAGTGTGATCTTGACTCACTGCAATCTCTGTCTCCCAGGTTCAAGAAATTCTCCTGCCTCAGCCTCCCCAGTAGCTGGGATTACAGGTGCACGCTGCCACGCCTGGCTAATTTTTTGTATTTTAGTAGAGACAGGGTTTCACCTTGTTGCCCAGGCTAGTCTTGAACTCCTGAGCTCAGGAAATACACCCACCTTGGCCTTCCAAAGTGCTAGGATTACAGGGAGCCACCACGCCCAGCCTAGTTCACATATTTTTATTCATTTCTTTACTCTTGCATAATGTAAGCTTGCACATGGTTTATTTACCTCAGGTACTTGTTCAGTTGTCTGTGTTACTCAAATCAATGTAATACAGACTCCACAACAGACCTGACATCGAATAGGCCCTTAATAAATTGTTATTTAATTATTTTTCAAGGTTAAAGTGCCTAGGTAATAGAGACCATGTTATTTTAATTTAGTTTTAGTGTAGTATAATATATACATATATATGCATATATAAATGAATAATAGTGACAGTGCATTTAAAGTTTTACTTCATTTCATAAAAAGAATGCCTATAAATTCAATCGCATAAGAAATTATTAGATATCATGTAATACTTTATATTTCATAATGCTCTTTATTGCCAGAGGTAGAAACCATGCAGACAGAATAGCAATGTATTTTAGGTTATAAAAACAGCCTTCATGTTACTTAGCTAATCCCTTCCTCTGCCTTATCCTCTACTTCAGTAGTCCCCAACCTTTTGGGTACCAGGGGCCAGTTGTATAGAAGACAGTTTTTCCATAGACTGGTGGGGAAGGGAGAGATGGTTTCAGGATGATTCGAGTGCATTACATCTATCGTGCACTTTATTTCTATTATTATTACATTGTAATATATAATGAAATAATCACATGACTCACCATAGTGTAGAATCAGTGGGAGCCCTGAGCTTGTTTTCTTGCAACTAGATGGACCCATCTGGAGGTGATGGGTCACAGCAACAGATCATCAGGCATTAGATTCTCATAAGGAGCATGCACCCTAGATCCCTTGCACATGCAGTTCACAATAGAGTTTGTGCTCCTATGAGAATCTAATGCTGTCACTGATCTGATAGGGACCAGAGCTCAGGCAGTAATGAAAGTGATGGAGAGAAGCTGTAAACACAGATGAAGTTTTGCTAGCTTGCCTGCCACTCACCTCCTGCTGTGTGGCCTCATTCCTAATGGGCCATGGGTTCCAGGGGTTGGGGACCTCTGCTCTAATTCCCTGAAGTGAAGGGAAGGGAGTGGCCTGACAAGGAAGACCCAGATAGAATTGCCGCACTACATAGCACCTTCTTTTCACTGGCTTGGTACACTACCAACTTTATCCTCCTCTTTCTTTCAACAGTGATCCTCTAAGAAGGCAGAAATTTCCTGATACCTCTCCTTTGCAAATTGACATTGTAAAAGAAATGTGTTTCTTAAAACATCTGGCAATCAGTGCATCATTCTTTGTGCTAAAAACTATGTTAGTTACTATAATACATAAATAATGAATTA
Source organism: Alouatta palliata (assembly GCA_004027835.1). NCBI lineage: Eukaryota > Metazoa > Chordata > Mammalia > Primates > Atelidae > Alouatta > Alouatta palliata. Next base: position 135,338 of record PVKV010000837.1, on the reverse strand, counting down.
AAATAATTTACCATTTATTATCACATGACAAATATTTTATAAGATAAAACTAATTTGATGAAGATCTTAATGTAGGCATATTGATGTTCAGAAATCTGCATTTACATACAGAAGAACCCAGAAACTGACTTTTAAACATTTACCCCTGATAGTCTCCTTAGTATAATAGTAGGCAGATCAAACATTGGATTTTTTGTATTGTGAAAATATGGATGCTTCTACAAGTTTCGCTTCATTACGAGACATTCCCTGATGTTGAATTCACTGCATTAGTGACTTCCAGACCAGCTTTTTCAGATTCAAGCCTACAGAATCATACTTATAATAATATAATAAATGCATATGCATCAACCAGAACCATTTTATAAGTGCTCTCAGCAAATATACAGTATAAATTTGGCTTAGAGAAAACGTGGTATTTGTTAAAATCATCTTCTATGGGGCTATCTTACTCATCTGATCAACACTAAATTTTGCTCTGGGTCATATTTTGTTTGGAGGAAACAAGAAATAATCAGGTGTCAAACTATGACTAAGCAAACTAGCCAATTAACTAATGCTGATGCTATTTTTTTCATGAAGTAGTCATATGCCTTGAGGTAAACTGAGCACTGACTAAGGAAAAGGCATAACAATGTTGATATACTGCCACGATTTTATCTTTGGCCATTAAACAGGCATTGTTAGTGCAATGGGCAATACAACAGCCACTGAAATATTTAACTAAATAAATATGTTAACGCATGTGTTCAGCTCAACTCAGTTAATAAAGTCAAGTTTACAAGAATCTGTGCTTTAATGAGAAACCTAGGACTGTGCTTTTCTAGAGTCACTGATGAAACCAAATGAACCTTTAACTGTTACTGTATCTATGTTGGTAAGTCTTTAATCACGTGATACCACCATAGTGATGTATATTGTAAGGGATATAAATAAGAATTATATAGTCTCAACTAAAGATCACAAGCTAATCCTCTATAGACATGCCTTTCTCCTAGAAACAAATAATAGTCTATATTAGCACCTAAAAAGTAAAAGTTCCACAGAGAAACTTGGAAGAAATTATGAAATGAATTTTTGGAGAAAATTGTGTATACCATCATTAATTGAGATAAAAGCAAATAATCCAAAATTCACTGCAGGCAAATGTGTTGGGAATAATTTGTTGGTTTGTTTGTTACTCTTGTCTTGAATGTTTTCACTCCACTTCTAGTAAATATGCCTTCTTTGTCTCTGATTAAAGCCAAATAGTTTCCCTTTGAACCATTGAGTCCCAGGTATGGAGACCAAACTAAGGAAAGCCAGTCACTCATCCAACCTCTGACTTTAGTAATTAGCCCATAAATGATCCCATCATTCACATCAGATTACCCATAAACAAGGAGACTCAATTTTAGAATTTTCAATTTGAACCTTGTCTTACATTAAACTAAATGCTGAGATGATAGAAAGCTGAAACTTGCAAGAGGTATCATTCTGAGCCTACAAATGAACCCATCTCAGAGCCAAGGAATGTCTCACGGTGGCATCATTTGAACTCTGAATCAAGCCTTACCTGAGGTTAAACCTAAGCCTAGAGTATTCAACTTACAATGGTTTGACTTACAATTTTTTAACTTTACAATGATACAAAACTGATACGATTCAGTAAAAATTATACTTACAGTGCCAATATAACCATTCTGCCTTTTACATTCAGTATAGTGTTTAATAAATTAGATAAGATATTCAATAATTTATTATAAAATTGGCTTTGTGTTAAATGATTTTGCCCAATTCCAGGCTAATGTAAGTATTCAGAGCACATTTAAGATAGGCTAGGCTAAGGTATGATGTTCATTAGGACAGATGTATTAAGCACATTTTTGACTTACAATATTTTCAACTTACAATGGGTTTATCAGGACCTCATGGCAAGTTGAGAAGCCCCTGTATTGAGTTACGTGAACAAGCAAGATCTTTTTTTTTTTTCTTTTTACATCCAACTATGAATTATTATGTTTTCTACTGAAACCATTTTGACTTATACTAAACAAAACACAACAAAGACCTGTCTGTATGTGTCCTCAGCCTATCCCTAGAAATCCTCCAAGATGTGGGTAGTAGATACTTGAAGGGAAGGTAAACAATGAGTCAGTAGGAGCAGAGTACTGAAACCTACAAATTCTAGCTAGGAAGGCAGAGTGTGCCCACACACCATTGGAAACTATAACACTCATCATCAGGATGGTGCATAAAGCAGTATAGTGGAAAAGAGGACCCAGAAGCATCATCGTGCTAATTAGTGAAGATCCTTTGTGCTCCAGTGAATGTCAACCTCCTCCAAGGAGAAAGCTGTGCACCAGATATTTATAAATATTACAATAACAGGAATATAGAAAAGATCTCTGCTCCTCATTATGTATTCTCCAATGCTCATTCTCTTTTACTTTCTACAGGCAATTAGGCCCCCAGTATGGCAAAAATGAAACTACAGAAAGCAAAACTAACTTTCATTTTTTTGCATCTTAGAGTAAAAGTTCAGACCACCATATCTGAGGAAATCACATCAACCCACAAAGCTTGACACACTCAGAACTCAAAGATTGCAGGTCTGAGTGTGTCAAGCTTTGTGTGTTGATCATAAGCAAAACTCTGAAAATTCTCCCTGCATCCAGAAGTAAAAGAAAGAGATCAGTAAGACAAAGTAGTGGTGTATAGATTTACCGAAGTTAATAAACATAGAATAGGTATTCAATCAGAATTACAAAGCAAATGAAAGAGAGAAGTAGAACACAGAGAAATAATGGAAGGAATCTTCTAGCTATAGAAAGAGGCATGTTTTCAGATTGAAAGCATATACGGAGAAAAACAAATCAATAGAGACCCAACTAGATATTTAAAAGGGGATAAACACGTGCAATCATTTAAGGGGAAAAAATGTATCAAAAAATAAAAAATAAAAATAAACAAGGTTGTACAATAGACTTTTAAAGTATTAAATGCAAGAGGATAGTTAATGGTTTACCAAGTTTGAGGTGGAGAGAAAGTTTATCCTAAAATTCTATATAAATTTAATATTCATTGATGAAAGAGGAAACATTTTCACACACAAGACTAACAGATATTTAATGGTTCTCCTAGGGAAAATAATTACTCAAAAATATATATAGACAAATCTATAAACTTTTTAAAAGTTTGAGTAAGAGAAAGCAAAGTATAAAAGAAGTAAAAATTATGAAATTGTTAAAATTGAATAAATTTCCAAAACTGATATTAATATATCTTGATATTCAATGAAACTGAAATAAACCTAATCTTAAAAATGTATATAATTTTATAAAGTCATGAATAATAACAATCCAAATCTTAAGAAGTTATTTAAACACAACAGAGAAGGGATACAACAGAAAGGGGAAGTGAAAATCTTGATATTGGATCCCAAGTTAGTTTACTCAGTGTATGTTTATCCTTCAGGTTAAGAAAAGAAACAAGATTAAATTATCCATCCATATGCTTTCATATATACATAAATATGTATTTACACGTACATATATGTGTGTTTTAGTTAAAATAACACAAAAATTATATACAAAAATGCCATATCCATAAAGATAAGAAAAAGGGAATTTTGAAATATATAGCAAACAATGGGAAAAATATATGCAACAGCACAGAACCATACAGAACAGTGAAAATAAGCAAACCAGAGAGAAAAAAATTCAAATAAAAGTGAGGTCATATATAATAGAAAATTTGTTTCAATCTAAAAATCACATCTAAAATACAAGTACCACACTATGCATAAAATTATATAGAAATTATCAGTACTAGAAAAGCAAAAAGCACATTATAAACTAGCAGAAATAGAATATTAATAATTTTATATCTTGCTATGAATATTACATATAGGCATATATGCATCACAATCATAGAGAATACTTGCTTCACAAAGAATATGCGATATTTTCCATTGCTAGTTGTTGTATGTAAAATTTGTTCACATATATGCCATTAATGAATTTTTTTTTCCAATTTTAGAAACAAAAACTGTGCAGTGAAACTTTTCTAAATATTCAAAATAATGTTCAAAGTAATAGCAAAAGGATAAACAACATACAGTCACTTCCAAACTGATCCCCAAACTGCTCACCTATATAGCTTAGGCAACTCATTTATTGTATAGCTGCTATGTGTCAAGAATACATTTAAAAGACAGCAAAGTCAAAATCAAAACTATACATATCAGACTATTCATAAAATAACGACAAAAACATCGTGTGTGTGTGTGTGTGTGTGTGTGTGTGTGTGTGTGTGAGACAATCTTTGCAAAGAAGCAAGGAAGTACAGGAAGTTCATAGCTTTTGATGCCTTTACTATGAAATGAAGGTAATTAAAATAAGTGACTAAAAATTCAACGCATTAAGCTATATGTAAGAGTTATACTTCTTGGAAACACAAGGGAATGGCAATAATGATAATTTATGAAGAAGCAGACAGTTAGAAATCCAAGAGGATCCTCTTTGATTGAGTGAAGTTATGAACCATACTTATTTACTCAAACTAGAGTCAATACCACTAAAATCAGGAAACAAAGAAAAACTTTTCCACTCTTACTACTAACACTTAAAATTATTCTGAAACCTTCCAGTATATGTCATAAAATAGAACTTGACAACTGAAATTGAATCTTAATTTCTGCATATGATCTTAGTAAATTGCTGTGAAATCAGATACATAATTTTAAAACTCTAAACATAAACATATAATCCAGTAAAATGACAATACAAATAACTATACATATTACAAATCTACTGCTTTACTTTATAACAGCTAAAACCTATAAGCATAAAATACACACACACACACACACACACACACACACGTATATACACACACACACATATATATTCACAGAAAGAGACTGAGATCTGAATCAAAACAGCTAATAAAAAACAAAAAAGCTAGAAATAAAGTTTATAAAATTATATTAAGAAAGTTATAAACCTTCAATTACAAACATAAAAGAAGACTTCAATAAATGAGATATCAAGCTGTTTAATAGAAAGACATAATAATATAAAGACGTCATTTTTCCAACTATTCTGCCCTCTACCTGCAAACATCTAACCAAGACTCTAAGAAGCAGAAATTTAGTCAGATTTTTCTCCTTGTTGGATGAAATGCCTGCCTGATCCAAATGTTAAAGACAGATTCAATGTTTAACCAGTAATGTGGTAGGGATGAGGAAAGTGAACAGGATGAACATTCTAGACAGAGAAGGTATCAGCAAGGTTCAAAGAAGACTTTGGTGTCTCATGGAAACCAACGCAACTCAGTATTGCTGAGCACAAAGACAGAGACCAGGAAGCAAGAAATGGGGCTGGTTTACTGCCAAAGAACACTAGACGGGCAAAAAGAAATGGGTTTGGAGATTCCAGTGACATGATGGTACTCAGACATCAGCGCTGATTGACCAGTGGTGCTGGCCACACAGTCTAAAGAACCTGTGTAACAAAGAAAAGTAAAGAGGGCTTGCAAGCATCATCAGTATCTAAGAACAGCCCAAACCAATCTGTGAGTATCAAGTGTGCAGGCCCAGCCTCTGAAGAGGTACCTGAATCTAGTCGGAATAGGCTTTCCTTCTGCATCTTCTGTTATTTTCTACCCATTATTCTTGTGGGATTAAAACGTCCTTTTAGATTTCAGCTAAGGTATTTAATAATTTTTAAATTCCCGTTTTTTAAATATTTTGCTTCTTTTCATTTCTGATCACATAGCAAAGCTTTTGGTAAATAATCTTTGAAGAATGTGACCTAAAGCTTCAGTCTATGCTAAGGTCAGTCCTCGCTTTCTTTTTTCCATGGAATGTACAACTCCATTTTAGGACATAAATGAAGCAAAAGCCAGCAGTTAAATGGGAATGAACACTGTCTGAACATCTCTTCTGATGTTCCAGGAACTTTAGGACTTTTCTTTTGAAGAAAAAATACATCCTTTTAGAAAAGACCATTCAATTGTTGTAATAAAAAATGCATACCTTTAATAATCCCCTCTTATCCTGTTCAGATTTAAGTTTTGCCTCTAAATTTCTCTGTGACCCAGAGTACCTTCATTTTATTATATGTATATCTGAAACGCAATTACATGAACTGATTAAAGCAATAAATAATATAAATTTCGATCATTAGTTCAAAGATGATATCTGAAGTCCTTTGTAGCTATGAAAATCTAAAACTTTATCCAAATATAGCTCATTCTTTGAGAAAAGATAGCTGCTACGAATTGAAAAACACAGAGTCAGGCACTATGCTAGGCACTTTAATCCTCAAAATAGAAGCACAAAGCCGTTGCTTTGAACCTCCTTTTTTACAGATCAGAAAATAAAAGCCATGGGAAGTTAAATAGCTACTAAGTGATGGATCTGTAATTCAAATCCAAGGTTGTCTGAGTACACAATCCTTGTGGCTTCTATTCTGATACTCATTCAAATCCTAACTTCTTGATGCCTTCTTTGACTATGCTGGCCTCTATCAATCTCTTTTATCTGAAATCCTACAAGCTTATAGTTTATGTAGTTCAATTCACTGGAGTATGTATTCTCTCATGGCCTAATTGTCTCATTTCAATCGCGCAGGCTGAATGCCTATAGACATTAGACTAGGTACAAGTGATTGTCATTCAGGAAGGGCACAGACTGGTGCAGTGTTGCTAATTCTGGTCTGCAGAACACTTGCATGAGAATCAACCAACAATCTACATTTAGAGCAGGATGATTTTGTTGTATCTAAATCTAAGAATCACTGGCCTAGTTAGTTAAGCCCGTGTCCTGCACCCAGATAGAAATTCTTTATAAGGCAGACACTGCATCACAATTTCGTGTATTGCATTATATCACAGGCAATCCTAGACGTGAAATAGATACATTGTATCGATCATGAGCAAACTGCCAGTCACTGTTCTCAATGTCTCAGTCATAGGAAATGTAGTTTCTTGATGCAGCTACTTTTTAACTTTTATTTTTTCACATGTTGAGCAAGGTAATTTGTACTCAGTTCGGTTCAAAAAAATTTACCCATCCACTCTGGCCTTGGAAGCACTGCAAAAGGCTTCTCGGAAGAGATGCCCAAGCTAACTCTTGATGAATGAATTTTAAAAATCAAGCATTGAAAAGTGAAAGGATGTTCCAGGTAGTGCAATTAATATGATAGGAATGATGTGAGATAATTCACAGAGAAGAGCTATAAGAAATTCATCAGTAGTAGAATGTGAACTGTAAGGTACTTTTGGAGGAGGCTTGTGCATAAGTCTGGAGACAGTTTTAGAGAGTATGACCGTGGCATGTAACCGTTTATTGAACTACAGTTTCCCTTTTCTGTGTCCTTTTTCCCTTCAGAGAAAATTCCTCTTCTCTGCCTGCATTAGTCCCTGTAGGCTGCCATAACATATAATGGCATTTAAGTCTTGTAACATGTGAAAAGTTTCCTTCTTGTTCACGTCACAGTACTGGGTGGATTGAAGAGGAGAAGGGAAAGGTAGATGGATTGTGTTCCACAGAACCATCAAAGTACTCTGGTTTCTTTTATCTTGTGGCTCCTTATCCCTCTAGATTCCCAGAGTCTTTTCTATTAAGCTTTCAGATAAAGCAGTAGAGTCATAATTATTGCAGAAGAATGTTATGGGCCAGGCCTCTTCTGTTCACATTCCTTTGGGTCCATAACTCAGTCACATGGCTAAACCTACTACCAGAGAGGACAGAAAATATAATCTGAGTGCAAGTGAGAAGAGAAAAACATAGATTTTGATGAGCTTGATAGCCACTTTCCAAATATCAAAGGCCTTCACAGTCCTTGCTTAGCCACAAAGAGGAACATCTTATATATTCATTGACAGTGAAAGATTAAATGATACCCAAAATGTCTTGTGGAATTCTGATTTCTAGACTGACAGGTAGAGCATGAAAGTCGTCATTCCCATTCTCCCTGCAAGAAAAAAAAAGCTGAACAAGCCAAAAATCTATAATTCTTCTTAGATCCATCAGAGAATTTAAGTTACAGAGCAAGCCCCCTTTCTGAAAATTGGATAGCCAGGTGAATACAGAGACTTATACCTTATCTGGAGCAGAAGCCAAGAGCATGAGCCCACCGCTGGAGCCAATCCCACAGGAAAACCAAAACTGTGATTAACAAATTGCTGGAGGCTCAGAATAAATGAGCCTGAGTGTTAAGAATTCTGCAGTCTCATTCTTAGGGAGGTCAACACATTTTTATGAGTTTTACCTTCATGAGTTACCTTTCAGTTTCTCAGGTGAAGATCAGAGAAAACCCTCCTCATATTTCCTATCAGAGGAGGGGAAAATTTACTATTTAATACCACTAGAGCATTCATTCTCCTTAAACAAAAGCCTGCCCTCAAGAATACTATTTTACCAGAACCTCACCAACTTGTATTGGTCCAGACTGAATAGGTGGAAGGCAGGTACCTAACTCCAGGCCCATCTAGCCTTCCTATCTCCTATTTATCTCCATTCCTGATATAGCATGTCTTGACTACCAACAAAAATTTAAGAAGTATGCTAAAAGGCAAAAAAATAGTTGGAAGAGACACAAAAAGCTTCAGACCCAAACTCTGATATGAAATTATCAGATAGGAAATTTAAAACAATTATGATTAATATATTAAGGGTGATAATGGTAAAAAGTAAACAACATGGAAGAACAGAGAGTAGTATAAGCAGAAAAACGGAAACTCTAGTGAAGTTGCATTATAAAGATATTTAAAACATCTGTAGCCTTAAAATCAAGAAATGGATCACTAATTAGAGCATCGATTGTCTTTGACGAATTTTTTTGTATTTACTGATATCCAGAACCACTGACTTTGTCTACTGTTGAGACAATTTCACACAGAAGAGCATCATATATTTCCCAGAGAAGGATATTATCTATTTTCACCTGCTAATGGTAATGATAATGAAAAATTACATTATAGTATAAAATCATCATTCCTAGATCCATTAGGAAAATGAGGCATTTGATCTTGGGAACTGAGGTCCAAATGATTACGGCTAAACTAATCTGTCAGATTGGAGTCTTACATGGGCAACAACTATATCTGTTTTGAACACAACTGAAAGTCCTAGGAAACTTTATACAGTACTTCTTATTTTATTCATTGCTCCATATGTTTTGTCAATCGTCTCTTTAGATTGTTCCACAAGCCACTCAAAAATGCTTTAGTGTTCACATGACACAAGCAGAATCTTTTGGTTATATATTAATTTTAACTCAAATAAAAATTAATTGTCTCTCATTTCCTGATCCAATGAACATAGAGTCTGTATTGTATCCAAAGCACTATAGAGGAATGCCAGCAACAAAAAGAAAAATAGCATTGGCCTGCTATTCAAGGAGATCATTGTCTAAATAGTCTTGTCAACCTTTGCTGAGAAATCATTCAAAGGATCCTATCATACAAACTTTAAACCGGTGATAATAAAAAATTCGATTAAATATGAGAAAAACCAATCACCCTAGAACCACTATCACATCTGTGGTAAGCTGTATGTATACTACAAAGTGACCAATTTCCAAAGAAAGTAGAGAATACAGGGAAAAAGTAGGGGACTCATAAATATACATCTTTAGAAGTCTAACTGCCCAGAAATTATCTAACGTTTCTTCCTTTAAATGCAATCTTTAACCCTCAGTTGTTAAATGACACTTCTCAAAGAAAGCCCCCAGTTGATAAAAAATCTTCTTGAATATAATTAGGGACTTCAAAATGTTTGCCATATGTGCATTTCCAGGGCCATGTGTCACACTCAGAAGCAAGAATATTGCTACATCCATTTAAAATACTTTTTTTTTTTTTCACTAAGCCAGCTATGTGTGGTTAACCATGTAAAACAAATTGCTGTCAGTTTTGCTCAATGCAATTTTGTATTTATTGCATTTAGCTATAATTCCTCATCGAATTGATGATAATAACATTTATTGAGTGAAAACATTGTGTCTGGCACTCTTCTAAGCATTTTACATTTATCTCATGCAATCTTTATGATGAATCTATGAGGTAGGATTTATTAAAGATATTAGGAAAATGGGAAAATGGTAGATAGGAGACAGGATTAATGCGCAGCTCCCACTTGAACAAACAGAATAGTGTACGGAGACTTACGTCATGAATTTTTGCTCCAATAACAATGGCAGAAACATATTAGGTATTCTGAAGGATGCACAGACCCTCTGAAAGAAGTGGCTTGCTGCTGTAAACTCCATGAGACAACTGAAAAACTGTGAGTTCCCAAAGTCTGAGTGGGGGAAGTATGTTTCCAAACACACATTCCCACTGGAAAACCTGAAAATCCAGAACATGGGAGAAGGATTTAACGTTACCTAGAGCTGAAATGGATTTAGTGAGCTGAGTGAAATATAAAAGTAGGAGAAACAGTGGAAAGATCCCTGTAGGCACTTGTAGGCCCCATCTCAGACACAAGGACGCCATCCCTGGATTTATCTCACAGGGATCCTTGTGGAAGGCAGCCAGAAGAATTGAAGAGGGACCACAGGGTGAAGGAAGCTTCTACCTGAATTTTGCAATGATTTCAACAGAACAAGAATTTTCCTGAGCAGAATGTGGGGAAGGGGGAAAAACAGGAAGTGCAGATGTGTATAAAGAAGCCACAGCTGATGGTGTGGGCAGGCAGGGAGGAGCAAGGCCTGAAAGCCCTGCTTGCTTTCTCAGTTGGGAGGCTTGTAGCCTGGGAAAAGATGTCAGTCCTGCACACTGGCTGCCAGGATATAAACTCAGCGCTGTTGGTGGGGCACGGTTGGAGTGAGACTGGCCTTGCTGGCTGTGTGGGAGCTGAGTGAGTCCTGTCACTGCTGGCTTTCCCTCATTTTCCTGGCAGCATGTATGATGCAGAAGAGGCAGCCATAATCCTTCTTAAAACATAAACCCAGTGGCCTGAGAACCACCCCCAACACCCCACACTGGTCACAGCATGCCTCACCCAAGGAGAGCCTGAGCTCATACCCTCCTAACACTGCCCTCACCTGACAGTTTCTCTCTATTTATCCTGGTAGATGAAGACAAAAGACATGAACTCTTGGGAGCTCTAGGGCCCTGCCCATAGCATAAGAAACCTGGATACTTTTCCAGGCCAATGTAGGGCAAGCTTATATCCCCCTTCTACACCACAGCTGGTACTCTCAAAAGAGCCACCTTCTGACTAAAGGCCAATCAACTCAAGCGGTTACAGCAACTCACAACAGAACAACCCAGCTCCAAAAAAGTAGAAAACAATAGCTAATTCCATCTCCTGCAACATCCTGACTAACTAGAGATTGAGTCTGTCCACATCACAATGTCACTGCTAGCATAACTAGCATTCAAGAAAACCAGCACACTAAACAAAACTACAACCAAGGACCCCCACAGAGTCCACTTTACTCCCCTACCATCTCCACTGGAGAGGTGCTGGTATCCATAGCTGGGATACCTGAAGACGGATCACATCATAGGGCTCTGCGGACATTCCCCAGCACCAGCCATGAGCCTGGTAGCCATACTGGGGGGCTAGACCCAGAAGAACAATAACAGTCACTGCAGTCTGGCTCTCAGGAAGCTCCATTCTTAGGGGAAGGGGGAGAGCACCATATCAAGGGATCACCCTGTGGGACAAAAAAATCTGAGCAGTAGATCTTGAGTTTCAGATCTTGCCACCAAAACAATCTACCCAAAAGACAAGGAACTAGAAAAGTAATTCTGGTAATATGACAAAACAAGGTTCTATAACACCTTCAAAAAGTAACAGTATTAGTCTGTTTTCCCACTGCTTATACATACCCAAGACTAGGTAATTTAGAAAGCAAACAGGTTTAATTGACTCACAGTTCCACATGGCTGGGGAGGCCTCAAAATCACTGGAGAAGGCAAGGAGGAGTAAAGTCATGCCTTACATGGATGGTGGCAGGCAAAGAGAGAGAGCTTGTGCAGGGGAAATCCTCTTTACAAAACCATCAGGTATTGTGAGACTTATTCACTATCATAAGAACAGCATGGGAAAGACCCAATCCCATAAGTCAATTACTTCCCACTGGGTCCCACCCACAACACATGGGAGTTATGGGAGCTATAATTTAAGATGAGATTTGGGTGGGGACACAGTCAAACAATGTCATTCTTCCCCTGGCCCCTCCTAAATCTCATGTTCTCACATTTCAAAACAAATCATGCCTTCCCAACAATCCCTGAGAGTCTCAGCTCATTTTAGCGTTAACTCAGAAGTCCACAGTCCAAAGTTTCATCTGAGACAAGGCAAGTCCCTTCTGCCCTTCTGCCTATGAGCCTGCAATATCAAAGACAAGTTAGTTGCTTCCTAAATAAAACACATTGTAGGGGTACAGGTGTTGGATAAATACATCCATTCTAAATGGAAGAAATTGGCCAAAATATGGGTGTAAAAGGTCACATGCAAATCTGAAATTCAATGGGATGGTCAAATCATTTTTTTTTTAGACAAAGTTTTGCTCTTGTTGCCTAGGCCAGAGTGCAATGGCACAATCTCATCTCACTGCAATCTCCATCTCCTGGGTCAAGCGATTCTCCTGCCTCAGCCTCCCAAGTAGCTGGAATTACAGGCATGTGCCACCATGTCTGGTTAATTTTTTGTATTTAGTAGAAACGGGGCTTCACCATGTTGATCAGGCTGGTCTTGAACTCCTGACCTCAGGTGATCCACCAATCTTGGTCTCCCAAAGTGCTAGGATTACAGCCGTGAGCCACTGTGCCCAGCCACAGTCAAACATTAAAGCTCCAAAATAATCTGCTTTGACTCCATGTCTCATATTCAAGACATGCTGATACAAGAGGTAGGTACCCATGGCCTTGGGTGGCTCTGTGCCTACTGTTTTGCAGGGTATATTCCCACTCCTGGCTAATTTCATGGGCTGGCATTGAATGTCTGTGGCTTTTCCAGCTACACTGTACAAACCATCAGTATATCTATCACCTGGAGGATGGTGTCCCTCTTCTCACAGGTCACTAGGCAGTGCCCCATTAGGGATTCTTTGTGGAAACTCTGGCCTCACATTTCCCTTCTGCACCGCCCTAGCAGAGGTTCTCCATTAGGGCCCCTCCCTGACATTAAAATTCTGCCTAGGCAACCAGGTGTTCCCATACATCCTCTGAAATCTAGGCAAAAGTGCCCAAACATCAATTCTTGACTTCTGTGCACCCACAGACTCAACACCACATGGAAGTTGCCAAGGCTTGGGGCTTCTATCCTCTGAAGCAACAGCCCAAGCTGTACCCTTGGTCCCTTTTAGCTATAATTGGAGCAACCGGGATTCAAGGCACCAAGTCCCTAGCCTGCACACAGCAGGGGAGTCCTGGGACCGGCCCACTAAACCATTTTATCCTCCTAGGCCTCCAGGCCTGTGATGGGAGAGGCTGCCAAAAAGACCTCTAACATGCCCTGGAGACATTTTTCCCATTGTCTTGGTATATTAGTTCATTTTCATGCTTCGGATAAAGACATACTTGAGAATGGGCGATTTACAAAAGAAAGAGGTTTAATAGACTCACAGTTCCATGTGGCTGGGAAGGCCTCACAATCATGGCAGAAGGTGAAAGGCAGGTCTCACATGGTGGCAGACAAGAGAAGAGAGCTTGTGCAGGGAAACTCCCCTTTTTAAAACCATCAGATCTCATGAGACTTATTCACTATCACAATAATAGCATGAAAAAGACCCATCATCTCCCACCAGGTCCCTCTCACAACACATGAGAATGATGGGAGCTACAATTCAAGATCAGATTTGCCCAAATCATATTACTTGGTGACTAACATTTGTTTCCTCATTACTTACGTAAATGACTACAGCTGGCTTGAATTTCTCCCCAGAAAATTGGTTTTTCTTTGCTTTCACATTGTTGGGCTGCAAATTTTCTGAACTTTTATGTTGTTTCTCTTTAAAAAACTGAATGTTTTTAAAAACACCCAAGTCACCTCTTAAATGTTTTGTTACTTAGAAATGTCTTCCTCCAGATACCCTAAGTCATCTCCCTCAAGTTCAAAGTTCCACAAATCTCCAGGGCAGGGGCAAAAGGCTGCCAGTCTCTTTGCTAAACATAGCAAAAGTCAGCATTACTCCAGTTTCCAACAAGTTCATCATCTCCATCTGAGACCACCTCAGCCTGTATTTCATTGTCCATATCATTATTAGTATTTTAGTCAAAGCCATTCAACAAGTCTCTAGGAAGTTCCAAACTTTCCCACATTTTCCTGTCTTCTTCTGAGCCCTTGAAACTGTTCCAACTTGTGCCTGTTACCTAGTTCCAAAGTCACTTCCACATTTTCAGGTATCTTTACAGCAGGGCCCCACTCTACTGGTACAAATTTACTATAATAGTCTGTTTTCATACTGCTGATAAAGACATACCCAAGACTGGGTAATTTGGAAAGGAAAGAGGTTTAATTGAGTCATAGTTTCACATGCCTGGGGAGGCCTCACAATTATGGTAGAAGGCAAGGAGCAAAAAAGTCATGTCTTACATGGATGGCAGCAGGCAAAAGTTGTGCAGGGGGAACTCCTGTTTATAAAACCATCGGACCTCAAGAGATTTATTCACTCTCATGAGTACAACATGGGAAAGACCCATCCTCATGATTTAATTAACTTTCACTGGGTCTCTCCCATGACACATGGGAGTTGTGGGAGCTACAATTCAAGATGAGATTTGGGTGGGGACACAGGAAACCATATAAAACACACTAGCTCTCCAGTAATGAATCCAAAGCAAGAGGAAATCTTTGAATTGCCAGGTAAGTAATTCAGAAGGTTGATTATTAAGCTTCTCAAGGAGGTACATGAGAAGGGTGAAAATCAACTTAAAGAAATTTTAAAAATCATACAGAATATGGATGAAAAAATCTCCAGAGAAATAGATATTATATAGAAACAACAATTACAACTTCTAGAAATTAAGTACACACTTAGAGAAATGCAAAGTACACTGGAAAGTTTCAACAATACACTAGAACAAGTAGAAGAAAGAACTTCAAAACTCAAAGACAAGACTTTTGCATTAATCCAATCTAATAACAAACACACAAAAAAATAAATCTGAGAAAATGAAAAATGAAAAAAGTCTCTAAGAAATTTGGGATTATGAATTATATCTACACCAAACACAAGAATAAGGTATTCCTGAGGAAGAAAAGAAATCTAAACACTTGAAAAACATGAAGAAATAAACAAGGAACACTTTCCTGGTCTTACAGAAATCCAGACCTTCAAATACAAGAAGCCCAAAGAACTCCAGGAAATTTATGGCAAAAAGATCAACACCTAGGCACATAGTTACCAGGTTATTGAAGGTCAAGATGAGGGAAAGGATCTTAAGAGCTGTGAGGCAAAAGCATCAGATAACCTATAAATGAAAACCTATCAGATTAACAGGAGATTGCTCAGTAAAAACCCTACTAGTCAGAAAGGATTAGAGTCTTATCTCTAGTCTCCTTAAATGAAATAATTATTAGCCAAGAATTTTGTATTCAGTGAAACTAAGCTTCATAAATGATAGAGAGATAAAGTACAAACAAATGCTGAAAGAATTTGCCACTACCAAGCCAGCCAGCACAACAAGAAATGCTAAAAGGAGTTCTAAATCTTTAAATAAAGCCACAAAATAGAAATAGAACCTCATTAAAGAATAAATTTCACAGGGACTATAAAAACAATACACATTGAAAAAAATGTATTCAGGCAATAACTAACATGATAAAGTTTTTTGCAAAAAGAAGAAAAAAGCTCACCTAATTTATACCCTAATTGAAGAGGACAAATGATTAACAGCAAAAATAACAGGTTCATCTTGCACAATTCTGATGAAATAATTAGTTATGTAAACTTTCCATTCAATGGGTACCAAAAGCTTTGTACCTAGATCAGCTGCAGACAAGAACAAAACTTTCAATGGAAAATTTAAACAAGAAGGATCAAGATCCTGAAGCATTTCTTTAAATGACTGTAACAGGAAATTAATTATGTCTTTACTAGTATAATCATAAAACAAAGCACAAAGTAATGGCTAACGAGCAGTGAAAGTGGTCCAGTGGAAGCAAAAGTGGGCAACTTAAGAGCAAAGGTCATGGCAATGGTTTTAGAGGATGATAAAGGCATTTTGCTTGTTGACTTTGATGGCCAAAGAACAATAACATCTGCTTATTATAAAAGTGTTCTTACCAGGCACAGTGGCTCATGCTTGTAATCCCAGCTTTTTGGAAGGCCAAGGCAAGTGGATCACCTGAGGTCAGGAGTTCAAGATCAGCCTGGCCAACATGGTGAAACCCCTTCTCTACTAAAAATACAAAAATTAGTAGAGTGTGGTGGCAGGTACCTGTAATTTCAGTTATTGGGGAGCCTCGGGCAGGAGAATCGCTTGAACCCAGGAGGTGGAGGTTTCAGTGAGCTGAGATCATGCCACTGCGCTCCAACCTGGGTGACAGAGTAAGACTCTGACTCAAGAAAAATAGTGTTCTAAGAAAGTCTGTCTGAGCTGTAGCAGCAAAATGCCCAGGAAAGCATTTCTACTAATGCCCAGGAAAGATTTCACCAGAGAGTTCTCCACCAAAACAATGCTCCTGCTCATTCTTTTCAATAATTAAGGGCAATTTTGTGAGAGTTTTGAAGATAAATCATTAGGCATCCAGGTTTCCATCCTGTTTGACTCCTGCTAACTTTTTTCTGTCTCATAATCTTTAAAAAGTCTTTAAATGGTACCCATTTATGTTCAGTTAAAAATATAGAAAAGACTACCTTGACATGGTTAAATTTTCACGACCTTCTCTTCTTTAGGTATACACTAAAGGGCTGGTATCACTGCTTACAAACATCATCACTGGTCATTAGAGAAATGCAAATCAAAACCACACTGAGATACCATCTCACGCCAGTTAGAATGGCGATCATTAAAAAATGAGGAAACAACAGATGCTGGAGAGATGTTGAGAACGCTTTTACATTGTTGGTGGGAGTGTAAGTTAGTTGAACCATTGTGGAAGACAGCGTGGCAATACCTCAAGGATCTAGAACAAGAAATACCATTTGACCCAGCAATCCCATTACTGGGTATATACCCAAAGGATTATAAATCATTCTTTTATAAAGACACATGCACACATATGTTTACTGTGGCACTGTTCACAGTAGCAAAGACTTGGAACCAACCCAAATGCCCATCAATGATAGACTGGATAAAGAAAATGTGGCACATATGCACTGTAGAATACTATGCAGACATAAAAAAGGATGAGTTAATGTCCTTTGCAGGGACATAGATGAAGCTGAAAGCCATCATTCTCAGCAAACAGACACAAGAATAGAAACCAAACACGTAGTCTCACACCTAAGTGGATGCTGAACCATGAGAGCACATGGACATAGGGAGGGGAGGATCATACACCAGGGCCTGTCAGTAGGGTGGGGTTATAGGGGAAGGACAGCAGGGGGTGGGGAGATTGGGGAGGGTAGCATTAGGAGAAATACCTAATGTAGATGACAGGGTGATGGATGCATCAAACCACTACCATGGCAAGTCTGTACCTATGTAACAAACTTACACATTCTGCACATGTACCTTAGAACTTAAAGTATAATAAATAAATTTTTTAAAGGTATCTTGAACATGATGGAGTTTATGTTGAGAAATAAAGTATATATTTTTATTTTTGTCTTTTAATTCCATTTTTCCACAAATTTTTGAAATTCCCTTATCTTTGTCTGAATCTCTATCTCCTTGGCTTTATTTCTAAAAAATTCCTTAGACCAATAATCCCGGGAATTTTGACGCATATTGCTAAAACCGACAGAATTAACAAAGTGTGTGAATTATCAATATATCTGCCTTTTTATCAACTGGAAATCATTAGTTTTTTAATTCTATGTGAATTTAAAAAATTACTTCCATAGATAACATGTACAGAAAAATATAAATAAAATTTATAGATAAAATATCCATTATTTTTACATCCAGAAATAGTATCATGGGTGTAACAAATGTACATTACTTTCTGTCATAAATGATCATTCAACATAATAAAATCTTTCCATGTAAAACACAAATCAAAACATCTTCTCATGTAAAAAACAATCATTTATGAGTGCATAATAATTTTTTGCATGGATGTCATAATTTATTTAATATTTGTGAGACATTTAATTTCAAATGTATGCTATAATATACAAGTATAAACAGACATTCTTGTGTATATGTTTTATACACACATTTAGACTAAATTCCAATAGTAGAATGAGTAAATGAAAAATTACGGGACTCTTGACATCTTTTGATAAATACTGCTAAAGTGTCTTTCAAAAATGTTATAGCAATATATGATATCTTATTTTCCAAACAGCAATATATGATATCTTATTTTCCCCATAACCTGCCAATCTCATAAAGTAAATAAGTATTTCATTTTTATGTAACTTACATTATTTTGATTAGTCTTAATTTTGAATAAATTCCTGTCATTTAGTGAGGCCAATTTTCATTATATATAGAAGATGAGTCCCAAGAATTTGAATTTTTAATAATTCCCTCAAATATTTCCTATGCAAACTGAAGTATAGAAATTCTTCTCCAGGGAATCTTTAGGGTATAGCCCTAATGTAGATTTTTGTTTTGTATTTTTATACCAAATGCTTCCTCAACTCAACCTAACAATGACTTTCAACATAAACCTTTACATTAGTAATTGTATTTCAGCCTTTGATTTAACATTTGCATCTAGAACATCCAATACAATTATTTTCCAAATAACATTTTTTTTATATTGCTTATCATCCACTTCAATTGTGTTTTCTGTTACATTCCTAGGAAAAGAAAATATCCTGCCAGCAAATATACATAAGGGCTTGAAATTAAGCAAACTATGTAAAATCTGTATGGGTTAGTAAAAGGCAATTTGAATTGTTTCCTATTTGAAATAGTACATTTAGGTAATATCCTGAATTTTAACAAAACAGTACTTGGGACTGACATAGACTGATGTACTAGACATATATTACATATGAAATGAGTCTGGGGCTCTATACAAGTTAAGGTAATTGCTTTTTCGACAGTTTCTTGTTACCTAAAAGTAAATTTAAAAGTATAGTTTCTGAATAACTGTAAAATAGCATCAGAGGTCAGCACATGAAAAGAAATGAGAACCAGCAAAAGTGTAAGTCTACACTGCTAAGTCAGGTGCAGGTGGCAGTACGTGATCCACTGTGGAACCTGCAGCGACCAGAGGACAATTTAATTATATCCTGTTTTAGTCTATGTTCTGCTGCTATAGCAGGATGCCACAGTTTGGGCAATTTATTTATTTATTTATTTAAAAGAAGTTTATTTGGTTCACGATTCTGGAGGTTGTAAAATCCAAGAGCTTGTTGCCAGCATCTGGTGAGGGTGATCTCATGGCAAGGGAGGAAGTAAGCATGGAAGACAGACAGGTACCAGGATCTGGACTTGCTTTGTAACAACCCACTTTCATGGTATTTAACCCACTCCTGCAATAATGACATTAATCCATTCACAGGGGTTCTGCCCTCAGGACCTAAACACCTCCTGTTAGGCCCTGTCTCCCAACACTGTCGCATTAGGGATTAAGTTTCCAATACATCAACTTTCAGAGAATACATTCAAAACATGGTATATCTTATTCATGATTTTTCTTTTAATTGCTTTTATTCTCTCATAGTATTTTTTGCTACAAATGTTACAGGCCAGATAATTTAGCATTGCATAAATATCCAAAGAGCCGATTAAAGAGAGGGGTAAACTTCAGTTTTTAAGACAGAGTAAGGTATTTTGACACAGTAACCTGTAAGAAATGTAATGAAGGCTGTCATTTGGCCCAAGTCCATGGGGAATAAAGAGTATTAGAATCAAATAGCTCTTGTTGCTTTTTGTGAAGTGAGTTAGTCATTTCAAGGCAATTCCTCACGGACAGATGTCCAGACAACTGTTCCTGTGGTTACTATTAACAAACAGGTTTTTGGAAAGTGAATGAAATCTATATGCAATTCATAGTTATTGTATTAGTAGATACATACACAGAATCATGAGAAAAAACTTAATAATACAGAATAGCATCTTGAGACTATAGCAGGTGATCCTTGGTATCAATGTATTCAGAAAAACAGAAACAACTACAGAATTTTAAAGTTATTGGGAAGCCAAAGAAAGCTTTGAATTTATTCCCATTTTCCATTAGCAATGCATTTTAGATCTCCAAGGAAAGGCATACCTTTTAAAGGAAAAATAATAGATTTTATTGACAATGCGTTCCATAATTTTTTTAACTGGGTTAGGAAAATATTATTTAAGATACTTTCTCCATAGTGTAGAGTTTTCCCCATTTTTTTCTGCTAGTTATAAAGTAAATAATCAGTTACAAATATATGTGGCCTATTATTAAATAACCTATCTTTTTTCCCCCAAATTCTACTTTAGATATTTTTCCAGTGATAATTTATAATTACTCAGGTTTATAAACAAAGTTCAGTTGATTATGATGCTATGCCAAAAAATAACTACTTGCTTTAGTGTTATTTCTGCTTTAGGCTACTGCGCTATTAAGACAATTAATATGCATGTGCAAATAAGACGTGTATAGACATGATTTGTTTCATAGGAATTAGTGATTCGATTTATAGGCTTTAAATGTTGATGATAAAGTTATTCTGAACATTTATCTTAATTAGTGGTGCTGGTTGAAGGGTATATGGAAACCTTCCATATTATTTTTCCAATTTTCTGTAAGTCTAAAATTATTTCAATTACAAAATTTAATTCTAATGTGGGAATCTCTTAATAATTACCTATGTAGTTGCTGAATATTTAATATGTAAAGAATTTTACAGCTGATAATCATAATTTTAAAGAGGTAGTGATGATTGATAAAGGTTATGACTTTGATGATGACTAATAATGAGTTGAGATGTGTGCCTGGCACTAAGTAATACTTTTTAAATGCAGAATCTCATTTACATGCATTATATTCTTTCTTGTTTATAACAACTCTGTCATTGAAGGATACCAGGAAGTTGATGGCAGACTTGGATCCTTTAGTAATCAATAAAATATTTCAATGCAAGTCTAAATTTTTATAAAATTTTGAGAAATTTAATGCATTATTTTATTATGGTAAACATTTCTGGATAAATGTGAATGTCTAATTTGGCTTAATTAATAAAGTACTAGTTAAACAAATGTGCTTATCCACCTCATATTCTCACTCATAAGTGGGAGTTGAACAATGAGAACACATGGACATAGGAGGGAAACATCACACACTGGGGCCTGTCGGGGGTTGGGGGCAAGGGGAGGGACAGCATCAGGAGAAATACCGAATGGAGATGACAGGTTGATGGGTGCAGCAAACCACCATGGCACGTGTATACCTGTGTAACAGACCTGCATGTTCTGCACATGTATCTCAGAACTTAAAGTATAATTTAAGAAAACAAATGTGTTTATCATGCATATTAAAATTATGTAAAGGGTAGCAAGCATTTATTATTCAATGGGTGAAAAAAGTAACATACCAAATGATGAAAGTTAAAACATGTCATCAACTGTAGAGTGATTTCAGTTACCACTGAATAATGCCATTTTTATCAAGGGGAGAGATTATAAATATTATAGACACATGGGTCTATAATATTGGATGGAGTTAGGCTGTTTAGAACAAAGTAATATAAATCACCTTTACTACTACTGCTGCCTGCTTGGTTTCAAGCATTAAAACACTCTCTAAACCGGCGACTTTCAGACTTATCCTACCTGCAGAACTCTTCCTTCAAAAGGAAGATTTGGAGTGTCTCTGGTTGATCCAGCATCATATGGAGATTTGGAGTGTCTCTGGTTGATTCAGCATAATTTTGAGATTTGGAGTGGAGATCTAGAGTATCTGTAGTTGATCCAGCATAATACTAAGATTTAAAGTGGAGGTCTGGAGTAGCTCTGGTTGATCCAGTATAATTTTGAGATTTGGAGTGGAACTGGAATGTCTCTGGTTGACCCAGCGTGATACTGAGATTTGGAGTAGAGATTTTTAGTGTCTCTCACTGATCCAGAATGAGATTTGGAGTGAAGATCTAGGGTGTCTCTGGTTAAGCCAGCATAATAGTAAGATTTGGAGTGAAGGTCTGGAGTGTTTCTGGTTGATCTAGCATACTATTCTAGAACTGTGAGTCTCTACTCTTCTCTTAGGAGTATTTGAGTAAGAGCATAGTTCAGGTACAGTTTGGTTGCCACTACTTAAACAGTTGAGATTCAAAATTCTGTTTTATACTTGGACAAGAAGAGAGAACAAAGGTGAGTTTGTGTGTGTGTGTGTGTGTGTGTGTGTGTGTGTGTGTGTGTTTTCTATGGTAGAGTCTTAGTGATTTTCTCTTGGTATCAGTGAAGAATCTTTCAGTTGCAAAAAACACAAAGCTCAACTACAAATAATTTAAGGAAATAATGTATTGTCTCAAGTAGCTAATAGGTCTCAGTACACAGCTGGCTCTAAAGCTGAGGCAAAGGTTGTAATCGCATCCCTAGCACTTGATTTTCTCCATCTCTCTGCTCTGCCTTTGGCTGTGCATCCCCATCCTAGGGGCCAACAAACTTCCTGGCCATCCACTGTGGTCACAGCTTCTCCAAAGCCAATGTTTTCTCGGCTTCAGGTCCATATATAATAACAAGAGTATCATCCTAAAGATTTCTGTTAGAAGATTCGTTTAGTCTTACAGTACCTATTTAAGACAGAAACTCAATGCATTGATTGACTGATGTATTGATTAACTTACATGTAGGTCACAAGCTCTATTTCTGACCCAGAGAAGAGCCTTTAATTCAGCAAGGGAGCCGAGTGTGAGAGTAAATGTGGTCCCCAGAGCTAATCTAGATAAATCTCAAAGAAAACCAGGGAATATGAGAAGCTAAAAAATAACAAGTGCTCACTACATCTCCTAAAATTGATAGAGTTGATTGATTACCTAATTTTACTACAAAGGTGCTCTGAGTTTCTACTATGCTAGTTCTTGGTTAGTCGAAAAATGCTTAAGGAAGTTTCTATATGCTGCCTACATCTTAGCAGAGCAAACTATATGATACAACCACATAAAAGATCTATAAATATCCAACTGGGTGCGGTGGCTCACGCCTGTAATCCCAGCACTCTGGGAGGCCGAGGTGGGTGGATCACGAGGTCAAGAGATCAAGACCATCCTGGCCAACATGGTGAAAACCGTCTCTACTAAAAATACAAAAATTAGCTGGGCCTGATGGCATGTGCCTATAGTCCCAGCTACTCGGGAGGCTGAGGCAGGAGAATTGCTCGAACCCAGGAGGCGGAGGTTGCAGTGAGTGGAGATCGCCACTGTGCTCCAGCCTGGTACCTGGCAACAGAGCGAGACTCTGTCTCACAAAAAAAAAAAAAAAAAAAAAAAAAAAATCTATAAATTTCCCTGTATGTGTGTGTGGTCAATGATTCACTATGAGTGTTTTTAATGAAATATATGCCTTCCCTAAATATTTGAGGCAAAAGAAAAATCCTCACCACCAACCCCTATTTTCATATGTTCCAGTGTTATTGACAGAATGCAGCAAATGACTTTGGATTTCTCAAAACACCCCCTGTGGTCCATTAATCAGTTTCAGCAAGAAACAAAGGAAGAAAAAGTTGTACATTCCATGTGTTGAACATTAGATTAGGTGTAAATTCTAACCAAGTACCTGCTGACAGCTGAGCTGAAAGAAACCTCTGAGAAATTACATGAACTTTTTTCTTGCTTAATATTCAAATGTAAAAAGTACATGGTGATGAATAACTTTTGTGTAAATAAAACCATAAATCATAAGATTTAAAGGCACTGAACAATTATATTCCAAGGAAAATAAATTATACTTGCTTATAAATCAAGGTAATAAGAAACATAGATTATATGATAGATTGATAGAAAATTAAATGTGAACTCCAATTATGCTATAGTAAAAAGTCAGTGCTATTTAAAAAACAAATGAATATGTAATAGTTCTCTTTAGAATGCCACCTAACATCATTATAATTTGTGTACAAAAAATTGACGAGAAGGGCATGTATTAAAAAGTATAAAAATAAAATTAGTGAAATATTGTCAGAAGATTTACACACTTTAGCATGCAAAAATTTTAAAGTTTAGGTCACTATGTACTTAATAAACAATAGAGTAAAAACTCAGAATGATATGGTATTATAAGCAATAAGCAAACCTAAATGGGAATCCCTTTTTAGTTTGTTTTTTTATAAAATCATTTGCAAATAGACATGCAAAATGATTAAATGATTACAGATGAAAAATGTCCATTTGCAAATGATTTTATAGACTCTTCTTAGTGGGAGCAAAATGGTTAGACAGGAACCCTTCAAACAGTCCAATGAAAAATAAATTGGAATAGCAATAAAAGAAATCATAAAAAACGAAAAAGAACAAGGATGTATATATAAATAGGAGACCCTATTGAGTTTTTGCTTGCCAAATAGGCTGGAACAGGGTATAAAGTGTGATGCATTACCATGGCCTGCTGCCAACTCACAGGGTGCCTAGAGGAGAGAGGCATTGTTGCACTGATAGAGACATGCCATGCTCAGGTAACACATAAATGAGAACAAATATTTGGCACAGAGGATTGGAGACAGACAACCTTCTTAGGTTGGTGCAATGAAAAGTAACAGAAGCAAAATACATATTTTTAAGGTCTTCAAATCTGGTATCTGAAATTGCATAGTTACAGTATTATTGACAGTTTTCTACAGATGGCACAGCACATTCAACCCCTTAGGGTGTGGATAGAGAGTCTTCCAAGCATTAGTTGCATAAAGGGATGATCTACACATGTCCTCATCTGCCTTCTGCACACTTCATGGCATCCTCCATTCTGTCGACTGCTAGAGCAAAGGCCTTAGTATCCACACACTTATCCTTACTTCCCCACTTTGGTCTATTACACAATTCAGGCTCTCAGAGCTTCTGATCTCTCTCCTTCCAACCTCTCTCCTTTTCCCACTTTTTGCTCTGCATATTCATAGACATAACTTTCAGAATTTTATCCTCCCTATTCCCAGGAACCCCTGCTAAGCAGACCTCCGAGGCATGGACATCTTGAGCCTCTGCTATGAGGAAACTAGCATTTCAACCATCATCTGTTTTGTCTAAAAACACTGTGGCACAGAATGGACAAAGATTAACAGACAGGATCAACAGAGCCAATTCTTCAAACAGGAATGTCAATTCTTCAGTACCATCTAAGAACTTCTCCAATTTCCCAGGAGAAGGGACGGGAAGGCAATTAACTCAATGCCCTATCACACTAACTAGCGACAGGAAAGGACGGTGGAAAGAAAGTACTAGGGCTAAGGAGTCGTGTCCTGTGGAGTGGCAGGGCTTAGAAAACATACATACATTTTTCATTCAAGGAAGATAGGACTATCAAAACCAAAATAGTGGGTAGAGCAAGGAACTTCTAGGAAACTCAAATCCAAAATGTTCAGCAACAAGTCCAGAAGGCTGGCCAATGAAAGTAGCTAATACAACCTGAACATAACTCAAGGTGCCTGGTGGCATTATTCGTATATAGGGTTACGTTTATTCATAGAAACATAGTCTAGTAGCCAAAAGTAATTAACAAGGTATCTCGGTTTTTACTTGGTATCACTAAACAGTTAAAAGATATCCAGTTCATACTTAACAGTGACACTTTTCAAAATTGCTTTTACTCTCACCCTAAATTAGTTTTCATCTCTCTAGGAGTCCCAAAGACTTTACTAAAACCTAATCCTAATTATATCATTTCTTGCCTCTTCAGCCAGCAAGCTTTTTCTACTTTTGTTCTCTTGCCTTTCTTTAGGAATGTTTTATTTTGCCACTTGACAGCCTTTTCTATTTCCATTCCTTTATTTTCATCTTTGTTTACTATACATACTCTTGACTATACATTCTCTTGACAAACAGTAGCTCTCCTAGAAAAGTAAGCAATATTATTGTTATACTTATTATTAGAATTGTTGTTAATCTCCTATATTTCCTCTGCCTCTGTCAATTTATTCTATTCTGTGTCATAAAAACACCCAAACTAGGCTTGAATAGGAAATACTCCCTTGGAGCACAGTGGAGGGTTAGAAGCTAAGTGTGCAGACCAAATTATTTTAGGGGCTGGTGGTAAGAAGAAAACAGCTTCCTCTACTTTAACCTGCCATTCTGCTATTATAAAAAGTTCATGGAGTCTAAAACTTAGTACCTGGGGAACAATTACAAGCTAAAGAAGGAAATAAACACATAAGGAAGAGCCCATCGAGAATGGCTGATAGTTCAGATAGTTCGTTTTAAGAGCCAATTTGTGTTTGGGGAGGGGAGGCAGGAAGTCAATCCATTCCAAAGGGTCAGAGAAGAGACTAGATTTACCACCTGAACAACCTTGGAAAACAACATATCCCGAAGCAAATCCCCCAAACCACCAACACGATGAAACATCATGGGGCAAAGGGGTTTCATGGTCTATTTTGAGAAACATGTTCGTTTCTTGGTATAGTGAGAAATGTTATGTTCCTCTCTTAAGGCATAATTGCATATTGAATGCTCTTAGGATCTACTGAAATAAGAAAATTCGCTTAATTTTTGTCTGAATGCTTCTCAAGCTCATTGGGTCAAGATCCTATCTTCTTGTAGAGGATTTTTCTGTCAAACACACTGAATTGGGTTGATTTTCTAACCGCAAATAAATGCATATACACAGAGATACCTGACTCATTTGAACAACGTATTCTGACATCTTAGCTCACTTATAAGCTGTGTTGTTGTTCCCAAAAAATATTCATTCACTGCTCCAGTTCAGCCTCACTTGCTATCAAGTGATTTAATTACTGCAAACTAAATTGCAATTCTCTCCTTTTAATGTAGAGTTGTTTCTAGTCAGACCTTTAATGACTCTCCAAACAATAATATTTGGCAAAGAGAAACATTGTCAGTCAAGCAGAACCATAAACATCTGTGTTTGTTTAGAATACACTTCCCTTTTAATTAAATATATAGATGTACCAGGAAAACCCATGCCCCTGGAAATTCCACTGAAAGAAGGTCAGTCTTCCATAAACAGTGCATGCTATCTGAGAAACTCCAAATTTCTCTCTCATCATTAGAAGCATTTTCTTTTTTCCTATAGTTGTTATTATTTTCAAAATGCATGTGCCTTAACACCACACCTTCAGATTTCAGAATAGTTTAAGCTGTTTCTTATTGTCAAGGGCATCAGAAAATACATTTTAAATGTGTGGGAGTAGGGTTATGAAAGAAAGTCTTACTAACAAGTAGAGTGTCAAAGTTTCTATGTTATGCCAAATCTTGTCACTGCAGTCTGTCTTGAAAAAAAACTTTTGCCTCTCTTTGTAACAAGAATCTGATAAAACAATGGCAATGTACTCTCAATTGTTCACTAATCTAAAAATAGGTCATTAGCATGAATATTAGACATGATTAAACACTGCAGCATAATTATTTTGTCCTAGGCCACATAATATCCATGTGTCTTTTCCTTTGAAATCATTCCAACCCCCTTTAAAAAAAAAATCACTGAAATTGAAAGAGCTGAAATATTGAGACAGTTAAAAAATGCAGATATATATTTATGCACATATATGCAAATACTTCTTTAAAATATTCTGACTTATCAAAATGATCTGATTAATTTATTAGTCAGGGGAAAAATTATCCTTATATTAACCTTTATAAAACAACAATTTATAATCAATTCAAAAGAAAGAAGAAATACTCTGGTTTAGAAATATTCACAGCAACCTTCATAATGTTCTCAATATTATTGAAGGGTTAAAGTATCTTAAGGTTACGGTAATTTAAATAGAATCAAATGAGTAGAACCTCTTAGATCAAAAAATAACATACCATTAACAGTTGTCTGGACTACATGTCTTGGCAATTCTACCCTATTGCATCGCAAGTAAATATCACAATTATACCCACAAACACTATCAGTGTGATTCTTACTGTGCATGTATATTTATTGATTTGTATGATATGCATGACCAATAGGAAAACTTTTCTGAATGTCATATAGATTTCCACTATAGTTTCTTTTTTTCCACTACATGACAATTTATTATAAAAATAAACTAAATTGGAAAGAAAATCTTGGAGTTGGGGAATAATTTGTAATTTTTTTCTACTTCCTTTGAGAAGAATACAGATGGCAAATATTTGTTAGATGAATTAACATTCATTTGATTTTATTAGGTAATCTCCGTAAAATGGGATGGGAATCTTGGCTCTATGGTTCAGGCAGATCTCCATGATGACCAGTTTTAATGGGAATATTTCTTTTTCATTCCTAGGGTACATCATTGTTATGGTCTTTTGAGTGAATTTCCTGAATTTCCCTTGTGCAATGATTCAAAAATAATCATTAAACACATAGGTTCAGGAGGAGGAACACAGATTCACAAAGAAATCATTCCTGGCCTTAGAGCTCATATTCACCTTTCTGAAATATTTCAGAGAAAAACAGTTCAGAAAAACCTCAGTATAGCATCAGTGGCCACACCTGTAGCAACTGAGCACTACTATCAGCCAAAGATCAGCACTAAGCTTGAACAGTAGCTGAACAAATTAGTCCTGTACTGTGCTTATCCTGCTGCACTCAAATGACTACACATTTCTTGCGTCTGGTAGCCCCAGCTGAGTCTGGAATCGTAATCGTAATTGTTACTCGGCCTCAAAGTTTCTCATCTGCGCCTTATCTGCCAGCATTGCCACTCTGCAAGTGAGTGCACCTGAGGTAACATCATTTCTCAAGGTGGATTTTATTGAACCCTGCAAAGTTTCAAAGCTTCCTCTCAGCTGGGCTTTCTTGACATTTCACCTGTGGTTTAGGCCAATTCCAATTCCCAGAACCAATAATAAATTCAAGCAAGGAGAATTTAAAAATTTAAGAGCTTTGCGTAAACATCTTTCTCTTGCCCTGACCGTCCCCCACTGGAAATTGGCTTTTATTTTATTTAGGTCTGTGTCATTAAACAAATCAGAGCCTCCTTTTGGAAGGAGAATTTGAAACCTGTTGCCTGTGTCTCATTTTTGGTGCCTCATCTGTTACTTTAATCCTAAATCTAAATCTCTGTCTTGCTATTTTCATTCCTCCAAGCCCAGGTACTGAAGGTTCATTTTCATAGTTAAGCCTCTACGATTTTCCAACAAACTAACCTAATGCCGAGTTGCCTATCTGCATTTCGTATTGTTAGCTTCTCAGATAGCCTTCGTTCTTGTGTTTGTTTCGAGTACCCTCAGATAAATTGGCTTTCTAGTTCCAGAGCTCCTAGCAACCCTGTTCTAATGAAAAATGAAGGGGAGATGGACGTGGTTGTTTACAGTGTGACTTTCATGGGATGCTTATTTTACGTGACAGACAGTCTAATGCTTAACTGACCTGTGACAGGGGCATCCCTCACATGGGAAACTTCTTTACACTAGCAGACACTCTGTGACTCTTGTCTGACTTTTCAGTAATGTCTGTCTGATCGTCACTATGGTGCTAGGAGCCCAACCTGTGCTCTCCCCAGCATCCCAGGGAAAACCAGGCCTGGGAAGCATCTGCTTCTTCAGATGCAAGGCACAAAACCAGTACATCACCACAGCAGGAACCAAGTACAAAGATTTTTTACTTACCGATTCTGGGCAGGGACGGCACTGTGATTTGGAGGGGCAGTCCTTCACCGCCAGGTCACAAAAGACAGGACTGAAGCATACAGCAGAGAAAGCAAGAGAGTGACACTAGCGGTATATATAATGAAATAGGGTGTGGGTCACTTTAAGTGCGTGGGCAAATGCCAAAAGGCTACATTTAAAGGAACCCAGTCCACGAGGAGCAAGAGATGCCTATAAATTCTTATCTCAGGCCACTGACTTAAGCGGTTTGGATATCATGCTCTACTGTGAATGCCCAGGTAGTAACCTTTACTGTGTTGTTCCTGTTAAAATGTTTTACCTCTGTGTTGGAATAGACTCTCCCTTTATCCTGGAAACCTCCTCCAAGATGTATTAATGACTATACCCTTCACTTCTGCCATAACATTGATCTGTGTCCATGTACTCAGGTCCTTTTCTACCTCATCTGTGCAGAGAATTCCAGATTTTGTTGATGTTGTGTTGAATGACTGGAGTTAGAAGAGCTCTATAACCCAATTCAAAGTGAAGTGTATAAGATTTAGGAAAACTAGTTAAATGAGAATCAACAAACCACAATGCTTTCCTTCACATTTTACTACAATTAGCACAATTGGTGATTGAAGTTTCATTATACAACCCCTAATACCAGCTGCTTTCCTGTCAAAAACTAACCAAATATGCCAAGACAAGATTGGAATTTGAGCTTTCCCGTGACTATAGAATTATGTAATTGGAAAAGACTAAAGTCCATTTGGTGTATTCACCTGCATACTTATATCAGTTCTGAAATCACTGCATGCCATCTGTTTTTAAAGTTTCTAAGGACAGAGATTCTGAGAAGTTAATAACATAACTGAGAAGAGCAATTACTCTTACGGCTAATAGTTCACACTCGTACAAGAAATGGACCCATCATTTCTAACATTTGCTGACTTAGTGTTTGTTCATCTTCTATGAGCATTGTCAGTCTCAAAGACTTAGTGTCATTACTCTAATTACTTCTCGTATAGAGGTTACAACTTTTACCTTTTCTTTGATCTTTTCCCTGTTTTTTTTTATAAGTATCATTTTTGTTTTCTCTGGAAGCTAACACTGATGTGAAAGAGTAAACACACCCAAGGGAATCAGGTACTCTGCTTCCTCATCCCACTCTGCCCAACAGCATGATCATGTCAAACTAGAACAGGTTTTGTTTGCTCCAATTAATCTCCAAGAAAAATCAGGCAGTAGGAGAGTAACAGTAAACATATGTTTTTTATAGAGCTGATACTATAATTTTTAAACTTGAATCAATTTAAAAATTCTTTGGGAAATAAATCCACAATAAAATAAGAATAAAGAGTAGATTGGAGATGTAGCAGTGATGTTTACCAAAGTCAAGTGGCATTAGGCAGAAATTGCAACATGTATCCTGAAAGCATTTGAAAAATCAGTGCCAATAGGAAACAGCCTGTGAAGGTATCTGGCTTTTAACATGTAATACTAAAGACATCATTTTGCTGTTGCAATTCTAGGGAACAAACCTGGAGACATTTCAGAATATTTCTTGAGCTGCTGCTTGGAGACGGCACTTGGAAGCTAAAATAAATCATCACCACAATAAACTAATTTTCTTGATTGAATATCCACCCAGACTGCTGAGGCAAAAGTCAGTCACTTGTACTATTGCTATTGCCATCTGTTTCACTATTTCTCAAAGCAAGAATGATTGTTGATTAATGTGCACTATGCAAATTCATCCACTCTACAAGTACTGACCTACAATTATTCATGCAAAACTATCTGATGAAGCAATGAGGCAGTCGATCAATGCCAATAAAGCACCATTAACTATTTGACCAGCTTGGTGTTATAGAATAGGTAATATTTTTTAGCTACTGGGGCTGTATTATTCAAGTAGAACTACCCAATTGCAAATAGTTGAATTATGCTTCTTTAAAGGCATTTTTTTTCTGACTTTCTTTACAGAATTCCTGAGGCAAGAAGGACATTTAATCTCTTTAGAATAATTAACCAAATGCTTTGCAATTGCTAAATAAAGTGTTTTGTTTGTTTTCTGCTTCCTTAACTCTCTGCATTTTCCCTTAAAAAGTTTATAATTTTCTGCGTATTTACTAGTTACAATACAAACTCTGGAATCAAATTTGGAATTTTGGTTTCCCAACTTCCTGGCTCTGTAAACTTAAGCAAGTTTTTTATTGTATGTCTTCTTGATTATCTCATCTAAAAAAATGGAAATGATAATTGTACTCTACATCATGGTATTGTGAACGTTTTAAAAAGTTTACATATGTAAAGTACTTATAACAGGGCTTGGCACATGGTAAACACTACATAACTGATGCCATTATTTTTATATATCAGTGTTATTATTTGCTTAATATCTATTTCCCTAATTGGATTTTAGATTCTATAAGGGTTAGGGCTGTGTTTATGTTGCTTGTCATTGTATCTTCAGTAAAGTAGTTCATGATACAGGTGCTCAATCTATACTTTTTGAATGCATTAATAATACATTTGGCCAACTATATTAAAAGCTTTAAAAATATCCATACATTTTTACTCATTTTTGATAAACTCATTTGTAGATTTTTACTATGTCTAGGATATTTCTGTAAGAAAAAAAATGGATAATTTCCCAAATATAAAAATGTATATGTGTTGCTTATAACGTTGATTATAAAAGGAAAAAAAGAGAAATGCAAGTCAAAACCACATTGAGACACCACCTCATGCCAGTTAGAATGGTGATCATTAAAAAATCAGGAAACGACTGGGCGTGGTGGCTCACGCCTGTAATCCCAGCACTTTGGGAGGCCGAGGCGAGTGGATCACGAGGTCAAGAGATCAAGACCATCCTGGTCAACGTGGTGAAACCCCGTCTCTACTAAAAATACAAAAATTAGCTGGGCATGGTGGCACGTGCCTGTAGTCCCAGCTACTCGGGAGGCTGGGGCAGGAGAATTGCTTGAACCCAGGAGGCGGAGGTTGTGGTGAGCCGAGATCGCGCCATTGCACTCCAGCCTGGGTAACAAGAGCGAAACTCCGTCCCAAAAAAAAAAAAAAAAAATCAGGAAACAAAGATGCTGAAGAGGATGGTGAGAAATAGGAACAATTTTACACCGTGGGTGGGATGGTAAATTAGTGCAACCATTGTGGAAGACAGTGTAGTGATTCCTCAAGGATCTAGAAATGGAAATACCATTTGATCCAGCAATACCATTACTGGGTATATACCCAAAGAATTATAAATCATTCTATTATAAAAACAAATGCATATGTGTGGTTATTGTGGCACTGTTCACAATAGCAAAGACTTGGAACCAACCCAAATGCCCACCAATGATAGACTGGATAAATAAAATGTGGCACATATACACGATGGAATACTATGCAGCTATGAAAAAGATCAGTTCATGTCCTTTGTGGGAACATGGATGAAGCTGGAAACCATCATTCTCAGCAAACTGACACAAGAACAGAAAATCAAACACTGCATGTTCTCACTCCTAAGTGGGTGTTAACGATGAGAACACACAGACACAGGGAGGGGAACATCACACACTGGGGCCCTGTGGGGTGGGGGGCTAGGGGAGGAATGGTAGGAGATGGGGAGATTGGGGAGGGATAGCATTAGGAGAAATACCTAATGTAGATGACGGAGTGATGGATGCAGCAAACCACTACCATGGCATGTGTATACCTATGTAACAAACCTGCACAATCTACACATGTACCTCAGAACTTAGAGTATAATAAATAAATTTAAGCAAAAAAGACTCAGCAGGATCTTCTGGAAGATTATAGGGAGGCAGCAGGGATGAGGAGAGGGAGCAGAATGGAGGTTGAGACACTTCGATTATTCTCTCACTGGTTGCCTACTCAGTGTCTGAATGCCAGGCTGTGCAGGTGCTTCTTGGACAGTAGACACGACCCAGACCTCAACATTTTCTGTTTGACTTCTTCCTCATTTGACTTGTACACAAAAGCTCTTAAGCTTAGTATTCTGTGGCAGACTCAACATTTCTATTTGGATGTGCTATGTCAAATGCATCTAAACACATTGTATTCAATTCGTTATTAAAATCTCCCTGCCAAATGCACTCTTGTCTCATCTCCTTCATCTTACTCAGTGGCACCATCCTTCATCCAGGTCATGTGATCTGCACATGTACCTCAGAACTTAAACTATAATAAATAAATGGAAAAAAATAGATACAACTTAAACATCCAACAATTATAATAGAGTTACTGAGTATTATGTCATCATTAAAAGTGATATAGCTACATACTGAATGGCATTAAAAAGTGTTTATAATGTACAGTTTCATGTTGTAGCAAATCATGAAAGTATTTATAGTATGAATCTCAATTCATAAAAATACTTTTGTGTATATCTGAATTTATCTATATGTAAATATGTGCCTATGTACAGCTCAAAATAAATACAGTGGTTACATTTCACTGATAAGCTCATGAATATACTTTTTTTCTGCTTGCTTCTCTGAATTTTATAGTTTTTCTATATAAATCATGTTGTGTGTATAATGATTTTAAGTTTAAAAATAATTAACAAAATATATTTTTCAAAATGGATTAAGCCAAATCTTATGAATATTGTCTTGCACCAGAGATTCTCTGAATCGGAAATCAAACTTCCTATCTAATGAAGAATTCCTTTTCATCAATTCCCTGATTCTTCAGACAGGTTGTTTGATATTTTCTTAAGTTTATCCAGTGATGGCAGCACATCTTATCACTGAATAGCACTGAATATTCATTAAATTCAGATTAACTCTGATTTGTTACAATTTTCATCAATTATTTCTAGTTTCTTTTTAATAAATAAACTGAAAATGTTATTTTTGATGAGCTTATCAAGTACTTGAAAATAGCTATCATGTTTAGATAAAATAAATTTAGCTGGATGACAGACCTAAATGTAAAATACGTGTATAGATGCATGCATAGATTTAGACATATACATGCATGCATAACCTTGACAGGAAAATTTACGAAAAAAATTGGTTATGGCAGTGAAGCCATGAAAGCCTTTTAAAAGTAGACACCAAAATATAATAATTTAGATTTCTGGCTATATAAATGATTTTAATAGTACAAAAAATAAAATCAAGTAATATTCTGGAAGAAAATATTTCAAAAGAGATAATAGTCATAATATATAAAGAAACAAAAGTTAAAATGAAGTCCATAAAACATGATCAAGACCTATAAGCAGGTTATTTATAGAAAAGGCATCCAAATTCTGAGTAAATATATTAAAGATTGTTTTTGCTTACAAAATAAGATATAATTTTCTAGTAGATTTTAATTATAACTGAAATTTAAAAATAAAAATTTTGATCATATCAAATGTTGCCATTGGTGTGGAAAATATATTTTCTCATAGAGTGCTGAAGTAATTTTTTAATAGACACAGCTACTTTGGAAGGCAATCTGGCTGTGTCAATTTAATGTAAAATGTACATTCTAGATAATCCAGCAATTTGACTTCTGGATATATGCCTTAGAGTTTCAATCACACATATTCAAAAAAAAGTCATATTTGTAAGGATATTCAATGTAGTACTGTTTAATAACAGAGTTAATGGAAAATCTAAGTTTGTTAAAAACAGAAATATTGTTAGATTATTATATTCAGATTGCAGAACACTATCATATAATTATAAAGGATGTACTATATTGAAGAGTGATGCATCTACAAGTATTTTGAGAAAAAAACAAAAGTTGTAAACAATACATATAGTCGAAACTATGCTCTCTCTCCCTAGACCAGGGCAACAAGAAATTAGGTAGCACAAGATATAAGTAGTACTTGGGTTGAGAAACTCTGGTCTAGACGCAGCATTTGTGATGAAAGAAAACAACTGTTTACATTGAGAATCAACCTGAATATTAGCAATGTGACCACAAAAAATATGAACACTAAAAATGTGAACATTAAAAATATGAGATATTTGTCTTAATAAAAATATTTAATGAGGTCAAATGAACTACCGTATATTAAATAAAATTCAGCTTTAAATAATTTTGATTTAAAATATTGCTACTGGACCAGGTGTGGTGGCTCACACCTGTAATCCAAACATTTTGTGAAGCCAAAGCAGGAGGATCACTTGAGCCCAAGAGTTTGAGCCTGGCAACATAGGGAGACCTCATCTCTACAAAAAATAATAACTAACATGATGTGGTAGTGCACACCTGTGGTCCCACCTACTCAGAAGGCTGAGGTGGAAGGGTTGCTTGAGCTTGGGAAGCTGAGGCTTCATTGAGCTGTGATCATGCCACTGCTCTCCATCATGGGCAACAGAACAAGATCCTGTCTCAAAATAGAGACAGATAGATGATAGATAGATAGATACATGGATAGATGGTTACTTGGAAGTTTTAAAAAATCTATGATTTTCTTGAGCACAATGTAAACATCAGTAGGTCCAAAGTAGCAATGTTACAATCAACTTTCTCTAACAATATAAAATGAAACTAGAAATTTTAAATGCACACACCAAAAAAATGCAAAATGTCCTTGCTTGCACATTAAAAGAAGTTATATTAAATGGGCCTCGGATGACAGGGATATACAAACAGAAGAACAATTTCTGAAAAATAATAAATGTGCTATATGTCAGAAACTATAAGATATAATTAAATCAGCAATCAGAGGAAATTTCAAGACTCCAAAAATATATATCGATGAAATAAAAATGTAACAAATTTCCATCACATAATACTATTAAAAGTAGCAAAACAAAGTAATATACAAAGAAGGCAAAATAAACATGCAAGCAAAAATAGATGAGGTAAAGAACAGAAAAATTAACAGATTGCATTAATATACAATAATTCTGATACTTAAACATTTTTATTAAAATAGGAAATTCACTAATTAATATAATTTAAAAAGTAGGGAGAAAGCATATGTTCACAAAATCAAAAATGATGATAGTTTTGTAAATCATGCTAGTACATTGTACGCATTTACAGTATCTCTGAAAATGTACAGCAAATGGATAACATCTTAGGCAAATAGATTACCAAAACTTACCAAAGTAGAGGGAGATAGTTTTAACAGATGACTAATCCTTCACGAAATAGAGATAGCTATCAGGGAACTGTCCCACAACAAAGCACCAGGCTCCAGTTGTCTTAACAAGGGAATTCTCCCACTATGCATTTGCCTTTCCACCCAGGAGTCCCACTTTAAGGAATTTACACTAAACATACACTTTCAACAATATAAAAATATACATGTACAAAGTTACTCATAGCAACATTACATATAACTGCAAAATATTGGAAACTACCTATTATCTAAGCATATGAGATTTATTATAAATAAAGTGTCTGTCTGAAGACTGCTTCCCAGTTTTAAAAGGGCAAACAAACAAAGGACATTGTGTTGTGCTGGACTGGATGTTTGTCATCCCCACATTCATATGTTGAAGTCCTAATGCAATGGTATTTGGACTTTGGGTAATTAAGCTTGGATGACGTTATGAGGGTGGTGCCCCCATAGGGGATAGTTCCCTTATCAAAAGAAAAAGAGACTAGAGCGCTCCCTCTTTCCACAATGTGAGGATAGAAGAAGGTAGGTATTTGCAATCCAGAAGAGGGTCCTCACCAGACACACAATTTGCTGGCACCTGAATCAGAGACTTCCTAACCTCTAGAACTAGGAGAAATATTTTTGTTATTTAAGCCACCCGCTGTGTGGTATTTTGTTATAGCAGCCCCAGTGAACTAAGATGCATGCCTGTAGATGTGATATCCTGAAAAGGACACGACATCATCACCCAGGCAGTATTTTAGATGAGAATGGAGAAGTGGAAACTACTCCAAATAAAATGTCAGAAAACAAAAAAATGTGAAATGTTCTATTAAGAAAAACAAAACAAAAAATGAAACAAAATACAATGAGAGGGACTGATTGTATTCTTCCAAAATGTCTATGTCATAAAAGTCAAAGAAAGCATTGGAACTATTCTAGACTAAACGAGTACAAAGAGACATAAAAACCAAACACAATTTCTAACCCTATCCTGTATTCCTTACTGGGGGAAGAAAATGTTATATTTTGAGTCAGTCTTTGAAGTACAATGGTAGATCTGACAAATGTATAATATACCAAGTTAAATGTATGGAAGTTGTGACTGTGGTAATATAAAATAATATAACTATTCTTGGAAAATAGACACTAAATCATTTCGTGATATAGTGCTATGATGTACCTATCTTACTCATAAACAGCCCGGAAAAAAATTATTGTGTGTGCATGCATACATATTTGTACAGAAAACAAAGAGCAAATGATAAATCAAATGTGATAAAATGATAGCAATAGACAAATCTGTGTACAGAGTATATGAGTGTTCTTTGTACTTCTTTTCATTTTATAAATTATCTATGAATTTAAAATTACTTCCAAGTAAAATGTGAAGAAATATTTTATAAGATCTAATTAAATTTTTAAAAATCAGCTTTATTGAAATATTATTTTTAAATGTTGTATTTTACTTTTTATTTAAATAATTATATTTTATGAGATTATTTTATATATTTTTATGTTAATGCATACATTTTATGAACTAATTATATACTACACAAATTCAATGAGAGTTCTTTAATCATTTGTATCATATGGTCAGGAGAACAAAAATTAAATGAAAATCACAATTATTAATAATATAGTGATTTTGCTAAAATAAGTCTAGAAAACAATTTATGAGACAACGATGTAACAATCTGTGAATTATGAGTCTTTATTACTTATCCAAAAGGTACTGGCCTCAGCAGCAACTTAGACACAGGGAATCATAAATAAACTTAATCATGCTTGATATTTCCTAACTTTTAGTCATGTGAGAACCATTGCTTATCCATACTTTTATTTCATCATAATAAAGATATAATTTTTGAAGTTGTAAGATAAAATAATTTTTTATGTAACTGTTTCTTAGCTTGACTTGAAACTTTTATATATTTAGGAATACTTACTAAATACTTACTAATAATGTTGGTAAATACCTCACAAATGTTTGGCTATAATCAACCACCTTCATAGATTGTCAGGTAACCTATGAAATACATACAGAAGGTCCATTCAAAATACATATGTTCTATAAATATTCAGTGTCTCTTGATTATAATCATTTCCTCTGGTAAGTGCTCACAGAGCATGTATTTAATCCACTGCAGAATTTTGCTCTTGAGAGATATCAAGCTCATGGATCAATAATTTATGGAATCCATTGTCTTCCTTTTGGGAGAAAAAACCGGTAAAACTATTTTTTCCTGTTGTTTTCTATGTTTTTTTTTTTTTCCAAGTGTCTCAGGACACTTTCAGATTTAAATCTTTTTTTTTCAGATTTGGTTAATATTTACTGTTTCCCATGCTCTTGGCAACACGCTAGACATTTCTATATTTAATTACTAACAATTATTTAAGATGAATGTCATTTGCCCTATTTATCAAATGAGGAACCTGAGACTATAACATTTAAATATATGTTCAAAGGCACACATATAATCAGTGACATAGTCATGATTAAATTGACCCTCAAGTCATAAAATGGATACTTTTAAAAAGCATAAAATAACTTTTAACATTACCTCATCACAATTTGAACACAAATCTCATAACTTCAAGTATTATATATTTTTCATTAAACCACCCATATCCTCCAAACTGGCATAGGACATGAATATTTAAAAGCAATAACACTTACATAAGCACCGTTTCAAAGAGCCAGGAAGGACGTAAAAACATGAGCATGCATAAATGAGAAGAGATGAACAGCACAATGAAGATTTGTTTTGTTTTCAGGATTTGTTTTCTTTTCTTTTGAACTCTACTGTCCATTATACAAAGGCCACATTCAATTAGTTATTTGCCCACCATATTTTTGATAATATTCAAGTAAATATTTCATTTATCTAACTAGTTGGGTCCTTACCTATCTGTTATGGTTTGGCTTTGAAAGAGAGAGAAAAAACTGTCTATCTTGTGTGAGTCATAGCTCTATTTTAATCTATTTTTCATCACATTTTCTATTTGAGTGTCATTTATTTTAAATGATAATTAAAGAATGATTAGACATTTCTTATTAACTCCCCTCCCCACTCACCCCATTCTTGAAGTATTGTCTTGAAAAGCAGTATTAGGCAGAAATTTGAGATTTCCACATGAAAGCATCGATTAAACTGACATTAATAGCAAACATGTGACTAATGTTTTGACAGAGGAGTCTAAATTAATTATTAATAATAGACCAGTTCTGAACACTTCTTGGTATGAGACAAGACTTTTTTTCTTTTTTAAAAATACCTGTAGATACTTAGAATCAGTTTCTTTGGAAGATTTAATCTATTTAGATTCCTTTAATAGTTGTTTGAGGATTTGAAATAGACTTTTTCTGTTAAATAAAAACAAAACAACTAAAAGATCCCTTTAGCATAAATATATGATCTGAGTTTTCATTGTTTCTGCACTTTTTTCTTTTGAATACATGTTTTTCTCATATCTCATGTATGTTAATTTCCCCAAAGAATTGGTTCCACTGGAAAACATCTGTTAGATTCTAGTATTAACCAATAAAATGCCATAACAAATTACAGCTCTATTAAAGATTATTTTATTAGTCAATACCTAGTCAAATAGGTTCTATTAGGCCACATCACAATAACTTAAACTTCTTGGCATTTATTCAATAAAGTTAAAATGTGGAATTTAAAAAATGGACATATGCAAGACCATTGGTAGTTGCCTGAAGACTTTGGGATGTAATTTATCTTTGGAGTAAGCAGCTTTCCAAAATCACAAACCTGGATGCTTTTCTGAAAGAGTCACAAATCTCAAATTGGATTCTATATCTATCATGGGAATATGCTTGCACATAATATTTATATGCACCTTATGTTATTTAATAAAATGCTCTTCCTATCTTTTCTTTCCGTTGGGTTATTCTTCAACACATCTTGTAATGGTTTCTATTAAATAATTTTCATTCATGGTGACATCATTCAGATTTTGCTTTATTGAGCTGTAGATAAAGAGATGATATGTTTTGTCTGCTTCTGAGGAAAGGGAATACAATCAGAAGTGAGTGATGATACTTTTCTAATCTCTCATCTATCTTATTTGGTTCTCTCTCTCTCTGTGCTCTCATGTGCTGTGACAATTGTGCATAAAATCAAACTACAGGCTTGTATAGTTGTGTGATTTTTGTTCTCACTTCCCTTTTCAAAACATTGCTTTTCATAAGGCAGATAATTAAAGTTTGTAAATCAATTATAAAACATGTGTGGACATCCTGTGGATTTATACATCTTATATAGAAAGACATTATAAGCATTTTCTTGATCCAACTCAAAAGGATTATTTTATTGAGAGCTAACAGCCCCACTAAAATATGATTAATCATCTCAAAACAATTAAAAAATTAAAACATTTGTCAATACTATGAACCTTAAGTATTACTTTATAAATTATCACAGGGAAATTATTAATATTTAAAGGTATAGGTTTATTTCAGTAACTAAGGAAGCAACCTTTTCCAGTTCTTTCTTCTTCTTTTGAAATTGCTTTCATTAATCACTTTACATTTAGTCTATGGGGAAATCGTGTAAATAATAGTGAATAAATCAGCTCATCTTATGGATTTTTTTTCCCCAAATCAGTTAAGTGCTTTATGGTTAGATAATTTTACAACTATAGGAAAACCAGTCTTGAATAGTGAATATTATGTCATAAGTTTTATTTAGTCTCCACTGTAACCACAATCACCACCACCATTTCAACAGACTACTTTTCAATGTTGTGATGACCTTATATACACTGGAATTTACCAATCATTTATTCATTTGTGAATAAATATTTGTTTTTCCTCTACCACGGGCAAAGAAAGGGCTTAACTAGGCATAAGGCCATTGCAGTAAATCAAACATTATGTCCTTTCCCTCATAAAGTTTAATTTATATTCTACTAAGAAGATAAATATTAAACAAACAAATATTAAATATATCATTAAAAATAATAAATGTTATGAAGATAACTGAAATAAGCTAAGGGAATTGAAAATGACAAAGGAGCAATATCGTAGTTAGGAAAGACTCTTTCAAGGATTGACATTTAAGCTGAGACCTGAAGGAAAAAAGTGAGTCAGATATTAAGATAACTAGGAGAAAATGGATCCAGATAGAGGTAAGAGCAAATGCAAGGGCTGTGTATGAGGTAGGAACATACTGGACATGATCCCAAAACATCGAAATGTGGCTGGAACCTATAAAGTGAGAGGGATTGCCTTTGAAAAAAGGCAATTAAGTGAGAAGAGCCTTGGGTTTGTGTCACTTAGGTTTAGAATAAGTGCAATAGGAAATAGAGTGCCTTGAGCGGTGAAGTGACATTCTCTGATTTTTCTTTTCTTTTCTTTTTTTAAGATACTCTAGTTGCTTCTGGAGAGGAGTCTTCACGATGCTGTGGAGCAGTAGAGATGCAGTGACTATGCTCCCATGGTTCCAGGTGTAAGGTGAAGGTGTTAGTGGCCTTGTACCCAAGTGGTAGCAAAAATGGATGAAATGCATGAATTGTCTATGTATAATACTTGGATGTAGAGCTAATTGGATCTTACCAATGGATTGACTGGATTTAGGATGGGAAACAGAGAGTCAATGAAGAATCTACAGTTTGAAACCTTACTAACTTGATGGGTGGTAGTGCCAATTAAAAAAATAGAAAATAATAAAGAACAGGCTCTAGGGTGCAGATAATCAGTAGTTTTATTTAGACATATTCGCTTTGAGGTGCCTATTAGACATTCAAGTGTAGATGTCAAATAGGCAGGAATCTAAATTTGCTGGGTAAATTGGCCCTGGTAATTTAAATTTAGCCATGATTAGCCAATATGTAAAATAAAAAGCCTAAAAAGCAGACTATGTTATTTCAAGTTGCTAAAACAACCAAACGGAAAGGGGCAGGAGCGACTGTAATTATATTGAACAGGATTACAATATATTTTCATAAAACGTTTTCTAAAAGCCTAATATTTTCCAGTTGTATATGTATTCTTCTCATCATATTGCTATTATGAAATAATAATAGAAAATAATTCTGTGTGTCAGATAATGTTCTAAAATATAAATATATAAACAATATTTTGTGCCTATATGTGAAAGTATATATTTTATATATATCTATATATAGACATGAAATATCACATATAAGTGCATATATGTTAGATATACATATATTACATACACAATTCATAAAGTTACATATGGAGATATACTTTAAATAGCAAGTTACAATAGTAGCAAATATGTGCTAAGCAATGATCTAAATAATAAATGTTTATGTATGTAATAGTTTGTGCCTGTATCTGTATAGCAAGCATTGCTATTTATTTACTATGTGCCAGAAAATGAAGATTTTATATATATAATATAAATACATATATCTACATATAAATTCATACATGCCTGCATATATATACGTATACATATGTATATATTATATATATATTTATATGTAGACATACATATCTATAGATAATAGACAAAATATTACAGATACACACATATTTAAACTTTTTTTTTTTTTTTTTTTTTTTGAGACGGAGTTTCGCTCTTGTTACCCAGGCTGGAGTGCAATGGCGCGATCTCGGCTCACCGCAACCTCCGCCTCCTGGGTTCAAGCAATTCTCCTGCCCCATCCTCCCAAGTAGCTGGGACTACAGGCACGTGCCACCATGCCCAGCTAATTTTTGTATTTTTAGTAGAGACGGGG